>BOPP01000261.1:284026-346558 GCA_017312745.1 Gryllus bimaculatus | reverse complement strand
GGGGGGGATAAAATATGCGAACTCCCAGTCACAAATACGCTCGTGCGTAAGGGGTTGTCGCTAACGCCGGTGGTAAGGTCACGGAACGCCCACGGATAATCCACACGGAAGTCACTTAGTATCCAACATTTCTTGAGAGCAGGCGCGGATCCACGGGGAGGGAAATGAGGGAAAGTGAACCTTCTAAAATTTGTTCAGTAACTATTAATTTTAACGTGTCATGGAACTTAAAAACGACACTATTTTCGTATAAACATTAAAACGAATAAAATTGTATCGCAACAATTTCCGCCTGAAAACTCTCATTGTCGGTCTGTTTACATAAAGGTAGATAATTCCTGTTGCTACGTTTAGAAGTAAAATATCCTCCTAAACGTGCTGTATCCAGAATCCGTTTTGTGGGGTACTTAATGCCAAAAAATCGATTGACGGCGAAACGTCTGTCCCTCTACCTGTGGTCAACGCTACCGTTTAAATCGTACTGCCGATTTTCTCTAAAATAGATATTCCCCGGTCGATGTGAACGAACTCGAGGCTTTGGGAGTTATGATTTTTGAATCGCTTTGAAAGGAAGCGAGCATTTACGTTTTATGTGTTCCATCCATACGGCGTTTCTGTGGCATAGTGGTATGAGTGTCGGCAAGTTAACTCTGAGGATCTGAGATTGGGTTGCGGAGCGGAAAAAATTGCTGGATGAAAACAGGTTTTCGCAGGTTTATGTAGAAGTGTAATGAAGCGGAGTAGTTAAAAGTAATGCGAGAAAGTATGTGCTTTTGTAGCTTCACTAGTTTTACGCATATGCAGCAAAGAACGGTAAAGAGAGTGGTGCTGGTTCCATTTTCGGATTTTTTTAAATTGGAAAACAAAATTGAAATGGTAAATTCTAATTTCCCGTGCTTTGTTAGAGACGGGGGCAGTTTCATTATGTAGAACAATACCATCTTATCATATAACGTCAGTATATGATGATATTAATTGAAATTAGCCCAATCAGATTTTCCTTCAAAAAATACAAGTTAAATGCGATAGTATGAAAAAATGCAGCGATGAAAATTTGAGTGTTCCAATGCATTCATAATGCGATATATGGGATGGCATTTAGTTCTGGATGTTCAATTTATTTGTGAAATTGTCCTTGTTTGTATGATGTGCTGGAATAAAAAGTGTTTCTAATAGTATTCGTTCGTTTGCCATCTCATATTAATTTAACGGTTTTAAGAACTAACGTACGAAGTTGGAACAGTTTTTGAAAGCGAGTTGGCAGCAAAAATTAATGTTTTAGTGGGCTTTCTGCTGTACTACTTTCCGGGGCATCACGTATTTTCATTCGTGGAATAGTCCTATTAAATACCACTCGAGCTTTGGAAATTCTCAGATAAATGCCCTCCTCGCGTCCCAAGTCAGGAATTTATCAATGATTTCCAAAGGTCTCGTGGTATTACATATGGAAATCATATCTAACGTTTGCAATTTTCGAAAATTCGTAGAGTTAAACGAAAATTAGCCCTGTGCCATTCTTTTAAGCGTCCCTTGTTATATCCGTTGATAAACTATTTGGCGGTATTTTATACCTTTTATTTTATAATTTGCATGAAGTTCAAGCCGAAATTACTTTTAAAATACTAGTTTTTTTTATATTTTTTAAAATGCGCATAGTCTTCCTTAAAGTTCTTTTTTTTTAATTTATTTATTTAAGATAATATCTTTCTTCAATATTGTACTTCTGCAATGTTAACTTTTGCAATTTTTGAAAATACAGTGTGTTCGCCAAAATTCGGACTAGCACCATTTTTTATACCGTCTTTCAATACAAGGTGTGTCCGGAAAGTAATGCAGTTTTTTCAAAACCACTATATTGATTCAAGATATTGTTACAAACATTTAATATTCTTCGAAGTGGTTTGCTTGGGCACCCATAGATTTTTTCAACGACTGTGCTGAATTTCGAACAAAACTTTACGGTATAACATTGCTCGGTTTACTATTCCATCGCAATTGATTACACAGGAGCCCTCGGAGATGGCGATCCTGCTCCCCAACTGCTCTTAGCAGACTGGCAAATGCATCACTTTGAAGCTGAGAGTCCCCCCTCCCTCCCCCTAACCTATCCGACGGGAGCACTGCGACCATTTTAAGAAAAAATGAACCATTTTGAGAAAATGTTTAAAAATTGCCTTTTTTTCTGACATGACCTGACTGGACTCTCTGACCTGGCCTGACTGGACTGTGATCTGAAGTAATTTACTATTTATAAGAACACAATTTATCCACTTTTCACTTTCACGTACTTAGTTCGAGAGAAAAGAAAATACTGTAATCGTGCGCCAGAAAACTGTGACTTTTCGAGAGTAAAATTCCTATTGCCGACCCCTGTAACGAAAAAGGCCTCTCAAACATTTTGTGGGGATTTCACTGAGTGAGTAGTATCTTATGATGACTCGTCAAACGCAAAGCTCTGATCCTTGCGACTCGGCAATCGGTACTTCTTAGAGGGGAATGGCCGAGGTCCATACCTAGGGCATACCTAATGGAGGCACATGCTACTCGTATATTGTATGCACGGCCTCCTCTACTAGAGGTAGAAGCCGTGTTATGTGAGATGAGGCCATTGCCTGGGTGATGTTATATGCTGTCTTTGGGCACAGGCTGCCGGGGCTCATGCCTCGAGCTCCCATGATTAAGGGGGCCTCGCAGAAGATAATAATAAGAGTATCAAACAATCCCTCTAATGAATTCTTGTTGTCTAATGGGATTTTGAAAAAGCAATATAAAATTATCTGAATCCTAATGGGATTTTATTCCCATCCCTCCAATAATCGTTTTACATTTCGTTTGCTGACCATAAAAGATCAACACATTTTAATTTTTATATTATTTTTTCTGAATAAATTATGAAAACAAATGTTAGACAATACTTAGGGCCCCAAATCTGAGAGCCTTGCCCCCCCCCCCATCTAATCGAATGACAGCCCTTCATGCTGGCTGCTCTTATCTATCGTTACACCGGAACAGTTCCCTAAACGGGACACGGACCGCGCTCGATCCTCCCTTCCCTATTGTGACTCGAGGGGTCAGGCGATGGCTCACCCCCAACCAGTTCTGCGGCAATCGCCGGAAGGATCCCATACGGTCTGGGCATCGCATCAAATGTTCTTTGCACCTTTTGCGTGCCCTGAGATTCGGAAATGAACTATTAGTGAATGCCAATAATCGTTCGTCGTTTTATATTGTTTGTTTGTTTTTAATTTTGAACGTACGAAACTTTTTAGAATGGAGTCTTTATCGCAAGGAAAAAACTTGCCGAATGTTTCGTTAAATGAGAGGAAACATATTTATTGGATTCAATAATTTGTTATCACTCATCGCCATTCTTACAATCCAACTACAAAATTTGTTTATTAAAGAGTCTGTTAATCTGCTACTGGTGAGTCATTCCGAAATATTTTTGGCTTGTTCAACTTGCAGAACAATGCAATACAAGGTTTTCAGCTTTTATATTTCCTAAAAAAGTGCCTAAAGTAGCTAAAAGTACCAGCCTCCATCTCTGCGTATTGGGGAAACACGTATTTTCAGTTACAACATATGCAAATTGACATATTTCAACTAATTGCTGGAACTTTCAGATAGGGCATTCAAATCTCCACACATGTGTCTTTGTATATTATTTTTGTTCTCATTTGTCATATTGATATTTCTCTGACACTTCAATAGTTTTCAACAATTTTGTAATAAATCTTTATTTTGTTCCAGGTATTGGTATCCCCTGTGTTGGCTGGATTGGCAGTAGGAATTGGAGTACCAATACTTCTATTCTACGTATATGGTGTTGTCCCTGTATCACTATGTAGGTCTGGTGGATGTGGTGTTTCTACAACGGGTACAGGTGTACGCTTTGACTTTGATGATGAAAACGAGCTCATGGGAGTTTTGGGCACAAGGAATACTGGTATGATAAAATCTAACTCTTTCTATAAATATGTTCTTAAATTTATCTTCAACTCCTACTTTTGTCGGTAATGAAAGTCGGTCTTGAAAATGATGTGAAATTTGTTTCATTATTTACAAATAGAACCGTTTGTAGATGCAGTGTCCATGGATGCAGTGAGCCACCGTGGTGCCAACCCTTCCATTGGAGAGGTATCCCTGTCTCTTGGTAGTGGTAGCCAACTTGAAAGACTAGGTCGAGAGAATGACCGTGAATCTGCCAGCAATGTGGCCTTAGCAGGAGCTAGCTTGGCTGGTAGTATTGCATCCAGTGTTCTGCCTGGTGGTCAGAGGTAAGTGTGACCAGGAATTCCCAACCTTTTTCATTTATTGACACCTTCAAAGGAATTTTTGCTGCTATTGATCTCCTTATGTTATTCTGTGTAATATAACACACACAAGGTTATCACAAATAATTGCATGTAAATGTCTGTTCAATAATTTCAATAATCAAAGACTCTTCTGTTTCGGAGTAACAGAGTTTCTATTCTTCTTTGTTTAGTAATGATTTAAAGATGTTAAGAGATTTTTAACTGGCCATAACATTTGCCCAGTCCACATTAGAAGAAAGTAATTTCTTCCACAATAGAATATATTTGTGAACACAAAGTTTGGTTGAATTTTCTAAATATTTTAAGCAATGCGTACATAGGTTTTTGGATGCCCCAGTGCAGAAATTCGAAATCAGGCCCCTATTTGTAATAATTGTGAAATTTTAAATGTGAGCTTTAAATTTAATTGATAAGTCCTATCATAAAAGGTTTTGTGTAACAGAGGAAATATGCACAGAGTGCTGTTTGTTATATTCTTTTCCAATATCCTTCCATGTGGTCCTTATTAAGAGCTGCTTAGTTCAGGGGATCAGTATGTGCATCGATTGCATCAGTCTACCTACACCCCTGAGCCTAAGCATGAACGAAGGATATGAAAGAAGAAGAGCGTTTTATAATTTATTATTCTATTTTGTTGCTCTCTGTCAGAAGGCGATTAATTATAAAGTTTAATCACCGGTTCATATTTACTTATTGGCCCTCGATGAACACCATGCTCATCAATTTACCCCCCTTCAAAATTCCATCGACCCCCAAGGGTCGATACCGACCACCGATGTAGACAATGATAAAGGTAGTTAAATTGCTAGTAGTAGTTTTTGGAGATTTTTCATGGGAATTATTTTGTATATTCCATGAAATGCTATTAATAATTTCGGAAAAATACATTCTTGTGCTTTGAAACAATCATAATCGATTTCTTCAGATATTCAATCATAATCTGTTACTTATTTTCAGATTTAAAGACATTTATATCACCTGTGCAACATGGCTTTATGCATAATAGATCTACTGTTACAAATTCGGCAGTAAACGATTTGGGATGCCATATCAAGCGGATTGCAACTAGATACAATTTATACTGATTTTTCACAGGCCTTTGATTACATTAACTATGATATCTTGCTGACCAAGTTAAGGGAGCTTGAAATAGCAGGAGCTTTGCTAAATTGAAGTGGTAGTTACCTGACAGACAGAATGCAACTTGTTTGTATTAAAGCCTATTCATCAGGTATATTTGATGTTACTAGTTGAGTTCCAAAATGTTCACATCTTGGGGCCCCTACTGTTCAATCTCTTTATAAATTACCTACCAAGGTACATGTCCAATGATCAATGTGTGCTTTATGAGGATGACCCGAAATTGTATAGAGTTGTTAACAATGGTGACTTTGCCTTTCTCCAGAAAGATCTTTACAATTTGCAGACATGATGCAGGAAAAATTATATGAGGCTAAATGTGGGAAAATGCTTTATGTCGTTAACTAGAAAAAGTAATAAAGTAATAGCAGATTATAAAATTGAAGATGAAACTTTGAGCAGAGTTAATTGTATTAGTGACCTGGGTGTCATGTTTGATGGTTAGCTGACTTTTGGGGATCATATTCAGAACATTATTTCTCAGGCACTGAAAATATGAGGTATGGTCTTCGATTTGTTGTGACACTTTGTATCAAACACTTGTTAAAACAATTCTTGAATATGCATCACGAGTTCGAAACACCTACAAAATCACGTATATCAGCCATTGAAAGAGTTTAACACAAGTTCCTACGGGTTTTTGCTCACAGAATTGCCCTGAGAATTGCCCTGGACAATCATGTCAATGATTTCATTCTAAGATCAAAATTAAATATCAGCATGCTTTCTTCTATAATGAAAATTATTTATTTCCCATGTGATATGTTGTTGAATAGAATAGACTGTGAAGACAGTCTTTCTTGCGTACCATTTAGAGTTCCAAAGCGAATCTTTAGAAGAATGACTTCCTTTTTAGTTCACACTTCTGCGAGTAACTATTGCGCTAATGAAATTATGAATCGCATTTATGGTTTGGCAAATAGCTTGGGCGCTGACTATGATCTTTTAACAACTCAAAATAATGCCTTTCAATGTTTTTTGATTAGACATATCATTTAGTTCTGATTATGTAAAATTTGTAAGTTTGTATTTACTTTTATTTTCATTCTTTTGTGCTTATCTTTGTACTACTGTTCACCTATGAGATCTTTTAGTATTTGATATGTACCTTCACAGGCTTTATTCTGTTAATTCTTTTTGAATTTTTACAATGTAAATGGTATCACCCGTTAATTTTATTTAATAAATAAGTAATACACATAATGAAAGTAATATAAAAATTAAAAACTTCAGTTGGATGTTTATTTCATAAAAGTATTTCCCATGTATGTTCACTTCATTTTTAATATTTATATAATTGCAGTTAAGTTACCACTTCTTTTATACTTTTCTTCAATCCAGTAAAGATTAAAAATACATGCAGCATAATATCAACTTTGGCAGTGATTTAAAAACTAGTGAATGTCTATTGCTCATAGTTTCTTCATGAGATTTGTTGAAATAACAGTTGAAAGAAAGAGATGTAATTGTTGCAGTATTTATTTTCTAACCAAAGATTATTAAGAGTTAATTGTTTCCAGGCTTGAGGTGCAAGCAGATGTGGCTTCCACCCAGAGATTCAGTATGAGTAGTGAAACTGCATCAGCGGCCACCAGTTTATCAGAAAAGTCTGTGTCAGCATCCATTGCGGATGATGGTGGAGCTTCTACCAGAGCCCTTGCTGGTTCAGTTCTCAATTTTAAAATGGATTCCAGTTCTTTGTCAGGATATCGAGGAACAATTGTTGATGCATGCACTCCGGTAGAAGTGCACACTGATTCAGCAAGTCAACGAAGTGACGATGCTGCAGGTCCTGCGTCATTGAGCTCCCTGGAAGAACTTGCAGCTGGACCAACAAGACGCACACGGCGAAGAACTCCTCTAGATCGACAGGTAAAACAGAAAAGGAAGATAAATTGCGATATTTACACCATACTGACTCTGAAAGAAGAATTACAGTAATATTCTTTTAGAATCTCTCTATTTAATTAATATTTTGAATTGCCGCTACACACAGCTTCACTCATTAGATCCTGATGCTAAAAATTCATTTAATCAATAATATGTGCTTTTATATTCCAAAGTCCCAAAACTGTGAGATTTGGAGTCTCAAAGTGATATTCCCATATTGATCTTGGAAGGCCTTTCTGCCTTACTTTGGAGCAAACAGCTTTGACAGGAAAGCTAGAGCTACGAACATCATGGAATTGCATTAAATAATACTGCTTTCATTTAATGATTCCACAAATGTGCTTGTAATATTACACTAACACTAACACTATACTATCTTTTGTACTTAATGAGAATCTTTTCTGAAATTTTCTTGCATAATATTTTGAACATTCATCTCTTAAAATAACTTAAAAATCAAGGGTATGTATGTTGCATTTGATTTCATTTCAAACTTGTACTTGCTTTCACACAAAAGCACTCACGTGCCCACAAGTGTACACACAAAAGCAATTATGTGCCCATATGTGTACTCACACACGCACGCATGCACTTACAAATGCATGCATTCCACAACCTGACACACAATTGTCCTAATAGTGAAACTTATTTATTATAAACATAGTGTTAAGTTTGTTATCTTTTCTTCACTGTCAGTGCTTGCATCATTTAAAATTGATTTTTAATTTTCTGTATAGGTGTTAGATGACCAGTACTAATGTTTGTATCTGATTTCAGGGTAGTGAAAGTAGTAGCTGGACTACTGGAGGAGAAGATGGAGTTTCAGAAAGAGTGCGTTTTGATGATCATGTTAGCTTTATTGCACCACCACAAGCATTTGAAGATGATGAGATACCCGAAATTGAAATTGATATAATTGGTGGTCGCAAAGCCTGGAATGGTGATGGGCGGTTGCGACATGATCTCCCCAGTGATGACGTGCAAAGTATGGACTCGTTGGGTAAAATGTGTTCTGTTTTGTTTGACAAAAGAAATGCCAATGAAACAAACAATAATAAAAACACTGAAGAGTGTGGTAAAGGAGACGATGATGATGATGATTCTGCTGTTATAATGTTCAGCAATACAAAGTCAGATGTAATTCTGGAAAATGCAGGAAAAGACAAGCAAATGGGTACATCTGTAAATGGAAATAAGCCATCTTCTGGAGGTTCGTTGCGAAGTCTTATTTTTCATCCTCTGTCATCTGAAAATAAAAGACTTCCGAAATTGCGGAAGTCTACTGCAGGAGATACTTCAACTACTTCCCTTGACAATGAACAAACTCAACAGCAGCCTTCTTGTTCAAGGCAAGCACCATCCCTGCCTGTTATTCCAGAGCCATATTCTGATCAAATGTCACAAGTAAATCAGACTGTTGAAATCAATATGTATAATGAATCTACTTAATAAAACAAAACTGTGTAATATAGGTGAATAAGACTGAAAAGTTAAATGTTCTGCCTAACTTTGCCAAAACCAAGTAAATTATATGGTTTTAGTTATACCATTCCCATTCTTTATTAATTACATTTTTGTAAGTTTTTCCTATATGTACATATTATTTGTATAATTTGTGTTCTTTGTAGGGAATGACAAGTTGATCCTTATTCATTTTTGTCTTCAAGAACACAGCCTAAAAAATATATGAATGTGCTAATCTCTAAAGAGTTTGTACACATTTAAATTTACGTACAGTTTCATTTTTCACCCCAAACTTTGAAAATTAAGCAAATAGTGTGATTGTTCGGTAATAGCTTTCCTATTTGCATCTCAAACTCTTCCCAAGATGGTGTCAAAATACATATTTAATGTGGACTGAGCATTAAGAAAATAGTGTTTAATTTGCACAATCACAAGCATTCCTGTCATTTGTGGTAAAAGACACCTATGATTCAGAAAATCCATTATTTTGTGTGTGTTCTGCCTATATTTGTTGGGTTGCTTTAAATGAAGATTTGCAAGTTAACACTCAGACTGATTTTTCATTTCATGTAGAATTATTATTATTTTACTTTTACATAATCATGAAGTTAAACAAATTTATTTTTTGCATATCTTGGAAAAAGCTGTTTTGAAATGCCTCCAATTTCATTTTCCAAAATTATATTTACATTTATTTTTATTATTTACTTCTAATGTAAGTAGATATTGCCTATCTACTTTTCTACCAAGATTTCTTGCCTTTATTGCGCAGATTGTCAGCATTGGATTTCTGTGTCAACATTGCTTTTGAAGTATAGATTTTGTTGTGAAAATATCAGTTCACTATAAGAATAGTTCTTTTATATGAATTTAATTAAACACATGTTTTATGCTTTCCATATTATTAATAAAAGGCTTGGTTCAAATTTGCAAGTGTTTCTTTTATTTCAAACATTAAATCTACTTTCAATTGTTTTCTTAGTTTTATATTTGTTTGGAAGAGATGAATGGATGATTGGATTCTAACCAGAACCAGTGGATTCAAATAAGAGTGCGTTAAGACAGTACAACAGCTTTATAGTAGGGCTTCTTAACAGCTTCGGGAGCCCTTGACCCTAGTTAACCTGGGGGGCCCCTATTCTTACTTTCGCCAACGTCCCCCCCCCCCTCCACTTGATCCTAAAATATACACAAAATCCTATCAGTTAAAAAAAAAAATCAATATATTTAAATATGTAAAGACAAGTTTTATTAAAAAACTTCTCATCACTGAGTGACATTCTCGCATCAACCAGCAACATTTCATATTATAAATATTATCCAATAATACATGACACATCACTCCGTTATGCCAATTTTTTGTACATAGATTATCATACTTTACTTTTTATAGTTTATTATTTTATTGTGAAAAATGTAGTAGTAAATATTTTTTTAAGAAATATTGGGGCCCTGGGCCTGATCCCTTCAGGCCCATGCGTTAACGTGGCACTGCTTCAAAGTAATCTTTGTTATTCTCGGGTAGGATTTTAATTATTTAGCAATAATAAAAACCCTACATTATATTGCTAAATGTTCCAGTCATAGAAACAGCAGATAGCAGTCAGGTCAGTCTGTGCCGATCCAAACATGTTCTAAGTAGACCAAGGTAATCCAAACCAATAAAAGTGTCAGAACTATGTGACAAAAATTGAAATTTGCTTTGGTGAGAAATGGTGGTGGTGGTGGTGTTTGTGCTTGGAAACTTCATATTCAAAAACTTTTATTTCCACTATCATTTGAATATACAGGTGATAAAAATTAAAAAATGTGTAATTATCATATTTGCCTGAATATAAAACTATATTTTTTCTCCTAAAATCTCATTCAGAAAATACAGGGTCGTCTTATATTTACAGATTAATCCTAGCTGGTTAAGATTTGTAGTTTTACACCGCCTTTGTACATCAAGCTTTTCTATAATACATTGTTACTCGACTACTATAAAAACACATTAGCAATGTATTCTTCCAATTAAAAAGTGGGAGGACGAAAGTATTGTGGTGCATGTGAAGATGAAGGATGAAGAGGATAGTGACAAAAAACATGCTTATGGTAAATTTAAGGGAGAAGGAAATAGTGACAGCTCAGATAATAAGGCCTCGTCAAACTTAGCAGTCCTCTTATTCGGGTAATTTAAGGTAAAGCTTAAAGAAAACTTTTGAATTGCGAAGGGTTTCCAAATGCCAAACTGTGAGGAAGTAATTTGAAATCAATACCTACCCAAAACTTTATAAAGATTGAGTTACATATAAAATACAATGTCAATGTTTCATTTAAAGGAAGTTTTGTGACTGTTTTTTTTCTCTTATCCATTTACCCCTTTTTCAATCTTTTTGTTTTGTATTTTTTGATTTATTGGCTCAATTAGAAATTAACTCTGTGTGATATCTGTAAGACAGTTATTGCTTAGAAGCAAAATAAAAGGCAATATCACCATTTGCTCCACAGATTGAAACTGAACGAAAACTTGTAGAATTTAGGAAACTCGGGGTCATTAATTTTTAAAATGTAAATCAAGTAACTAGTAATGGTTGTAGATTCTGGAAAGATAATCGTGTACAATATTTTTGCTAGGTAAATAATTTATTAAATCTGCTTTGGGCATTGGTAGCAAATTCTTCACACTTTGTATACATACAGTGAATAGCACTGAAGCATAATTAACTTCGTAGTACTTACTACTGCAACATTGATTCTAATACGTCTGACAATAATAATTATTATTATTATTATTATTATTATTGAGTCACATATACAATTACAATCGTGTATGACGAGTCATATGATGCCTGAGTGCTGAGAGAGCGAGTTTATATTACTGTTCAGGAGCAAACAAGGGCCAATCTCAGCAATTTGCTCAAAGGACCAGGTGAATGAACAAACTGATGAGTTGTGGTCATTGCCTGAAATACAAATTACTTGTTACAGTTAGATTTAGATATTATACAGTATATAATATCTGCTAATAATTAAAACATTTCTCAATATGAATATTTTTATGCTACTATTTATAAAAATTATTATATAATACATATCAAATTATGTTTGCAAACTACATCAAATTTAACAATAGTAGTAATTTCTATATTTTATAACTTGAATGGTGAGGAGGACGTTTTTGACAGTTTTTTTCTTCTATTCTCCCTATTGTTCACGATGTATATGCAGTTCTTCTCTCTCTTCTTGCTTCAGCTTGAAACAGTTTCACATGAAAACAGAAAGTCTAATGAATAAGAAATTCTTATTTTTATTTTTATATTTTTGAAGGGACAATGTACATTATAAGAACTTCTCTCATGTAGAAACATGATTGTTAGCGGGAAGAGCTTTTCATTTACTTTTAAATGTATAGAATTGTGTTTATGCTTTGATTATTGGCTCTAGTTTAGTTGTAAAGTCGTATGCCCTGTCTATTAGTGGTACTTTTTTGTAACAACGTGTAGTTTCAGAGTGGGAATCGTGCGAAGTTTATCCTTTTGGACGGTGTTGTAGTTACGTACTCAGATATTTAAAGTCAACTACTGTCTTGTGTTTTCCATGAAGCAATTTTTTTTGTGAAGACACTATTTCAAATATGTACATGCATCGTAGAGAGAATACCTTACGTTTTATTTAACTAAGGGTTTGCAAGAGCTTCAGCTTATGAGTGCTGGTCATTGTTCAGCAGTATTGCTTTTTGGATAATAACTGTGCGAGTGACTTTTCAGGGACATTTTTCAGACTATATTCTCATATCTTTTATGAGTGTGGAGTGCACATTTGCAGTAATACATTGTTCGAAAGTGTCTCTCAAATGTTGAGAGCTTGACTTGGAGTGTATAGAGCATAGCAAGATTTGCTGAGCTTCTTGTTAGATTTGAGATGTGAGTGTTCCATTTTAGGTTTTTCTTGAATTGTTAGTCCAGGAAGGTAGTTTCATGAGATATTGTTACAGGGTTATTGTTTATGAGCAATGCTGTGAGACTTTTTCTTTAGACGAGATTCATTGAAATTTAGAGAGACTGTCTTGCCCTGGTGTTTATGATGGTTTAGTTGTCTTGAAACCTTTTACTAGTGCTTGCAAAGTTTGGTATTGTGTGAGTTTCTTTTTCTAATGATTGTTGTGTGTTTTTGCTTTGATGATGAATGTTTGTAGTCATCTGCCAAAAAATATTTTGGTTGTTGCCTTACAGCCAAGGCACTGTCATTTTATGTATTAAGGAATGGGAAGTATTGAGCCAAGTGGCGCATCCTTGCTGACTCACAATTTATTATTTGAGGACAAGATGTCAGTAGTGGAGGAGATTTGTTGTTTTCTTTGTGTGTTTGGAGGGCACTACTTGTCTACGGTTGATAAATGATTTGATCCATTGGGCTGCAATGCCTCAAATCCTAGCATTTCTAGTTTTCTTTAAAAGTATATGAATGCGTCATATGAGGCAAGGCTTTTGACAAATCATAAGGAAAGGCTAATGGGAATATTTCTTTTCTAATATAGCATGCAAGTTGTCTTAAAAAGGAGAAGATGGCTGTTGTTGTGGATCTATTACTCTGAAGCCATGTTTGCATTTGTAAGGATATTATTTGCACTTGAGAACTATTTGAGTCTATCATTGAAAAGTCTTTCCAGAATTTTTGAAAATCCTGATAACAGGGAAATATGCCTGTAGTTCATTGGGTCATAACTATTGCCCTTTTTACACAATGGTTTAATTTTTGCTGTTTTGAATATATCTGGAAATATGCCTGATTTTAGAGAGCAATTGCAGATGTGAGAGAGTGGTTGCACTATACCTGGAGCACTGTGTTTAATAAGAAAATCTGGAATGTTGTCCATGCCTGCTGAGAATTTATTCTCCATTTGTCCAATGATTTTAAAAATTTCAGAGGGGGTTGTTTCATATAAAAATATGGAATTTACAATTTGTGTAATATTAGTGTTTGTTTGGTGTGTTTTGTTTAGAGAGTGTTGAGAGATTAACTTATCACTAATTTGTGAAGTGTTCATTGAATATATCAGCTATTTCTTGTGGGTCTTGTACAGTTTCGTTTTTGTAGTGGAGCTCTGTTTTTTTTTGTTATTAGTAAATATAAAATATTCAAGCAGAGGTACTATCGCTCGGACCTTTGTTGCTACAATCTATTTCTAAACGTCTTGTTCGAGTCTCCCTTGCAATCGGAATTATAATGGACTAGCTATTACAAGCTATGTTAGAGGTAGTATTAAATTCTTGGCTATTCGGGAGACGCGGGGTCGTTGGCTGATAGCTAAGAATTTATGGATTCGAACCGAGGAAGCTTACGTCTCTTGCATATATACTCTCTGGCTTACGTGTGCATTAGAGCTAGTATTTACGAATAATTCCTCACAACAGTTGTCAGTTTCTTTGGTCGAGTTTATGATCGTGACATGCTAATTTAGTTGGATCATGCCGTCTTTCTTGAATTTCCTACCATGCTGGTTAATGCTCCAATGTTTTGGGGGGGGGGGAAATACATAACCTTGATTTTTCCTGGTTCGCCAATGATTTCTGAACTCTATTTCAGAAAGTAGCTGCGGATCACAATACACTAGTCGCTCTAGTATTGGCCGCACAATGGAAAGTTTTGCTTTTTTAATAACTCTTCCTGTCCGTAATGCTAGCATTATAAATCTTGGAGATTCCCACAAGTTGATAAACCCTCACCATTTAAAGTTGTTCCTAAATTATCACCTAGATATTAGTTTAGAGGAATTCCCGTTACCTCTAGTAAGTACTTCTATAAATCCCGAAACCAATTTTGGTTTCTGTCCATTCTTGCAACGTCGCGCTGAAATTTACCATGATCTAGTGAGTTCTCAATCTTTATTTTATGAAAAAGACTGCCGAGCGCAAAGAACTTGGATTTTTTAGCATACTCCGTCATTTACATGCAGCACGAAATATAGGGAGTTGGATATATGCCCTAAATTTTTTGCCCTCTGACATTGCTTTTGAATTTTCACAGTACCATTCTTAAATCTAGCACCATAGAGGGGGACTAGACGTAGTGTCTACCGCCGTGTCGATTCAATTACCTCTATCTGGCGATTCCGCAAAATCTTGGGGAATTGCTATCAAACTTTCACAACACACTAGATACAGGGTTGTCCATCAAAAAAACCATTTTCCCTAGTCAAGTTTCAATGTTTAGAGATTAAATGTTCCCACTGCCTAGAAGCCATAAGATTCAACATTTAGTTGAACCCCTTAATACCCATTTGCATCAATTTAAACTATAAAGGCAGGTGTTAAAAATCTTACATTGTAAACCATTACCAAGAATAACCGTAATTATCAAAACCAAGTTTATAATCTTATCTTGCTGACAAGTTGAAACTTGCATGCAACTGAAGCACCCACGAGCTGACAAAGTAACAAAGCACAAGTGAATAATGGCCCCAGAAACAAAAGTACATTCTTGCGAAACTAATATCACAAATCCATTTTCAAGTAGTTTCACACCCCTGCATTTTAGACCGAATAAACTATGAAAATTTACTTTTGGCTTCAAACAACTACTTAACCTTCATAAATCATGCAAATATTTGAGTAAGATAGTAAAAATATTTAAGATATTGAAGTTTGATTTAAGTCTAATTTCACATGGAAAACGGTTGTAACAAAAAGACATATTCACTTATATATTTTATTTAAAATATTACAAGTCATTTTCTTGGAATGAGCAGTCTAGTCAAACAGACCTGAAACAGAAGAAAAATAATTAGCAACAGAGATCACATCTTTACAAAAACACTAATTATGAACAGTTCTCATAATGCTGTTTCACATCATTGTTATCAGCAGCTAATACAAGTAATCATTGGTAAGTTCATTATCCTAGATAAAATTTTATTACTATTACCTAGTTGAAAATTCAAGTAAATCCAATAATAAACTTAACACACAGAATTTGTATTTAGTAAATACTTTATTTGCAACACATTCTGAATTTGCCTACTGACCTACAAAATGTACTTTTATTTTAAAATATTAATACTTCAAATTAAATTAAAAATTATTTTCAATCTGATAGTAACTCAAGGCATTCATCACTACAAAATAAAATGGTAACATACGAAGTTGGTAGTTGGTTTTGTTATTACTATGGCCAAGGTTCTAATTTTTCTAGAAGTTATAGCAGCTAACAAATACTAATGAACATACTAGTGCACTGTTCTTTACAAACAAGTATACAGATTATAAATTAATTTGAGATAATACCCTGAATAAAGCAAACACTATGGATTATAGGAAACCAAGCAGTCAAGTACAAGGAAGCTTCCCTTTCTTGTTAGAAAAATACTAGTGGGGAAAAATTAACCAGAAAAAACATTTTTTTTATCACTGACCTACTCAACCCGTCTCTTAATTTCCCTATAACTGAATAGAAATCATTACTCTAAAACCATTATGAGCAATACTGTAAATTATAGGGAGCCCATTTTCCATTTTTTTTTTTTTTTTTTTTTTTTACACATATAAAATGTTTAGTTGCATTAAACGACAAATCTTAAACCAATGCCCTCCCTGCTCTCCAAAATTCAAATTGACTTCACTCTATGAATACAAGTTATAAATACTCCAAAATTGTGTGTTTCCGGTACATTTTCGTTTATAATGTAAAGTTTTGGGCTGTTAATAGTGGTAATTTATAATACTTCCGTGCCAATAAAAAACTTACCGAAACCCATATCATCGTCCGATTCTTCAGACTCCTCCTTCTTCTTAGCCTCTTCCTTCTTTTCTGCTGGGGCTTCGGAAGCTGCAGCTGCTGCCGCAGCAGGAGCTACATTCAAGAAACATTTGAACATTAAGCAACTTTTCCCTTTTAACACCACATGGTCGCTTCCTTTCAACTACGTACCTCCGGGCGCACCGCCGCCACCACCAACTCCAATACCCGAACCCACGTTTGTTATCAAATCTTTAACACTGATACCCTCCAGAGCCTTCGCGAACAGTCCAGGCCAGTAGGGTTCAACATCAACGCCTGCAGCCTTCAGAATGGTTTGTATTTTCTCTCCCTGAAATCACCACGTGGTCAACGAGGATCGCATATTTTTCCATTTGCGCACAATTCATAATACTTACTGTAACTGCAACATCGTCATCTGCAAGAATTAGCGCAGAATATACACAAGCTAATTCGGCTTTGGAAGTCATTTTTAATAATTAAAAGTGCAAGTCGTCGTAAAGACCTTAGCTCATAAGAGAACAAGCACTGAACACCCTCCTGAAATGGCGTGGAATGGAGCTGAAGCGTGTTCACAGAGTAAATTCATACAGTAGCTCAGAGAATGCATTTTCGCCGCGACATAAACGCGATCTAGCGTCGAGGAATTTCAAAAGCTTGAACACACTATAATATTTTGTCAAATTTTCAATACGTCTTCCCAATTCTTACAGATACAAATGAATGATACATAATAAATGTATTAGTAATGTGAATATAACAGACATAAAAGTAATAGTTTTTAAAATAACACAACTTAATATACTACAAGATAGTACTTCTGATATCCGCATGAAGCGCTAAATGCACTTCAAGTCTACCTTTTCTTTCTGAAAACTGTTTGATGTAAATACTAAAGTATACTAAATACAGTACTAAATATACTATATATCATCACAATACTAAATATCATCACAGTATAACTGTGCTATCATGATATTAGCGATGATGCTAAGGTGGTGCTCAGTATCGTAACGAAATGAGTACGGGTCCACTAGAAAACATTTATCCGAGCACTCTTTATAAACGTGTAAAGCTAACACGTAGTGTTATTACCTTAAATTATAAAAACATCCCCTTAATATGGACCCTTTCTTAACCGGACCCGCTCGCCTTGTGGGCCCGAACGTTTTACCCTGGTGCTGCTTTATTATGAAATGTATGAAACATTTGGTTTCACATATCCTTTCATCGATTATGAAAATTGCCACCGAATTTTGAGCCTCCCTGCTATTAGCATAGAATTGACTCCCGTTAATTTTTATAAACTGTCTGCTTTTTAAATATTTATTTTACACATTTGTATTAATTATTATCATCGAGAGAAATATTACGCGTAAAAAAGACTTTAATCTGTAATAATTTAAAAAAAACAACAACAACAACAACAACAACAACAACAACAACAACAACAACAGAATGTTCAAAAACACAGTCCCAAAAATGTTCGTAATTTTTCACGGAGTGGAGGAACTTTCAACATTAAGTTAACCAGAATTTAATATAATTTCTCAATGCATTAATTGCCATAAATGTATGGTTATATAAAAATATGAATAAATAATCCACTTTTTATCATATATAATTTGTTTGTAGTTTCCTGGGTTAAATTCAAATTTTGATGGTTGAATTTCAATATTCACGTCACGCGCTTAAAATATTACTTGTTATCCCCAATGATTTTAAGGTTTACATTTTGTATGAGAGATATTTTCAATATATTTTGCTTGACAAGTTTGAATAAACATTTAATGCCATTTCTTGCAATAGAATATGCAACACGTTTTAATGGCCATGGTGACAGAAGAAAGCAGTTGATTTGGTGACCTACATAATTTTTGGTCTTAGCACAAGTCTTGAAGATCCACTCAAGTTTAGTGGGTCATTTTGATACTGTGTTTGTTCAATACGTTCAGGCAATGCAAGTAAATGACAATTGCAAAAACGTGGAAAATCTACACACGTTTTCACATGAAACTTCTGAGAATGACAGGAAAATGTCTAGGCAAGTGAATTTGAATTACGAAAACGGGCGAAACCCGTAACCTTTCGTATTAGCGTTTGAACGTGTTTCATATGCCCCTCGTCGTACCAGTGTTAGTGCAAATAGAAATTGACCTGTGTGGACGTATTTTATTCACTCCTGCGCGAATCGTTGCATGTGCAACAGAATCCTGCCTGTTTTGTATGTGTTTCGTTCGAGTTAGATTGCCGGTCATGGCTGAAATTAATTGTGCACTTTCCTTCCAATGTCCCAGTATTTGCTGCTGTGAGACGATGAGAAAGCACAATTTTCAGGTTGAGAATTTAAGAATACAGCGTAGGGATGGCTATGTGCCAACATAGCGCCTTACTCTTTAACCCAGGGTTCCTTACCCCTTAACCCATGGCCGCAAGGCCTGGACGCTGCTGGAAAGGCCTTAGCTTGTAAAGAGCGGTTGTACCAAAGTACATGCATATGTGCATTTGGCTTCTCCAAGTAATTTATTGAAAATTTCCTGGCCAGATATTCCAAACTTTAATACAATTTCAAACTACTGTTATTCATTGCAATTATAAAAATCTGAATTATATGTTGCTAAGGTTTTTTTTACTCAAGTGTGTATAGTTAAAATTTCGAGAATATATTTATGTAGCTTAAATTTAAACTCTGATCTTGTGGTGTTGCCCTCAGTTAGTTCTTCCCCAATGTATGGCGATGTATATATACCTCGCTATCAGAGGCAATTTATTCCCGTACTCACCAGCATGCGTTGGAGAACAATGAACCCATGTGAATTATGAGAGTATTCCAAGTATGAATGTTTGCTGGGAACGTGCTTTTTTCTGTATTGTAGATATTTGTTTAAGAAAGGGCAATAATTATTGTTTCAATTATATTGTTTTAAAAGGGCATCGACATGACATATGAAATCAGGCAAAGGGAAATCAAAGTATAAATAGCAGGACGCCATTGTTGCCGTGCGGATCACGTTTGAAAGGCGGATTTTATTAGCAATATTTACATTCATAGATTATCTCCAATAAAATAATTTCCTGGACGAGTTCTCGTATGAGCGTAGTTTTTCCTTACCCACATAAATGGAACAGCCATGAGATTAATTGGGATAAGATTAAATAGAGCTAACAACACAGTGTATTGATAGCCGGGCATTTCAAGGCGCAAATATTTGATTATGAAAAAGATGTTATGAGATTAATTTTAAAAAGTTAAAGAAGTCGTTTAGTATCGAAGTGTGTATCCACTAGTAGTTTGACGGGTATGTATCGATGTATACATTGTATTTATTATTACAATACTAATAAATTTACACATTAAAAACGTAATACTTTTGTATTTATATTTCATTTTATTTATTATGTTCAGAGGGGCACAAAGGGGGCTTCAGGCCCCTCCCCCAGAAACCAATATAATATATTAAAAATATGACTTTCACTATTTTTCTCTATTAAGGAATTACATTCAATATATCAATTGTTTACATTATAAATATTAACCATTATCAACAAATAAAAATACAATTTATGTTCATCGTAAATAAAAACTTCTTTAAAAGAAAACATCAAATCGATTGGACACTATTCCTTTATTCCTCCCACCCGAAAAAGTCCTGGGTACACCTCTGATTATGATCACAATTTCCACATTATGAGAAAGTTCATTGGTCACCATTAGGGTCCCTTAAAATATAAATCCTGCCCTGGATTTCGTGTGATTTGTAAGGTCGCACAAATTTAATCGTAATTCGTAATTGTATCACTTCATTTTAATAGTGTAATAGTTTCGCTTATGGTAGCCGTAATGATGGAAAACCTGCTTTTCTGATGCGATGTTTGGATTTAATTTTGAATTCGGCGGCTTGCGTGAAATCACCATACTTTAGAGTATATCGATAATTCACGAACTATCGCATGTTTCGGAAACTTTAAAGATATCGATAGGTTTTTTATCTGCAGCAGAAAAATGGCCGCTGCGTTGAAGGCAAAGACGTATTTTGAATGTGTGGTGAGGTATTCTGACCGTGAGTCTTCGTTTTGAAATATCAGCTGACGATCTGATCACATGTAACAATGGTATGTGATATTACACTTGAGAGACTGAATTATTTGTATTAGAACGGGTTGTAAACACGCAACGTATGTCACTGAACCTAACCCAACACAAACGTTATTGACCTCTGTATGCCTGTGAGTTGAGTGTTTATTGTAATCCTGTTTTTTGTGATGGTTGGTTTTGCAGTCCAACAGTAGGTGCAATGACAGTTCTCCTGCGTGCACACCGTCAGCTGCGGATTCAGCTGGTGGAGGGGATGGTTGTGGTAGAGCTGGGAGTGGTGTTTCTGGTTCAGTGGGAGAGAGCATTGAAGGAGATGAACAAGAAGAATCCTCTTCTTCACGATTGGTAAGAGAAGGCGAATGTTTGTTGTCTTATCCAAGTATTTCGTATGACAACATAATTTTATTCTGGCCACAGCAACAGCTAATTAATATTTTTCTTTTTGGTAGGAAAAGTTGTCAATAGAAGATGCTCTCACAAGTTTCCGTGAACAGTGGCAACGCGAGTTGGAGGGTTCGCCACATCGAGATGTGGTAGTTGGTGACTCTGTTACCGGCACAAATGAAACTGATGATTCTGGTGGCATTGAATTGCAGGTGAGAATTAATTTTTCCTTAAATATAGGTGGAGAAGATAGTTTTATTGCATGTATGAGATATGTATGTTAATAAATTATCCGAAGAAACTTTTCTTACACACTTTTGTGTTATGTGCCTTTTAGTTGCTGTTGTAGGTTGATACACAGCAAATTTTATCTAAGAAAGACCATTTTTTTTCATTGTTTTATCATTTTGTTAGGTGTACTATAGATGATGTATTTTATGTAAAATTTAATGATTTTTCTTGTGAATTGAATATGGTCATCTGAGATTTACAAAACATCTATCTTTTGGGATCTTGCAAGTAAATTCAACCAAGAAGATAATTTTATTTATTTTTTTATACCTTACAATCTAAAATCATTTCCTTAAATACGTATCAGGAATTGTTGGTGTTTTTTTAATATTTAATATTATCAAAGTCTGAGTTCATGGAAATAGTTCCGGGGTTTCATGTACTGAAAATCTGTCTTTTGATATTCTATCTATCCATCTGTCCCTGTGTAGTTATCTATGGAGCTTGACTACTTTACGTATTCACCATACCATTGACTTTCAGTTATATTAATACGTCAGTAATAACTGGAAATTGGAAATTCCTTTCTGTGAACTCATGACTGCACGGTGTAGCATTGTTGCAACTACCACGGCCAATTAAATTATCAGTACATGTGTAACTCTTCATTATGGGCTAAAGTTTGTAAGAAATTATTTGAAACGTGAAATTTTTGAACGGTGAATTGTTTTGTTACAATTAACCCATAGTCAACCAGGCCCACAGGTGAAAAACTGCTACAGGGAAATTAGGAAAATTCGTTTATATTTTTTAATCTCTAGCACCCTTTAGTTGTTTTTGTTGTTTTCTATTCTTCAATATTTCATTCTTCTGTAGATGAAGAATAAATTGTTCTCTTCTAAGAAGGGTGGGGGGTAAGTTTGATAATACATTGTGAAGGGTAGGTGGTGATAGATGCGCAGAAGCACATAAATACAGTGTTTTATAAAAAAAGATGATTCCAATAACGCATATTGCAAAATTGCATATAAAATGTTTCTTTGCAACATATAAATTTATTAAGATTAATTTAATATGTAATAACAGGTAAAATATATAAAAGTTTGTAAAGTATAAATAGTTACATTCATTCAGGATGTCTTGTAAACTGTTGTAAATTGAATGCAAGTATCTTGTTCCTTTAAAAATATGTATTTTCGTGAAATCCCATTCAATAATTATGATAGGCAGCAGAAATACACAGGGATGATCAAAACCTAATGTTTCTATATTTAAAACATTAATATCTTTTAATCTTAATTCTTATCTCTCATAATATTCTTTTCAAAATTTGAATTACTGCCTCCAAGCACGTTAATTACATGACAGAGCGACACCGCCTCAAACGAAGCATGAAAATTCGCATTTCTTCCAAATTTCGAAAATACAACCAGTACCACTTTCCTTGCGTGGAAAGAATTTAAAGAAAAAAATTGGAGCAGTTTCTGAGAAAACAATTGTTTGAAATTTAAAAGTTGCCTTTGTTTCACGCAAAATTACGCACAATGGCTTATATTTTCGAAAAATTGAATATTACCTTATTTGAAGATCTGTTTTTGACGAACCTATTTCATTAAAAAGAATAGTCATATTCTAATTGAAGGAACGCGCTACAAATTTTGAATTTTTGCAATTTTCGAAAAATCAGGGATTTTAACAAACATGAAACGGGTACCATTCCCTTTACTTACTTTGCGCTATCCAGCGTTAAAATTTAATCAAAAAATTTGGGACCGTTTTTTGAGAAAAAAATGTTTAAAAATAACTATTATCAGTTTACCGTAAGAAAAAAACTTGTTGCAAACAAATAGAAGGAATCTTTGCGCCGCACTACGCTTCTGATTGGACACCGCGTAGCGCGCTACTTTCGATTACGCGAGCAGCATACCCCACCAATTCAGATGAAATAAGAGCTGCCATGTGAATGTCATGTTTATGAAACTACACGTTACTTACGTCTGCTTTAGGAAGCGGTTGTCTATACCCGGATGTCAATTATTTGTATAAATTGGTTGCCCTAAAGGTCGGAAGTTCTTGAACACAATTCACAAGCTGTCACAAATTCGCAAGCGTTGATGTTTCGTTTCTGCATTTTTTCCCTTTTGATGCCAGGAATGCACCTTCGATCGAACTGCACTGCCTACAAAGTCATCGTATACTTTAATCACACGTTTCTTCCCTGGCGTTTGTATTTGTCCGTTTGTAGTGATATCTTTCCGGAGTTTCAATACTCTTGATATGGATATTCCAATGAATTCTGCAATTTGCTTCACCGGTATCGACAGATTCCTTTATGTAAAAACGAACGTTTTTGTAAACTCCGTTTATGTAAAAACGAACTGAAAACGCTCACACGATGATCTTTCCATCTTTTTCTATACTGTTTCGACTTCAATTCGTCTCATCAGCTTGGAAGGAGTTGAGATCAGCAACATGGCTGACCGCATACCCAACGATAGTAGTGGGGAGATTCTGGAAATCTTAGGATCAAACTTTGTACTCCACGAAGCATACGTTTATGCTATTTGGCTCACGCCTTTTGGCCTTTGGCTGCAACACTTGAACATATGTGTGAAGAAAAACTTATATGATCCTAAAATATTACTGAAGTAATGAATATCTTGGTTATTATAATTATTTAGGGAAGAAAAATATTCGTATTTCTCACATTGCTCATGTTCCTTCTGTTGTATAATATTTTTCATATTTAAGTCATATGAACTTCATTTCCGTTTTACATATTTTATATAAGAATACTAGTATTAATGTGTAAATATGTGAATCTGGGTGCACATTTTAATATTAATTTTATTCATTATCAAATGTTACATAGACAAATGGAAATGAAAGTGCCAAATGAAGTTTTATGAACTGAACACGACAGAACAGCTGATGACAATTTCACGGTAGCAACACACTCTGATGCCACAATTTGAAACATCTTCCATTGCGACTTGCACGTTTCGATTCAACCGTGCAAATGCTCCTTTTCGATTTCACCCGTTATTGATATCGATAGTGCTTTCAATTGCTTTAACGCTCAAGGTGGCACAAGGGAATTTGTGCATCGTCGAACGACAAAGCACGCGCAGTTAAAGTTTCGCACCATTTTAGTGCATCTGCGTATGCGCAGAAGATAGATTGTGCTGACGCTATTTTTGCGAAGTCTTGCCTTCCCATATAATATGGCCGAATGATCGATTACCATGCGATATAAGTTGCCCGCTGATTCCGGCGAAATAGCGGAACCTGGCAAACCCCTCTAACCCTTCGAGTTCGATTTCGAGTTGGCGCATGCGCAGAGAGATATTTCCCTACTAGGGCAGTTTGTGCCAGCCTTAGCGCCAGCAATATCGATCTTCTGCGCATGCGCAGATGCACTAAAATGGTGCGAAACTTAAACTGCGCCTGAGCAGAAGATCGATTGTGCTTTAACAGTGAGATTGTGCCATCTCGAACGTTAAAGCACTATCGATCTGCTCATGCGCAGTTAAAGTTTCGCACCATTTTAGTGCATATGCGCATGCGCAGAAGATAGATTGTGCTGACGCTAGGGCTGGCACACCTTACTGTCGAGAAACGACCATCGAGAAATAGGAATCGATTCCGTTTTGAATAACTGGAATCAATTCTAGGCACGCATCATCGTCACCCGTCAGCTGCTGGGATCGGAGTTGTGGGATTTTTTATTTATTATTATTATTATTATTATTATTATTATTATTATTATTATTATTATTATTATTATTATTATTATTATTATTTTAATACCCGTGTTCGAAGAGTTCAATGTGTATCGTTTTTCTGAATGTAACACTAGTTCAGGCAAATTTTGAGAGAACTGTATTCGTAATTCAGGATGTTTAACGAATTGAATTTAATGTGATATTACGTTTGTTGATTGATTATCTGCTAATAGACGCATATTTAGCTATTATACGCGCACGTTTCCTTGAGCCCTGGCATACCTACCCCCACTCCTTTATTAATATTAGTTGAATTCAAAATAAATCATAGCAATAATTTTTGTGGACAAACTCTGATAATCAGAAGTGTTTGCTCCTGCTCAATAGAAAATAGTTTGCATCGAAAAATGAGTTAGATTTCATATAATAGTCCTATCAATAAAATAATCACACACACACACACACACACACACGCGCGCGCGCGCGCACACCCCTCGGATCTAGCAAAATGAGGGCTCAAGTAAACGTGCGTGGATAATATGCTAGCTAGATGTGATTGATTGAAATGTGTTTGAAGTTTTCTTTGTGGAAAGTTGACCGAATTCGAGCCCAAATTGTTTTTGTGTTAAGTTTAAGTATTCCCGTTGTTGGTATTGCTGTTGCCTTCAATTGAAAGAAAATTCAGCTAATTGTGATCAGGTCTGACAACTTTGAAAGAAATTAACTTCAACATCTACCTCACTATCTATTCCCCTGCAGTTAGGCAGCAGGCTATTAAACAATGAATTCAATGGAAAAATTAATAAAATTTCCTTTCAGTGCATGCACTATTGAAGACAAACTAGAAATTAAGACCTACACCAAGTCTCAAAATTTAATTCAAAATGTTAAAGCAGAAGAGAATTTAATCGAAAATTCCACAATGATTTATACAGTAAATTCAATTGGTTATGTGGGTGCGATTCCAAGTTAGCTTTGTTTTGCTTTCCCTGTATACTATTTGGAGGGAACGAACTGTGGACAAAGACTGGATTTCAAGAGTCAAATCATGTACCGGAGAGAATGAAGAAACATGATGCCTCTGGAACCCATGTAAAAAACAGTTTGAAGTTAGCATTATTTGGGACTACCGATATGACAAAACAAGAAGGTAATGCTTTCAGGAAAAATGTTGCAATTCATAATGAGCAAGTGAAGCAAAATAGATATGTATTAAACATAATTATTAATTGCCTTCGTTTCCGGGGTGCCCTTGGTTTAGCTGTTAAAAGTCACTGTGTATTTCGAGGACATTCAAATTTTGGAATTTTTAGAGGATTGTTTGATTTATGTTCAGAAATAAATGAAACTAAAAAATCATCAGAAAAGTACAGCAGTTTTTCTTGGGACTTATGTAATGATTCACAATGAGTTGCTACAATGTATGTTAGAAGTCTGCCATGAAAAAATTGCAGAGATCAGACAAGCGAGCTTTTTAGCTGTTATTGCTGATGAAACTAGTGATGTGACAAGTAAATTCCAAATGGCTATTGTTTATAGATACATTGTTAACAATAAACCAGTAGAAAGATTTTGGACTTTTGTGAATCCACTGCATCATGATGCAGAAACCTTGGCATCTTGCCTTCTTCAAGAACCAAAACAGCACAATGTAAATGAATCCCCACAAAAGCTTTTAGCAAGACATGATGGCACTTATGTTACAGCTGGAATTCCGAAAGATGTTCAATCATTTATTAAAAATAAATATCCTGATGCTCAATACGTCCATTGTTATGCACATCAGCTTAATTTAGTAATGATTAGAGCAGCATCAACGAATAGAAATGTCAAGGTTTTCTATGCCAGTGTTCAGGGCCTTTGGACATTTTTTTCCAATAGCCCACAGTTGACATCAATGTTAGATGAAATAATAAACAAGAGGGTGCCTAAATCTAAGCCAAGCTGGTGGAATTCTCAGTCAAGAGGCATTACAACAATTTATTACCACAAACTTGCCCTGATTGAATGCATGAAAACCATTTTCGAGTCAGATAATATAAAAAGTGACAATACTCTCTCCCTAGCTGCTGGACTCTTAAAAATATTAGCTAGTGATGAATTTATCTTTTGGCTTACCTTTTTCCGGAAAGTTATGATTTTTATTGATGAATTATACAAACAAATTCAGAAAGTAGAAATTGATCCCACCCTCACTGGGAAGTGTCTTGTAGATTTTGAAAAAGATATGTCAGAACTTAAAAAGGACAGCAATTTACAGTGCTGAAGGGTTCAGGAGATTATCCGAAACTGTTAATTTGTATCGTTTTCTTAAAGACTCCAATTTGGAAGAAACATTCAGTGAAGTTTTGAAACTTTTAGAAATCATTATTACTATTCCAATGACAACTTTTGAAACAGAGAGGTTTTCCACCTGGTGTTCCACCCTGAAGTGGATAAAGATGTTTGTAAGAAACTGTAAGTCACCAGACAGTGTGTCACCATTGGCCATGCTCGCAATAGAAAGGGACCTCATAATGGAAATTCCTGACTTTAATCAAAAGTTTTTGAAAAATTTACACATCAAAAAGAAAGGCAGATGGATTTCCTCTTCAAAAAAATAATATGTATAATAAGATTATAAACATTGGTACTATACATTTTCAAGAAAATAATTACTGTATACTTTAAGTAGTGGTTATGATTGTTAATTTTTTAAAAAAATATTTCGCAATAAAAACTTTCATTTCTGAGAAAATTACAATACTTGGTTGTCTCAATTGTTTGCTAAATAGTGAAATTTTTGAAAGAAAATATTTTTTTATCATCATCGTCTCGGCAATAACAATGGAATGAATTAGAGTAAAACTTATCCAAACTGTAGCTGTGGCAAGGTGTTTAAGTGTGATCATATCACTGTATTTTGAAATCTTAAGTCTGCTTTAACTTTGTATGATTTCTTCTAATTGTTACATTCAAAATGAGTTACTACTGAAAATGTAAACTTAAACCATGCACACTGATGGAAGGTGAGCATACCTCCAGAATATAATACATAATATTGTTAGTAATATTGAATACCGACTTTTCTAAGCTTAGTAACAAATGTTCATACAATGCTTATGTTTCATTATATTTTAGTCTTTTGAGTTCAGACAATTACATTTCCATAATTCAATGGCACTGCTACTCCCATATTGTTTTGGCCCTGGCTACCACTATAGCAACTACATTTAGGATGAATTTGGTTTCACACGAGTATGCTTGGTGTTTTTTAGGCAAGAACCATGTTCTTGAAAGGTGTGGAGCATGAACAAAGTGGTAAGCTGTATGAAGCCATTCAGTTCTATCGTAGAGCTGTGCAATTGGTACCTGATATTGAATTTCGCCTATACGATTCCAGCAAGAAAGTGAAAGAGAGACTTGAGGAGGAACGTAATTTGGGTAAGATTGCTTGGATTGTCTTCTTTATTGCCTTATAAAAGGAGCTATGTATTGCTTTCTAATTTTCCTAAAGCGAACATATTTATATGGTTAATAAATTGGTTAACTGAATTTTGTTTAGAATGTTGACATGAAATTGATTGTCAATATTTTTTTACCATAAAATAACTCAAACCAAAATCATTTTACAAAAAATGGTTATTTGTAATTTTAAAACTCTAATTTTCGTTTCCAGCAAAACTATGGATTAAGAGTTTTGAACTGTCAATGATTGAATCTGGATTAGTGATCCTCATCTCGGTCAGGTTTTTTGTCCAGTTTCCCGGATCTCTTGAGCAAATGCTGAGATAGCCCCATCTTTTGTTTCTGGACATAAATGTAATACATTATCTGTGCATGTCTTCTGGTGTCTAGTGGGAGGTATAGTTTCTTAAATTATCAGTCTCTATGATGTCATGGCAAATGGTGATTCCGAGCACATCAAAGGCCAAGGGTCTTAATCCCGTAAGTGAGTGCATCTTTTCCTCTGGATGTGGTGGTGATATTCCCCCACTAGATGACTAGATCCGGGGCCGACCCACCGTCGGCTAGTGGGGTTTTCTCCAACCAGGTATCTCTCACCAGTGGGGCACAGCCCCAAGCCGGAACACGCTCTGAGCTCCTTACTAGTCTCGCAGCATATGTGATAGTGTAGTACAAGAGGTGAGGATAGGACCAGAAAGAAGGAAAGATCGCGTGTGATCTGTGCCTTTTTGCTATGGTACTCGTCCAACATTCGCCTGGTGTTGATCAGAGAAACCACACAAAACTGATCAGAGCAGCCAGCTATTAGAATTTTCCTTTAGACAGCGACTGAGTTTTATGTAGCTGATAAGCTAGTGTCAAAAATCCTGCCACCATCAGGACTTGAACCTAGGAACTCCCGGTTAGAGACAGGGCGGTGACTTCAGTTGATGCCCTGAGTCATTTCTCCTGGTTTGTCACAGCTGAGGGATAAGAACTCAAATCTATAGCTTATTTGCCTTTGTTAACGATACTTACCAAAAAAGACTCATTTCTTCTATTCAGAATTCAACTTGTGTATGGTTGAGGGTAGGGATCCCAGAATTAAGAAAATATGCACAGAATACACTTCTCCCCATTGCCTGTCATACAGTTTTTAACTGTGTTGATGCCAAATAAAAAAATAAAGTAATAGATTGCTTTATATTCTTGGTATATAATTTCTTCTTTTTGTAATAAATGTAATTTATTAATTTTTTAAAATTTTATTTTGTACAGAAGTGCCAGAGGTTGAGCATGTTTTTGAGCCAAGTGAAATATCTGATGAAGATGATGATAACTTGGATTTGCTCACCCATTTACAGAGAATTTTTAATAGAGTACGCTGTGTTTGTGTGCCACTCCATGAGCAGCAGGTATGCAATAATTATCCTAAAATCAACTTTAGCTAATTGCATTTGATGCTTAGTTTTCACTGCCATACACAGTCACACATCTGTGGCATTATTACACTTAACAATTATGGACTGTAGGAGGGAAGCTATGTATGTCTGATGGATTCAGGCAACCCACATTTCTGCTCTGCCAATGGAGATCATATTGTACATAATGAAGTGGGTGGTATCTTCCGAACTGGACTTGCGGTCTTTGGAAATGTGTGCTAGAGTATGCCGTGGATTCTACCTTTGCAGTCGAGACCCAGAAATATGGAGGCTTGCTTGCATTAGGTAAGTCAATGATGTCACATTGCTTTAATGTGGAATTTTTTAAAAATAATGTAGTAATTGTTTATAGTATTTTTGTATATTTCTCACATGATCTCTTTCTTAATTCTCATTCCATCTATTGACCAAAGTATAAAGTTCTTTGAGTGGCATGGCATTAGCAAGCATTCTTTCTGTGTAACTTACATTCTGATATCAGCTTTAATTATTTTCATCACCTTCTCCTTTTCTTTGTTGTTCTTTTCTTCTTCCTTCTTTTCCTTCTCGTTTGTCTTTTCAATATACTTCCTCCTACATAAATAAGTGGTGGCTGCAATGACAAACATTACTAGGTTTCAAATCTGTTTAAGACAATGCTTTTACCTTATGATTGTGGTCAGATATCATTTATTCTTTCAGCTTGTTAAACTGTCTATAGAATTCCATTCTTTTCCCTAGACCGAACTCTTTTAATTGCTCTTTCTAACTTTCCTGTTTGTTTGTTCATTCATTAATTTTTCTTACAATATCTATACTATCTGATCTAGGGCATTGTTATGGAATATCATCTTCAGTGGTTCTAAATATTGGATTTCCTTTTTATTATTTTTGTTGTTGCAGCAAAACTCTTTTTGTGCTATTGGATGATGTTTTTTATTTGGCAATAATTTTATTCTCTTGCTTTTTTTATTTTTTTCTGAATCTCTTACAAATTATACATATGCGTCATTATATTAGTTACTCACTTCCTATCAATTTATAATTAATTTGTTTGGCTCATGATTAATTAACAAATACTTGCAATCATAGGCAGCTAATGGAGGAAAACTTAACTCACTTTATTTTTCCTAAAAAAATGGATATGCATACTTGTCCCATGTAGACACCAGATATCTTATTTAAAAGTCACCTCTGTTACTACCATAATTTTCTGATCAGTGTTTAAAACCAAATTTTTTAATTGCAATTATTTTGAGAGAAACCAAATGGTGGCGATTGTGAAGGTTGCAGCTCCATTGTAAATGTAATTTCGAAAATTCAGAACAGTAATATATGACGAAATGTTAACAAATAATTAAAACTAAGTTTATAAGTGTCAAAGAGAGAAAATTGTTATTCTCCTTGAATACTGCACCACACTCAGTGACCAGACCTCCCCACCCATGGAAGAAAACTCCTAGCAAAGACCCCAGTTGAAGCACAGGGCCAAAGAGTAAAAACTGTAAACTAGCAATAGATTCAAGAGAATGTCATACTGCAAGGCTTAGAGAGCACTAGACGCCGTAGAGAGAGCACTCATTGGGTGCTCTTTAGTTTCAAAATAATTTCATATACATCAATATTGCTGCAATATCTTGAAAACAGAATGTCATTAAAAGGAAAATGTACATTACTAACATATTATAAGATCTGTTTTGATTATCAATCATGTGTTGAGTAACCATGCAACCTACACATGAGCAGCCACTGGATCCAAAAATGTGGAAAAATGTTCCATCACGGCGAGAAAGACATCAGCTCTTGTGGCATGCTTGTGTCTTTCATGAGGAATTTTTTAGCACTTGACAATTTTCTAAAACTGTCGGTTATAACTTGTTTTGTACAGTTTATCTAGTTGGTCATGAAACAAATGTAAGCATGTAGAAGGAAGTTTGATTAAATTACGAATCTCAGTGCAAAAAGTTGGAGCTACCAAAATTTATGTACAGGTGGAGGAAGGATTCTGAAGGAAGAGCTGCTGAATGGGAGCAGAACAAGGAGTCACTGGAGTGCCTCTAACTGGGAAGTCCTAGGTTCGAGTCCCAACAGTGGCAGGATTTTCAACACTAGCTTGTCAGTTCTGTTAAATTCAGTTGTTGTCTAAAGGAGGATTCTAGTGGTTGGCTGCAGTACCCTAACAAACGGCACATGGACACACACTCTTTCCTTCCAGTTTCTTGTCCAAACCTCACCCCTTACTTACACACACTTGCACTAAAATGCACTACACTACCACACACGTCAGTAGACCAGTAGACTAGAGAGCTTACCCCAGCTGGGACAGTTGCCAACTGGTGGGTGATACTTGGTTGAGGAAAACTCTACTAGCCGGCAGTAAGTGGTTGCTAGATCTCTCCACTCAGCGGGGGATGACCATGGCCACATCCTGAGGAAAAACATACTCTACACTTACAGGTCTAATGACCTCAGCCATTGGCTTTTCCAGAATCACTAACAATCTTCAGGAATACCAATCTGCAGTTATAATTTGCTTTCATCCATCTAATTTGTAGTTTGTCACAGTCATTGATGCTCCACAAATAGACGGTGAAAATTTACCCACTTTCTTGTTTTCAAATCACAGACACTTATGAAAATAATTTGTAATTTTTGATTTAGGACATTTTATTTTCCCTAGAAAATCATGAGTAACCATTCACTTCAATAAAACCACCTCCGTAACCGAGTACATCAGTATACAAGTACTCAACACAATTGTGCCGTACCTCTGTACTGTACGGGCAGTTAGCCAGCATGTGGCTTTTCGTAGCCGTGGAATGCTTTTTGTTTCAACTGATTCGACATTCCTGGAAGGCATATTTCCCAAAGCAATCTGCTCTGTGATCTGCAATATTAGAGTAGACAAAAATGAGTGCTTCTACCTCTTCATCCTGAGGCAACACATTGATGCAACATGGCATCGAGCTCCATTATTGTTGTTGCTGTTGCTGTTGCTGTTGCTGTTGCTGTTGCTGTTGCTGTTGCTGTTGCTCCTCCTTTAAGAGACGTTGAATGGACTACAGCCTGGATGGTTCTGCCATGTCTGCTTGCTAATGGAAAGTTAATTTCAACCTTTAACGTTTTCATCAGTGCTTGTATTCTGCTTATCTTGCCTGCTTTTGAAATGTGATCATCCAAACAATATCTTTTGAAAAGAAATAGATAAATTGGATCAATACTTATATTTCTATTATTTGGTTTGTTTGTTTGAGATAACAATTTGAAAAAAGGTGTTTAAAAAAATCTTTATTTTAATCTTTAATATTTTTTTATATGTACATAACTATTTTAATACAGTATTTTTACCTTGCAACTTTAACAGAAATGAAAACACTTGTTGAATGAACATAGTTGTTTGTGAGATTAACGTTACCTGTATAACGTACCTTAATTTCAAAACAGTTTTTAATGGTTTTTTTGAAGGTCAATTTTTATAAACAAGAATGGAAAGGTAATTGATTGGACAAACAGAATTGTATGAACTTCTTTATTAGTATTAATTTAATTTCAAACATCTCAATTATTTGGGGTTTGAAATTTAGAAGACGTTTCCACGATGAAATTTCATTGCTTAGTATATCTCTAATGATGAAAGATGTGTTATAACATTGAATTTCAGTTTTGCATTTATTTATTGTGGGTTCTGTTGGTACAGAATGTGGGGAGTAAATTGTGGAGATATAACAAATTACGGTTCATGGCGCCAGATGTTTATTGAAAGGCCTAGACTCCATTTCAATGGTTGCTACATCAGTAAAACTACATATGTGCGACATGGGGAGAATAATTTTCAAGATCAGTTTTATCGGCCTTGGCATCTGGTTGAATATTTTCGCTATCTCAGGTAAAGAGTTCAAATTGTTAATAAATATAGTTTTTTTTCTATGGTCAAATAAAAATGAGTGTTTCTGTGGTATATGTGCATGAAGTTTGTCTTTTAAAAAGACTTCCGAGAAAGGTGACAGCAATGTTCAAAATCGTTATTGATGATATGAGTGGGGACAGAGAGACTGGTCTCTAATGAAAATTTTGAAAGGACCCATAGCCTTACAGAATAAAATATTCAATTTTTTTTAATCTGTTCAATTCCTGATTTTCACATAATTTTAACTGACAATTTGGGAAAAGAGAATGAGATGAGGGGAAGAAGGTCTCCAAGCCCCCTGCAGCAAGAAATGATTGATTGATAAAATCAGTTGCATCATTTAAGTTATAATTTCATTAATCATGTAATATGTTTTAATTGTTCAGGTGCTTGGGAAATGTCTTTAGAAAATAAAAAGTTCAAATAGAACAGGGGGTTCAAAACTGACCCTTCCCTCTTCTTTTGGGTTGTGCATGTCTATTGTCTCAAAAACAAAAACAACAGTATCTCTATTGATCATGCAAAAAAATAGTCCTTTCATGCACCTTGAATAAAATAACAAATTTTATGCTATGTAAGAAATTTTGTACACAAAATTTGAATACTTTTTAAGCTTTATCAATGTATAGATGTAGCTTTAGAAATTTTGAAAGCAATGCAAGCACAAATGACTTGAAAACATTTATCAATTTCATTCTTTTAATAGATGTTTCAATTTGCTACAGATTCTTTCCAGATGGTGTAGTATTAATGTTAACTACACCAGATGATCCAACATCTTGTGTTGGTTATTTGAAATACCGCACTAATCGGAACCCCAGTATCCTGCAAGGCCATTATCGATTGCAAGACCGAAGAGTTGTTATCGTTCTTAAAAGACAAGACTCTGCTTCAAAATCATTGCTAAATAATCGATATCGTCACAGAAGACGAGATAGCATACAAGACCTGGGAGAACAGACTTTCCATGTAGTAAGTAGCATTTCTCAACCATAATGAATAATTTTGTATTAAAATCATTATTTTTCTGTTGTAATTTTTCCTTTTTTTCTCATCCATTGAAGATATTTTTTTCTTTTGTTGTGTATTTGAGCATTATCTTTCTGCAAAAACAGATTTGTAAGATTATATTTTCTATGGGTTTAACAAAAATCTCCCTTATCAGAGCAATACCTTTTTCCCCCCGAAATGTAGGAAAGTTGTCAAACACAATTAAAAATATTCTATATAAACTTCTTTTCACAAGCATCTCAGATGGCTCATAAATTTTATTTTTGCTTCATGACTTTCCAATACTTGTATCTGAAGGTTTGTCTTGTGAACAGATATTAGTCACAAAGTTCCCCTCTTATTACTTTACAATGTTGAAACAATATTAATAAAAAGGAATACAAAAGTTTTATTTAAAACTTTTTATTTATTAGAGTTCTAGCAGATGATGTTTCAGTTATTGTAAACAGATGTATTATAAAAATCATTGTTCTTTTTCTTGTAGGAACTGCAGATTGTCAGTTGCCGCAAACGCAAACATGCCCAAATGACATGGCAGCTTTATTCTGTAATCACCAGATATCGTAATGGGCAGGAAAGCACAACAAATTTTGATTTGCCTGCAAGTCGATTTCCTCCATTTTGGTTTTCACGTGTTAAAAGTTACACGTCAGAGTCCGAAAATCCACTGCAGTAAATGTAACATGGAGTTAATTGCACTACAAAGGTAGATTGAAAATAGTCACTTGCTGGTTTCTGAAGTTTTAGAATAATGCAGCATTATTCAGCTGTTAAATATTATTTTCAAGAAAACAGTTTATTTTCAATACTTTAAATGCACTTGCAAAGTGTTGGGTTATGTAGATGAATTTCAAAGAGTTATTTTAGTTTTTGTATATCTAGTGTTCAAATAACATTGAATTGATTTACTATTAATCTAAACTTATAGAATTTTTATGGGGGCAATATAATAGTAAGAAGTGGGGAGAGTCTTCTGAATTAATTTTGTTTTTAAGACGAGTTCTTTTCATAATTCATATCAAGTCATGCGTAATAGTTTTGTAAATTTGAATAATGTTGAAAAGCTTTTTCATTTTAATAGAATAACTCTATTTCTCACATGTATATTTTATGACTATATTGTATATATTCACATGTGAATAAGAGTTTATTGCTTCATTGAGGCAGGGATTGTCATATTTTGTTTTGTGATTTACGGATAAATTACCGTCCTTACGTAATATTAAATGTTGAGGATTTGTAAAATACTATTATGTTTGTTTGCTTAAATTTGCATTTTAAAATTTTCTTCAAGAAGTTTATTGTTATGAAGTACTAGTAGTTCAAAAGCCGCTTATAAAATGTAAAGAGAGACTAAGTATTTTAGCGTAATATGATGAGAGAAATATTACATTTGAAAATTAATTTACTATCAGGTAGAACATTATTTTTTTCAGTACTTGATATGCTCTTTTTGCAATTAATTTGCAAAGTTAATATGTGGGCAAGAATTATTTTTACAAGAACTCTTAACATGTAAGTTGTGAAACATGAAATCACTGTATTACAATAATGCTTGGTCCTAATTAGCATTTACAGAAAGCATGTCTTGAAGTATATAAATTTTGACATTTTTTGAGAAAGCAAACATCGGGAAATGGTTAAATTTCTCTAATCATATTGAAAGATCATCAATTCCATAAGTTTTTTCACAATGGTTCTAGAAAATACTGAACCTGGATTGCTCCATATTAATGCTGAACAATTCTGTACTTTCGGAAATATTCTTCATATGTGCTTGAAATACAGAAATGTTAAATAAAGAAACTTTTTGTATGAGAAACCCTGAAACCATTTCCTTCATACTTTCACATAGTATACAAGAGTTCCCTGCAAGCAAACAAGGGCTCCTAGTCATGAAAGTTGTGTTGAAGCATGTTAATTAATGCATGTCATAGAGTAACACTATCTTATGTAAAACTACACAGGAGAACTTTGGCTGTTCTGCATAAGATAGTGTTAATCGATGGCGAGTGTCAATACAGCGCTCGTGTGACAGGCCTAATACAGCAAAAAAATATCAGGATTGTAAGGAAAGGCAAGTTTTGGGCGTCCCTGATACCGCACAAGTGTTGTTTTCCTCGAAAAAGTTCGTCAGACATCAAGAACTCTAGCACTAAACTGTACACAGAACTTTCCCAAAAATTTATATTCTTTAATCTGGCAGATGTTAGTCCCTTGCATTTGAAATAGATATTTAACAATTAGGTTGTAGGTTAACATTTAAAGTTTTCTCAAAAGGCTCCAAATTTTTTCTTCAAGTAGTGTTTTTTAAGTACAATTAAAAAAATGATGCAGATTTATATTGTAGCAAAAACTTTGAAATTTTAAACAAAGATAAAGTAAACACTTTCAAGGCTCTCTTATTGTAATATTAAATATAGAGATTGTTTTGTTAATGGAATCTTATATATATTGAGTCCAAATGAACATATCTGATTCACTGAGTTCGACATCTGATGGAGTACAAAAACGTTTCAAACAAAAAAGTACCAATCATTAATGCCACCTAAATGCCATACATTTACCGGCGGTATTGCAAGACCGGGAAGGGCACGAGCAATCAAGTACGCGATGAGGGATCTAAGTAGCAGTAATCAACATTTCACGGATGACTGACCTGCACTACGTGGCGGCGATGGTGTAATGGTTAGCGTACTGAACTGTTGTACCCAAGTTGGCGGGTTCAAACCCGATCGAAGCCGTGGATTTTTAAGGGCGAAAAAATCCTTCGTACGCCTTCCTTCGGCGGGGAAGTAAAGCCGGCTGTCCCATGTTCGTAGATTTACTTGCATGTAAAAGATTCTCAAGCCTAAATGACGCCTCTGAGCTAAATTCAAATCGCCTGTTTCTCGCCCAAGAAATACCTTCTTTCTCTGCTATATGAAAGGAGCGTAGCGAAATTTGCGTGGTCAGACGGAAGAACGCCACGTAAAATAAGGCATATTCAATTCAATTCACTACCACGCATGCCGGGAGACCGGTCGAGAGCTCAGAGCTTGTCCCGGCTGGGGCGGTGCCCCGCTAGTGGGAGATACCTGTTTGGGGAAAATCCCGTTAGCTGACGGTAGGACGGCGCCGGATCTTGCCATCTACCGGGGGAAGACGAGGCAAAAACACGCACTTCACTTTCGGGACATAGTTGACTAGCCCCGAATCACTGACAATCAACTAAAGGCCCGGACGCGCCAACTAAAGGGGTTTTCCATCGCGATAAAGTCTATTAGGAACTTGGGTATGCCACAGCGTTGCGGTCCTTTCGGCGCATGGCCACGTGAGCCGTAGACCCACTTCGGAGCCACCGCGCAACATTGACGAACGTCAAGATCGACGCATCATGAGGGCGGCATTGGCAGATTGTAAGGTTACCCTCGCTCTAGATACCGGCACATGTGGTCCCCAAAGTGTCTACGCACCGTTGGGAACCGGTTACTTGCTGCATGATGACAATCGCGGATACCGCTAGCCCGACTGCCACAACGCCGAACCATCGTCGGGCTCGTCTGGCGTGGTGCAATGTGCGGTTCAGCTGGAAGACGGAATGGCGTGCAAGGGAGGAAAGCCGCTTCTGCCTGTATGCTAGTGATGGTCGTGTGCGTGTGCGGCGTCGCACAGGCCAGCGTGTACGCCCGGAGTGTGTTCGTCCTCGTCACGCAGGGCCCATCCTGGGAGTGTTGGTGTGGTGTGCCGTCAGCTGTGTGTTCGTGTAGGAATAATTTTCCAGCACGTGCAAGATAAATGCAGCACGTTGTGCGGCCTGAGTTGATTGATACCTTTCTTGCAACGGGAGGGCAGTGCGCTGTTCCAGCATAACAATACCCGCGCTATGCAACACGCTTTTCTTTATGTTCGTCATCTGCCCTAGTCGGCATGCTCGACGCATGTGTCCACGATCGAGCATGTGAGGGACATGATGGGCCAACGCCTGACCCGTGCTGCGACTCCCCGAATAACTCTGCCTGCTCTGCAGGAGGCGTGGAACAGTGTGCGGCAGGACTCTTTATTTGTCACCTGTACGGTGGGATGCTAGTCCGCATCAGGGTTTGTCGTTCTGGTCGCGGCGGGTACACGCGGTATTGATGTGGCGTTTCCGGTCCACGCTTCTCTCTGTTGCTGGATGTGCGAGTCTTGCATGGCATCACGTGTAGTGTTCTATATGTACTGTATCTGTACGGAAGAATACATTTACAATGCAATCGAGTGATTGTAATGCTCTTTTTCCGTCAGTGTAAGAATTGTAACAGTCTACTCCCCATTGTAAGGTATTCTTTCAACTGATTATTTTATCTTAAGTACCTTCAATATATAATACAATTTTAAGCAAAGATTGGTTGATCGCAGGTTTATGGTGGCCACCAGGGATGCACAGTTCCTTCGGTTCCATTTGTCTCGTGGTTTAATCGTACTATTCCCTTAAAAATGAGGGAGGTTAGTGTTAGTTTCAAATTTAGTGTTTTAGATTATGAAACATTTGCCTCGCCTTCCTGATCCTCACAACCCCTTTCTGCCGTCGACAAATACATGCACAAATCAAACAGGCTAGGAAGCGCGTCAAAACGAAAACACGTAAAGCTGCCCATCCTAGCCCACTTGAAAACAGGCATTTCTACTGAGCCTTATAAACAAGTACTTATTTTAGCTGACAGCCATGGCCGCCATCTTTCCTCCATTCTCAGTAAAAAGTTACCCTCCAACTACTCAGTCTCATCTATTTTTAAACCTAACGGGAGGTTTGCAGACGTGACTGCAGAGTTGGACACCCACATAAGACACTGACCAATCAGAACACAGTCATTATCGTAGGAGGGAGAATGGCATTAATATGGGCGGTAACTTTAACCTGAATATCGTGTAAACAAATTACATCGTGCTGTGTAAAACACTAACATTGTAGTCTCGACTCTGCCCTTCTGGTACAACAGATCAACAGTGTGCAACGACATTAAGCACGCAAATCAACAATTAAAACTGCAACTGAGAGAAACAAATGGTACACTTTTTTAAATTATTTTCCTCTCAGCGAAACACATCACCCGGCATGGTCTTCACATGAACCTTGGTGGAAAACATGCAATCGGCAACGAGCTTGCACATCAATTCCAGTCCTGCGCAGCCTCCTGCCAAAAATCCATCCCTTTCACCTTCCTTACGTTGTCTACCCTCCAACCCTTTTTTCGAACCCACTTATCTCCTCCTCTGATCCTTCTCCCATTCACTACCAATTTTCCTGCACCTGATGCATCAACCTGTCACTAGGGACACACTACAACCTTCGACCGCGCACTCGAGGTAAAAATGGAGTAAATATATAGCAACTACAATCAGATGCAGTAGAAAAATATCCGCGTAGGTACGTCTGAAAGATAAACATACTGCACCATAATGTTCAATCCCATTGAAATAAAACTGAGTTTATCGAAGCAGATCTACAGAGAGATTTAAATCAAATGGATGTTCTTTGCTTTACAGAACGTTGGGTATTTCATAATGAACTTAACATTTTCCAAATTCCAAACTTTTACCTTGCAGGCTATTATTGTAAAGAAAAAGAAGCACATAAAGGTCCTTCATATGGAGGTTCTTGCATTTACGTTCGAAATATCGATTCTATTTACTTGACGGAATCAAATGTGTATTCCGTTGAAAATGTTTTTGAAATATCTGTCGTACATCTTCCTACGCTAAAAATTATATTTACTCTGCAACTTCAAGCCTCCAACAAAGAGAACAGTAGATTATATTATATTCTTTAAAAAACTGGAGATAACACTAAACCAAGTCACCAATCGAATCCATTGTTGTATGTGGAGATTTTAACTGCTAGCTCACTAAAACAAATCGCATACAAAACATGTACATGATTTTAATACACCTCACATTAAACGATTAAATTAGATTTACAAATTTAAGTCCCAAGTAAAATATTTTCTGGTGCACAACTCTTTCTATGGAATTAGAGACTATACCGACCATTCAGAAGTAAAGTAATATTAATTTTAATGACATGGTGTATTATTTACCAATTGGATTGAATAATACTAACGAACATGTAACAAGGTTTGTACATCAGCTTCTGGGTCAATGACCCCCATCACGATCAGGTTTTCGTCCAGTTTCCCTGATCCTTGAGCAAATGCTGAGATGGCCCGATGTTTTGCTTCTCAATATAAATGTAATTTCAAATTAACATCTCCCCAAAGCACGTCACACGTAGGTTTTTAATAGTTTTCGATGGAAATAAATTAATACGTCTGATGTTGAATTTTGTGGCCGTTAGTAAGATCGGCAGTAATTCCCGAAAAATATTCGTTGAGGCTAGCCACTATTACCGAATCTTTCACATCTCTATCGTTATCATTTAAATCGATATTCTCTACAAGAATTATAGTTGATGTTGTCGTGCTTTTTAATGTATTCCACATTACTTTGGTTATTTGAATTTAAAATTTCCTGATCGTGTTTCATAATTTGAGCCTGCCTTATGACGTTTAACAATTATTTGTATTTTTTAAAGAATATCTGTGATTTTATTTCTTGGCGCGTGAGGGCCTGTTTTTGCGATAGAATATCTCTCAGCATTTCGCCTCTTTCTCGGTCGTGCCGCTGGATGTCACATGATCGCGACAGTGCTGTCGAACGTGCGATATCTAGATGACCGAGTATACGTATTATTTATAATTTTTTTTTTTGTATACGTATTTATTAAGAGATCTTCGATGGTAGCTTTCCTAACGACTGTATGTCACTGCTTCTTTCAAACTGCACAATTTTTACCACTGGAGGCGGGGTCTTTTCCCCGTCCGATCCAAGTAAAATGACACTTTCCCTTTCTCCTGCCTTTTATTTCATCTTCAAGCTTAATCTCATCATCATTACATCTGAGCGTAAACGCTTGGTAGGGACTGGGAGATGTGACTCTGTGCATCAACTGGTCACTGCAATGCCTCTGACCGGGAGGTTTAGGTTTGAGTCCCGACAATAGTAAGATTTTCGACACACGCTAGTCAGCTAGGTCGGATTTAGTCGCTGTCAGGAGAAGGATTTTAGATGACGGCTCCTCTGGTAGTTTTCCGTGGTTCCTCCGATCAACACCATCAAATGCTGGAGGAGTACCCTAACAAAGGGGCGCGCGATCATTCCTTCCTCTTCCTTATCCTATCTTCCCTCCTTACATTTTCACTTACACGCACTACACTACCACACATGCCGGGAGACCGGTCGGGAGCTTAGAGCTCGCCCGGCGGGGCGATTCCCAACTGATGTATGATACCTTGTTGGGGAAAACCCCGCTACACGACGGGAGGTCGGCGCCGGATCTCGCCATCCAGCGGGATCACCACCACCTCCCAAGGAAAAACATGCCTTACACTTACAGGACTAATTACCTCCGTAGTTTACGCTTCCGGAATCACAAACAACCAGCGTGATCGGGGAGCCTTGAACACAACCATGTGAGATTGTGGCGTCGCAAGGGTCATTGTACCGTCTGACTCCCGGAAAATTCCGAAGACCTCGGGGATGGCAGGTGCAGAGCTGTAATCCTGGAAGCGCTCCGCGTGCCACGTGTGTCGCGCCAAGCGCAAACAGAGTATAGAGTGCACGACGTCGCGTGGCCGCTCTGTGCTCGTCTCCGCGCCTGCCCCCACTGCCGCGAGGCCGGGGCGTGGCGGGGGCGGGCCGATAAGCGCCGCGGGGGTCTGGCCGCGCGCTGCGCCGCGGAGGCGCACAGGCGCCTACGAGGTCGCTGGCAGCTGACGGCGGCGGCGGCGGCGGCGGCGACAGGTCCAGGGGCGAGCGAGGTGAGTGCCCTCTCGCGCCGCGCCCGAAGACGAGCCAGACGCCACCGTGTCTTCCTTGCCGCCCGGGATGATAATTATTGTATGTATACTTTCATTGTATTAGTGGATGCCCTGTTTATGCATACGTATTCACCAGTTGCGTGTGAACGTCGTAGTTCTGAGGTCGCAATCGAAGTATCGTACACCGGGAGATCCTAGGTACGAATCCCGATGGTGGAGGTGTTACGACGTCAGCCAGGAGGAGGCCTACCAGTACGGAGGGATGTTTAGAAATATCGATGTTTTATTCTCGATGTCGCATCTCCACTAGATACGAATGCGAGAAGCGGATTCACGGCGAGTGTTATCAAACTTCATCTGCGCCCGATCTTTCCTTCTCTATCGTCTCTCAGTCCCAGTTTTAGGGCCGGTCGATGCCCCACTTCTCGTAATCTCCATGCTCGAAAGAATGCAGTTCCTTAGCCCAGAGTTTTATCTGGGCTGTAGCGGCATCGGAGAGAGGCAGATGGAGAATTTCCAAGGCATCAAACGATCCTGTCCGTCGAAAAGCCAAGGTATGTTCGTTCGTCTGGGCGCCCTTTCCAAATGTTTTCTTCAAATTTCTCGTTAGAATAGAATGAAATATTCTTATTAATATTCTTATGGCATAGGTCCGATTTTCACTGTTAACTCCAAATTTTCAAATTTCAAATTTTTGGCGTCACTACACAATATTGATTTAGCGATTTTTCTTCAAATGAAATATGTTCTCCAAGATTATCTCTCTAATTAAGGTCATGTACATATTTTTGAAAATATTAATAGCATTCCCGTAATTTTAGTCACATATGGACAATATTTTTTAAAAAAATATTAAAAACTAGATTTTCTCAAAGTCTCCAATATTTTTCTATTACGTTTATAGACGGATAGTGCCAAATTCACTCTATAATATATCATAAACGCCTTTGCCTATTATATTTTTTTTAAATACACAAATGTAATATTTTTTACATCTTTCTCGCATCGTTTTCAGTCGCATTTACATTACCGGCAATTTATACACATTATCGCATTTGTGAGTACCAGTGCTTGGAAAATGGAAGTCTAAAAAGGTTTCTCAAAAAATGAATACTTTTCTGTGAAAATTAGATGAAAATTTCACATTTTCCCAAACTCTCAAACGTCTTAAAAACTACTCAAAATGTTTTCTGTAATTTTGTGTGCGGATAGAGCTAAATTCCCTGACACCAATGCTACATTTATTTATACAATGCAATAACATGACTCACAATGCAATTCATTACTAGTGGACACGACTAGTGGTACTTCACTATTGTAGCGTACCAATTACACATCACACACTACTGATCACGTGATTGTTAATCAGGTTTTACGCTATGCTGTTCAAAAATTCTCATAGGTAAAAACGAATTCCTCGAATTTGGGTTTGCGTTCGCTATGACACTATCTTGGAGAAATTTGATTTACTTGCCCGAGATTCAGGTAATGATTCTGGCTGATATTTTACAAACGCAGGAGCAGAATACTTGTATGCAGTGAAGACGCTCTTAATCCTTGACTGTGCGGCGGGTTGCGTAGAGTTCAGGGGCGCTTGAATCGTCATAAACGAATAAATCAATAACGCCCCCACATCTCCGATTTAATTCATACCGCTCTTTAAACACTCCAATTACTAATAAAAACAAAGAGTAAACATTTCTACGAAATCGGTCGAGTATATTTTGCGTCAATGTACGACACACATTCCGTTTTATTTATTCCATATATATAAAATGTTACATAAATGTTATAAATGTTTTTTTAAATTTTTACGACGCTAGTATTTATGTTACGAGCATTTCTTATCGCGACAATTCTTTTGCCATACACCAATTTTTCGACATCAAAAGGTCCCACCAAACGTAGATGTCGAGTTCACACGTGTTAGAAGAAGAATTCTACATACAGGGGTAGGAATTTAAACACTTTTTCGGCATCAGGGACCTACAATACGAATTTTGTCTGGTGCAAAATCGCTGCATTTCAACGCTGGATCGCATAACTTTTTCTACACTACGTATGTAGTGTGCGAGAAAGTGAAAATGGATTCATTAATTTACAAAACTGCGTTTATTTTGGTTATACGTCTATGACAAGTGTCACTGTCCTGTACAAGAGATGTGTATTTTCAAATTATTTCTGTTTGATTTCATTTTCCGAAGTAATTACCTTTCTGAGTTTTTTAAAACCATAAAAATACTCTTTAATTAAGCGTTATATTCTTTAAGACCTTTGGGTTGTTTGTTCAATGTTTCTTGATTTCAGAGAGAACTGAAATTATGGCCGTCCTTGTAATATCTTGTACTGCCAACTAGACACCATTATGCTTAGACCAAAAATAGAAATAATCAATAGCGTATCGAATCACAGAGGCTGTAAAGAACAACGCTCCCTTAAGAAAATTTCAAGAACAGTGGCGAAGTTAGATTCTCGGGGTAGGGATTCTCTGATGTGAAAAGTCCAAATTATTCCCCGGAACGGCAATTGCCAAAATGAGAAATCAGAAGTTTAATATGTAATTTATATGCGTTATTCCTATTATACACAATGTTGGGGAGTAATTGAGTAAAAGTAATTCAATTACTTGTAACGATTACTTTATTAGTAATTTTAGCATGTAATCGTTACTTTTAGCAGAATATAGTCCTTGATATAAAATTGTAATGGTTACATCCCATGTGATCATGATTTTTTTTTAAATATATGCTTATTCAGTTATTTTCACTCGCAAACTACCTCACTCGTCGCAAACTAAATGAGGGGGTATGATCATTTAGTTCACAAACTAGGCTGAACGAGAGGCCCCCATCCTCTGTGATTCCAGTCCAGCGCGGCGAACGAACTTCGTTTGAAATTGCTTGTTCATGAATGACAGATCTCTATCTGTAAATGTGATTGTAATTTTGCTAATTACATGGTGGTAATTTGTAATTGAAATTGAGTATAATATTTGACAAGTCACTGTAATTGGGCCCAATTCCTATTTTACGTAACTTTTCTATCACTGGCTTTTAACCAGTTAACGAGGCAAGAAATAATTTTTCATTTTTGCCTTCAATCTCTTTTGGCCTGTATTATCGAAATAAATTCGCAAAAAAATTCGAAAAGTTCAGAGAATATGTGCCGGAACAGGCGATATATGCGCCATGAATCTCTCTTCCTTCCTTGCTGTTTGTTTGTTTTTTTCTAATTATCTCTCATGGAATTGCAGAAATTATAAGAAACAACAGCAATTAAAGATTTTATTGGCGTATAACCTCTGACAGAATATTTTATCACGGAATGCCTTCAAAATGTTTTTGACGTGAAACCCCACGTCTATTGAGGGACAGGGAGAATCCTCATTCGAGGCCCATGAGTTCGCAGGTTCCCGCGAAGCACTGGTAGCATCATTTGAGCTACGCCCCTGTACGCGGACTTTTATTTTATTAGGGCTTTTTATTGATATCTTCGCACCTTTAGCGCCTCTTAACGAATGAAAACATTAATGTATTTGTTGGGCGAATAAGTGAACTGAGACTCTAAATCTTAAGACACACTAATCATTTCGAAAAAAAGTCGGACTAAGTACAAACCATGAGAAACATGCGAAACTGTTTTTTAGTCAGGATCTATTAAGTATTATCAAATACTTTCCTTAGAAATCATGTTTTAACAAGAACTTCGATTTCACATCTTCACGTGGTCCTATGCCCAACAAAAAATTTGAAATTAGTGGTAAAACTGTTTAGGCGTTAGCGTTGACCACAGACGGTCGGACAGATGCTTTGCCGTCAATTGATTTTTCGTTATCAAGGACTCCCAAAACATTGATTCTGACTATAAAACGTGTTAGAGGCAGTAATTTACTATGCTACTCTGCCAACAAGATTTATCCATTTTTTCGTTGACAGAGTCTGGCAATAAGAGTTTGTTTGTCGAAAATTCGCCGGTGTCCGACGCACGATTACAATACTTTCTATTATTACGTAGACGTAAGGGCTAGAAAGTAAAAACGTGTGAACTACGTCTCTCTAACGATTTTTTCACACCAGCCGAGATAAACTCAAGAATAATAAAATATTCTGAAGAACTTGTCAAGGAAATTAATAAAGATGTGAGGAGTTGGATAAAGTAGTATGAACAACCTATAATAACTAATTTTGTGTCAAATATAAAACATGAACTTACAAATAAACCGTTGTGCTTTTTTCAAGTTATGAACGAATTGTAATGTTCTTATATTAAATTATTAGATGCTGAGCACATTTCCGTTAACATAAATTTGTTTTACAATTGACAGCAAATTAAAAGTGGATTTCTAATTTCTCGCGCTTACTCCGTGAGAAGAGAATATTGTAATCGTGCGTCCCGAAAGGGGTGAATTTTCGGCACAAAACTAATTGCCGAGCCCTGGTAATGAAAAAGTGAATAAATCTTTCTTCTATATTTGTATAGCAAAGTACTCGTACTTCCTCTAACACTTTGTATCGTCAGAATCCCTGTTTTGTGGGTCCTAGATACCGAAAAATCGATTGACGGCAAAACGTCTGTCCGGGTCCGTGCGTCCGACCGTTAACGTCTTAACTGTTTAGTAGATTTTCTCCGAAATTGATGTTCCGAGATCAATCTCAACGGACTCGATGCATTACGAGTTGAAAACTGATATTTTGATTTTTGGGTAGTTTACACAAAGTTCCGCATTTTCAAAATTTTCTCAAAAATCGCTTCTAATTTTTGTTTACATATTGCCCTCGGATAGCTTAAAGAACCCTTAAGAGGTCACGTTTTTGTTTCCAATTTCGTGTTGGTTCGACTTCTCCAGATTTCATTTTTTAAGGCTTTTAAAGATTAGGTGGGGACTATTATACATTCTATTATTTGCCGCTATTCTCTTCTTAATGTCCTGCTTTATAACGTTTTCCGTGATTAGGGAACCTAAGTACTCTATAGCATTCACCCACTCAAAAATTTTTTTCCTAGCTTCATACAATTTGGTTTACTGATACTTTTTCTTATACATATATTTTTTTTCTTTATTTATTTCTAAACCCAGCATCTTCTCGCAGCTACAATATTGAAGATAGAGGTTTTTTTTTCTTATTGAAAAATGTTCTTTATAGACAGATCTTCAAATAATGCCAGGTACAATGTTTCGAAAATGTGAGTGGTTTTTGCGTAATTTTGCTTGAAGTAGGCAATTTTTACATTTTTTTGAACCATGTTTGTCTCAAAATTGGCGTTACATTTTTTGAAAGAATAGAGTAAAATAAACATATAAATATGGAGTTTCAATGTTAACTCTGAATTTTTGAAAATTGAAAAGGTTTGCAATTTTTCCTATACAGTTAATTCTTCCTACACAGTTAATTATGCAAAAAATTTGAGAGCATAAAAAGCTTAATTAATTAGCATTTAAATAGTTCGAAATGGTGGAATATTTGGTTTTGTGACAGCTAACAACTTTACTATTGAACATAATGTTTTTCACGAATCCTATTGTGTACGGAGCAGGAGAGGACCATATCGAACTAAAAATATTCTGAGCAGCTACGAAAACAGTAAGCCTTACACTCAGTGCAAAGTGAGTGACATCGTCTCCATTGTCTGATATTTGTCCGAAGTACATGTTGACTTTCTCTGTATCTGCTGTTGTCAACTGTTTGTATTTCCTGATTCTGGAGATATACAACTCATGCCTCAATTAGAAACGTCGTTTTCAGCGTACATCCGTCGACGCAACGAAGGAAGTGCAGGCAGATCATTTCTTTCACCAATATGCATGCAACTGCGGCACATGTTAAAACATAAAGCAGATCAGCATGGTGAGAAAGATTATTTGGGGCCGGAAAAATTTCAGGGTCGAGTTTCAACTAAATTAAAAAAGTTTTATGGTGCACAGTATGGTGATATTGAATCACTACGAATCAGATTGAGCCATCCTTCATGTCCGATAATAAACTGAAGTGCCGGGATTATTTCGATTGATGTGATTCTAACGCAAATATGAATGTGAGTTGATAATGTGAAACATTTTTGAAAAGGTTTTCCAAACATTGTGTATTTTTGCCTCTTTTTTTTTTCTTTTGAAAGTACAAACAATATTTTGATTGTAATTATAGTACATTGTATTGTAATTCCTTATATTGACTTATAGTAGGTTGAATAAACGTAAATTCAGTTATTAAGGAGGGGGTTGGAAAGCGATGATTAAGAACAACAAATTACTTTGGTTTTTTTAAAATACTTAATTCCGTAACTAATATTTATCGAATTTCTTAGTATTTATGAGTTAATGTGTACCAGGATCATTTTTCCACTTTTCCTGCGTGTCTTATGTGTTGAGATGATTCCTTACTTTGCTTCCGAGCAGTAAATACTAATAAGAGTTTTTGATAAAAATGAATAAACAAATTAACAAACAAGAAAAAATATTTGATGCTTTAAAATTAAGTAGAATGAAGTGATCATTTCCTTTGTGCCCCTTTCCTATGACTTTTTCACAGGCTTGAAAACAAGCATGTAAACAAGAACATTTAACATTTTCCTGCAACAAAATATTTGTGACGCGTAAAAAATATATTTCGTTTTCTCTTGTCTTTCCCTGAAACAAGTCGGAAATGTGCCAATATATTTATATTGCCATTACACCCTCGTGAGAGAATACTATGAAATGTTGAATATTTATACTTTAGTGTAATTGTGTTACATTTACTCCGAATGGGTATAAAAGAACATCGCTAATTGTCGTCAGAATATCATAGTTGATGTTTTTGAACTACTTGTTTATTTAATCAGTTGTATTTGCTATACAAAGCCCTAAATTTGGCACAAACATTTTAATAATGAAGCAAAATGTAAACAATGCAAATGCAAAGAATGTTGAATTGGAGGAATATGGATAATTTTCGTTTCACTGTGTTTTCTCAACTATATCCTGCAAATTTGAACTCTTAACACGCTGATGCGGTATCTCAATTGTTTGCCTAGCATATTGCCGGTATGTATGAGAGTTACATATTTTATACACAAAACAGTGTTTTACCGGCACTCTCGAAATAATATTATTTCGATGGTGGCGATTTAACACACAAAAAATATTGTCTTTGTTATCCTGGACATAATATCTTTGAATCTGCTTTGATTACATTGACATCTATTTATAGTTTTGTAGCTTGTGTCATCAAAATATAATTTACCTCACCGATACGGCAACTGTAGACGTATCGTATATCTCAGTCTTGTACTCTGATAAAGGTTGTTGGTTTTAGATCTTATTTCTAACCACTTCTGTCAGATACGCTACAGAGAGAACGCATGTTAGACACACAGAGGTATAGGTAGTTTTCAGAATTGTTGTACAGAGGTATCAAAGTGTTGTATTCCAGAGAATCGATGTTGGTCTTAATTGCTACCATGTAAGTGGTTTGAATGAATTCCTTACCATCTGGTTGGATTGTGATTTATTAGTACCAAAAGTGCATTAGAATGAGTCTGGATATTTTTGGTGTACGAATGATATTTAGTAAGGCTATTTCACAAAGTAAATTATATACCACAGAATTTCAGAATGCATTAAACATTTATTACATTAATGTATTTCATTAAGCTTCCTATAATTTCTCGTTATTTAACCACGGTCGTCTGCACCATCACCTCTTATGACATGTATCTAGGTTTGCCACCTCTCCGGTTTTAGACCGGAGACTCCGGTTTTTGAGCTTTATCTCCGGTCTCTAGTTTTTGAAAAATTATCTCCGGTTTTGTTTTGTTTTCAATTTCAATACATTTTCATTTTTTTTACAAAATAAATAGATTTTTCAACTTTCAACAAATTTAAAGCTTTTTCTATTTCATCAGATACCTGTCCTTTCCTTCTTCATTAGAAAGATAAAGAGCAGAACATGTCTTGCGATTCTCGTGTTATCGCCATCCGCTGTCTCTTTCTTTCTACGCATATCAGACAGACAGCATCTAGCGATTATGCGAGAATCGCATCGCGCAACAGTTTCAAGAATATACTCCCTGGAATGCTATTTGATATCTTCATTTTGAAGAAGATCGAATTTTCGTTCGTTTTTTCTTAGAAAATTATTTCTTGGAAACATTAAGCTAAAGGTACATTTGTGATTCGTGGGAACTGCACGTCATGTATTACTTGTGCGAAAACTAAGAATATATGTTTTCAATCATTCAAACCCGTTTTCTATATATATATATAATATATATATATATATATATATATAAATATATAAATCATGCAACATTTCGTATCAAAGGCTGAATATTTAGATTTACAATAACAATTGAAATAAATGTTAAAAACGAATAATTATATAGGTAAGTTTCACGTACAAATTTGTTTTAGATATCTCTATAACCTAACAATATTAATTATAATTCTTTGTTTAGAAAACTGAAGTTCAGTAATTACCCCCCCCCCGGTCGCAGCGGTCTCCGGTTTTCTGGAATTGGCAAGGTGGCAACCCTACATGTATCGGAGCTTGGGATTGACTCAAGTTGTAAGAAAAATCAGACAGAACAAAAAAACTACCCCCATTCAAATCTATCTTTTGGGACATCCGTTACGCTAAACTAAGCTGTACTGTTTAAGCTAAAAAGTATCTCATCCTCCCTCTCGCTCTTGCTCTGTCTCTCGCTCTCTCGTTATCTTGCTCTCTCTCTCTCTCTCTCTCTCTCTCTCTCTCTCGTACTCTCGCACGCTCTCCCTCACTCCAGCGCGTCGTCACTCTCGCTTTAGCGCTCTCGCTCTATTCCTCTCGCTTTCTCCCTTTCGCTCTCCCTCTCTCCCTCACTATGCCCTCTCGCTTTCTCCCTCTCGCTATCTCCCTCTCACTCTTTCCCTCTCGCTCCCTCCCTCTCTATGCCCTCTCGCTCCCTCCCTCTCGATCTCTCGCTCTCTCCCTCACGCTCTTTCCCTCTCGCTTTCTCTGAAGATGTCTCTCAATCTTTCCTTTTCTCTTGTTCTGTCTCTGTAGCTCTCTCCCACTCCCTCTTCCCTCCTCTATGGTCAGCAGAGTGCACGCGCGCGAACTCTCTAGGCACTTTACTTTGGTATTGTATAGCGCGAGAGAAGTCATTAATCGATCATGTATGTATCGTGCAGAGATGTTACATTTGTTGCGTCACTCTTGCTGTAATTTAGTCTCGCATGAGACGTAACCATTGTGTCCCGAGAAAGCTTACAAATTAGAAGCCCACTTCTACCAGTCAGCGAACAATATTCCTCTATTGCTTATACTTATTGCGAAGCTTTTATAGAGATTACCGTCCATTCCGTTTCTGTAAGTACAAGTCATTTCACTTTCTCAACAGACTACTCGATTTTTAACAATGTATATTTACATTCTCGCTGCTGCTTACGCAGTATAGAGAAAGCGGCAAATTTTCGACAGAGAAAATTTATTGTCGGGCTCTGGTAACGAAAAAGTGGTCCCTGTATATAGTAAATTACTTCCCTAAAACAGGTCTGGAAACACCGCATTCAGTAGTGTATCAACGCAAGAGAGTGCTTTTTGAAAATAGTTGACTAATTGTACGAATATATTCCGTAAAAGAGAAATGAAGACATCAGAGGTGAACTACAGATCTCCAGCATACTGGAGAAGATCGACTCAACGAGGAAGAATTGGTTCGAACACCGAACCAGAATGCCACAAGAACGGCTTCCCAAGACTATCCTCGAATACAAACCAAAGGGGAAACGATCCAGAGGCAGACCCCACACAAGATGGAAAGAGACTCTTGAGAGCGGAACGGGCCACTAGGCCCAAACCTTGTTGCTGATGATGATGATATTCCGTAAAATATTTTTTTATGAATTTGGTCGCATTACTTATGAAACGTATCTTGTGTATTCCTATGTAAATCAGATCTGTTCAAATTCAGTAATTGGCGCCGAACTGCCTGTATTGTCCCGCGTGCCATAGACTAGAGTGGATCGTGCGTGCGTGCCTTCCCTGGCGGCGGGCTGACTGGAAACCCTGCCCCTTGAGCAACCCGGGCGTAACTGAAGGACCAATGTGTTGTTCGTTTGTTCCGCAGAGGTGCGTGGTGTTGGCTGCGGCGGCGATGGCGAGCGCGGCGGAGGGGGCGGGGGCGGGGGCGCCGCTGGTGCTGCTGGTGCACGGCGGCGCGGGCGACGTGGCGGACGAGGGCGTGCCGCGCAAGCTGGAGGGCGTGCGGCGCGCGGCGCTCGACCCGCTGCCCCTGCACCTCATTGGAGGACACGGCCCTTCAACCGGAGGCCGAAGCGGCCGCCACCCGCAATCTTGCGCCGAAGGGCTTCCAGCTCGACCCCGCTTGGCGTGGATGCGTACCCTTGGGAGAGCGTAGGCTTCCGCGGCCGAGCCAGTATTTACTAGACTGTCCGGGTGACGCTGGGTCCATGCGAAGGCCGACGTTCGGTCCCGTTCTGCGACCTTCCTCATTCTTGCATTACGCCCGAGAAAGGTCGCAGAATGGCGACCGAAACGTCGGCACCTTCGCCATGGACGCGGCGTCACCCGGACAGCCTAGTAAATAATGCTTACCCTTGTGGTTGTGGCGTGTTGGATTCTCCCACTACACATCACCTTTCTAAACCTCAACCCAATCTCTCCTAATCGGTCCGGGTAAACCTGGACCGCACAATTCCCTAGAATCGGATCAAGCCGAGAGAATCATGCGGACCACGCTTCTAAGGTGTATCAAAACCAACTGAGAATAAGGGCCCTTGGGTCGCATCAGCTGATGGTGGGGGCACTCGGTAGATACAATCCAGGCTGCGTTGTAGCTCTCAAGCCACTAAATAGATGTTCCCTCTGGAAATTCCACCAATGTGATTGTAAGTACAGTAAGAAATATGTTAGGGACTGAGATAAACGGTATGCGTTAATGCATGGTCAAGTCAATCTCGACGAGTCTGCCATGAGCCGGGTGTAAAACTGTATCCATTACGCTACGTGATTCATTGTTCGCACAAGCGCGTTGCAGACTCGCTTGGATGTCAATTAGGCCCTTTGAAGTAACGGTTCACAACCGTACGTGCGAATATAGAAATAATTTCAGCAGGCAATTTCGGCTTAGACACACTCATCAAAACCACCTTCAGAAAAATGAAAGCACGATTTTTGTATGTGAAATTATTTTTTAAATGTTATGAAATTCTTGAAATTATTTAACCTCCTTATCCCGCGGTCATTAATAATTCGAAAAAAAGTAACAAAATTAATTACTGGAATTGATATTATTGCCTGAGTAAAACACTTCCACTTGAAATTCTGCAGATTAGAACAACTTTTATTTCAAACCAGTTGGACCCTTGCTAACATTCCGCACTTTGTAAATCATCGTTTTGATGGTGGAAAATAGCGCCGTATTGGATCCCAATTTCGGACATCCCTTAATTGTGAAGAGGTCTGTCATAACTATTTTTTTGTCGGCAGGCTACGGATCGGTGCTGAATGTGGATGGCGAGGTTGAGATGGATGCCCTTATCATGGATGGGAAAACATTAAATGCAGGTATGAAAGTCAATGATATTTTACATATTCATATACGTAAGCAGATAGGAGTGAATTAATGCATAAGCGGACTAATCATTTGCTTAGAGCTCCCGCTGGAAAGAGACCTCCAATATTTTTAACATACAAGTGTGTATTGTTATTCGTATATAAATAATTATTATAAAATAATTTCTTTAAATTGCTTATGTTGCATTTCACATTAATTTCGAGTACATATTTCTGTATTATTAGGAGTTTTCATAATTCAAAATATTTCATTTGGTTACCCGTTATATTTTCGTTAACACAATGGTGAATAATTTAGTTTCTCTTACGTCTATGTATTTTCCATTACGTAAAATCATAAATTTTGTCTTTTCAACATTCAGTATTGATTTCTTTACCCTTAACCATTCTTGTATTGCAATAAATACAATCTGCAGTTTAAATTCAATTTCCGCTTCTGTTCCTCCAAATACAAGAAAGTTTCATGAACATATAATTGAATTTTATAATCAATACCATACAGGTTCGTCACACATTTGATTAAATAAATAATGTAAATTGTAAACAATATTGAACCCAAAACTGACCCTTGCGGGACATAAAAAAATATGCTAATTTAATTTGAGAAAACATTTGTATACTTTTTGCTTTCTATGTTAAGCTATGAAATAAACCACTTTTTGATATCTGCGTCGATTCTGTATTTATACAGTTTCTCAATAAGTATTGTTCCATCAATACGAGTAGTTTCCGATGTTCTCTAGAGAGAGAAGATAACTCCTGAATTATTTTTTGTATCAATATTCATCTTTCAATCGTCTATTCATAAAATTGCTTGTATCTGAGTTTCACATGGCTGTTATTCTGTTAAGTCTGATTGTTTATTTCTTATGATTTGTTTTGTTTCAATAAAGTACTCGTTCAATTGATTTTTCACTATTTCTTCTAATATTTTTATGAATGATTAGCTTACTTATTTAGACCTCAATTCAGTTGTTTTCTTTGTATTGTACATGAAAGCGATCTGGCCGCGCACATGCACTGAATTTTGTCTATTCCTAAACGAATGTTGAACTCTAGTGGCCCCTGAGCACAATGTTCAGCTAGTCGAGCAATTGCTCCAGGTACGTATGGGGGTATTCTCGATTACTACTCGCGTTCATGGTGTACAGACTCGATCCGAGCCAAAACGAACCGAGCCGAGCCAAAGCGAACCAAACCGATCAGAACCAAGCCAAGAGAGCCTAGCCCAGCCCAGTCCAACTTAGCCGCGTGTGCCCTAGCCGAGTCGGGGCGAACCGAGTGGGATCGGGTCAAGTCTATCATAGCTGACTCGAGTGAAATCCAGACGAGTGTAGCAGAGTTCAGTCGCGTCAGTTGCTTCTTTGAATATCAAGTCGGGTCATCATTCGTGTCGGGACAGGACGAATCAAGTGGATGAACGGTTGACTGAGCCGAATCGGCCCGAGTGATGTTGAATCGGGCCGTGACGAGTCCAGTCGATTCGAATGGCGCGCGTGGCGTGGCGTGGCGTGGCGTGCGGCAGGGGCGGTGGGCGTGATCCCGGACGTGCGCCACCCCATCGACGCGGCGCGCCTGGTGATGGAGTGCGCGCCGCACGTGCTGCTGGTGGGCGAGGCGGCCAAGCGCTTCGCCGTGGCGCGGGGCGTGGAGGCGGCGCCGCCCGGCGCCCTCGTCACCCCCAGGGCGCAGGCCGCGCTGCGCAAGGCCGTGGAGCGCGGCGACTACACCATGCACGACACCGGGTGAGTCCCCTGCGCCCGCGCGCGCTCCCCTGTGGCTCGTTCCCTATTTGCGTCCTTAACGCTATTTAGTCCTGGAGGTGGAGTGCTTGTTGTATTTGCGGGTACGGTGGTATAGCGGTTAGCGTATTTGTATCCAAGTTTCCGAGTTCAATCCCGACCAAAAGCGTGGAGTTTTCAGGGCGAAAAAATACTTCGGACGGGAAGTAAATCCGGCTGTGCCATGTTGTAGATTTATTGCATGCAAAAGATCTTCAAGCCTAAAAGAAACCTCTAAGCTTAATTAAAAATCGCCTGTTTTGTCGCCCGAGTAATACCTTCTTTCTCCGCTAGATGGTGAAACGAGCGTTGCGAAATTTGCGTGGTCAGACTGAAGAGAGGGCCTGATACAACGAGTCTCGTCACTTAAAATAAGACATTAACTATATCCCGGAAGGAGCAGGCCTTCCCCTCTGGGATATGAGATCCGTCGCCGACCTACATACCCTTGTGGGATGTGTCTCCAGCTAGACACCGCCCCAGCCGGTGCGCATGATTTGACTTTGAACCACTCTTGTGGACTTAAGTAGCTTCTGTGATTAGTGAGGGAACGCAGCACGGGAATCGCAAGACTTCTTTCCGGTGTGTCATTGCGATTGCAATACGAACAGGCCGTCTGGAAGCGCTCGAGCGATCAGCAACAACACACCTATAACATTGTTGTGAATTCGTTTACTACGCTCCGTTAAGTCACGGAGGTTAAGCGGGTTCGTGGTTGGTTACCGGCTAGGAATCCTGGTATCTAACGGCGTCGAGCACCTGGCCGAAGGGATAAAAGGCACTACTTGACAAAGATAATATAGAGGAGGATTATTCCACCCAAGCGCTCAACGTCCAAAAAGAGTTTAAGAGACGTTTTGCGCCAACTTCTATATGGCTGGGCAAAACCAAATGAATTAGAACTGAGCCTGGTACGTAAAAGAAGATGAGAGATTCACAAAATAATATTAGTAATATGCTAAAATATATTATCTTTAAATATTTCTTATATATTACTTCTCGTTACAATGAACTGAAGACTAACCGTAGGATCGACTTAAGATTAAGATGTACTGGTAAAAAATTAAAAGATATTTGTATTCCATTACCTTCTTATTTTCTCACGTCCACACGTTACAAAATTAAATAATGAAAAAGATAAAGCAGTCATGGGGAATCATGCCTTAAACGACGTTTCTCTTTTACAAAATGCGTTTCACGTCATTTCTCATGTATTTCACATCTCGCAGTTGGAAGTTCAGTTCAGTTCAATATATGCATAAATAAACCACAAATCTGCATGTTCCGAGAAGCGCAGTACTACTAGTAGTCATCTCTATTTCAGAAGAAACTAGCAGCCGAGACCTGCGTTTCCGGCGGCGCGCATCGCAGTGTGTTTGTGCAAGCGGAGAGGCGGAATCAACGATAAGGAGGGGAAAGTTGCCACGCGGTCCGTGACTCGTTTGTTAGGTCTATGGCACTCGCCTTATGTTCTTCAGAGAAACGTCGGGACACTACCGATTTGGGCAGCCGACCTTGAGAATGCTCAGTCAGATAGCGGTTGAGCTCGGCCTTACTGCCTTGTTAGTGACGAAAATCCGCCATCGTTAGGTGTAAAAACTTCAGGACCTCTCGTCAGAGACGCTTCAGTAACAGCAGTTATTGCCCTGAGCCAACACAGCCGGGCCGCCCCAAGGGGTCAACCAGATATCCTACCGGACCCAGTGGCTCAAGTCACCGCATCGCACTGATCTCTCGACTCTAACGACTTGGATATCGCCAAGAAATTACGCAACCTGGTGGGAGTTTGCAATTCTCCGCGGGGACTTTTACTTGTGGGAACGCTAGTCGCAGCCGTTATTTCGGATGGCGGACACGCCTCCCTTGGCTACATGGGTACTGCCAAAAAACTCACGAATCCGAGTGGCGTTTCCAATCCTTTTCTAGAGTTAAAACAGTCTTTTGTTGCCCCTTGCGGGGATATAAAAGGGCAACTGCTTGATTGTATGCTTTATCGTGCACCTTACATTATATCAGAGTTAAAGCGAGTGGCTCGGTCCTTAGAACACCCTTGGTGCATAAATAACTACTTAAATCGAACTTTTTACAGGGTTGCCAGAGATCTTGGAAATTATTTTCATCAAATGTCGTTTAGCAATTACCCAAAATTATCAGCTTAAATGAGGGAAAATCAGTATTTGGACAAGTTTACAGAAATACATTTTTTACGTGATGCTGTTTCCAAGTTTTCAGGGGGGACCTAACCGATTGCCTGTGCTCAGTGTGTCAGTACTTCTATCTTAGCGTGCTTGCCGTGTTTGCAGTGGCAGCACTGTGGGCGCTGTCGCCATTGACGCCCGTGGCCACCTCGCCAGCGCCACCTCCACGGGCGGCACCTCGGGCAAGATGGTGGGCCGCGTGGGAGACACGCCGCTTGTAGGTCAGTGGCAGGTCGCCATGTTTTCTCCCAGATCGGCACATCGCCTTCTGCGCATCTAAAATAATTTCTTCTTTCTCAAGGATGCGGTGGTTATGCAGACGACACCGTTGGAACTGTTTCCACCACCGGTCATGGAGAATCTATTATTAAAACTAATTTGGCCCATTCTATCATCGTCTTAATGAGACAGGGTAGGTACGACATCCATTTGCTAATAAAACGTATGTGGCAATTCATCCAAACTTATAAAGGATTGATTTTCTTGTTGTTTCGTAGTATCGACATTACTTTTTCAATTGTTGCAATATCTATTATATAAATTAGCTTTCATGAATTATTGAAATAAATCACTAATATTTACGTCACATCTATCTGTTCGATTCGTCGAGGAGCCGAGAAAAAAGTAATGAATTAATCACGTAGAGTTAAGGACAGTAGGTGAAATTATATTCTATTGATATTATAATATTACCTCTCCCGCCCAACGAGCCATTCCCACTCTTTAACATTGTCCCGGGTTTCGGCACCAATGTTAAGACGTCGAAATGGCTTGTTGGGAGGGAGAGATAAAATTCTTTGATAGACGACATTGGCGAGAACCATCTTATTGGTTCGTGCAAGAGACAATTCTGAAATGACAAACCATTTAACTTTTCTTATACCTTACTCGGGCATGCGTTTATACCATGTATTTATTGTGCTTTGCCGCACCAAACGCATCTGAATCACGGAGAACATAGCGCCACGGAACTTCGAAAACAAGACACCCAAAGAAGACAGCTGGTCCGGTTATCGTTAGTGTTAATAGATTCGTAAGTGACAATAGCTGATTTCTTGGAAAAGCGACAATTTCGTTTGCTGGCGTGGGCGTGGCTCGAGGAGGTGCAGCGCTCTGCGGCTGTTCGCGAAGAGTTCGAGCGTTTATTCCCTGTTCTTACTTTGTTTTTTCTTTGCACTGACGTTCGCGGGATTCAAGGGAAATTATAAACTATTTTTTAGGCGTCACGTTTGAAATATACGCCCATTGCTCTTAATGTACACCAATGGTAGGTTACAATTATTTCTATTTGAGATTAGGTGCGATATTTTTGTCGTTTATGTGTAAACAAACGAGAAAGTAAAAAGATTTAAATATCCATTTAATTAACAAACAACAGTTGTACACAATAAGGATAAGAATAAGACGAAGAAAGAGGAATAAAGGAAAAGATAAAGGAAAGGAGAAGAAGAATAAGAATTAGAAAGGAAAGAGTAAGAAAAAACCATGTTGAACTGTTCATTGTTGTATAATAGACAAGAATCTTGCGGTTCAACAATGACCATTGTTCTATTATAGGAAAGTGGAATAAAATATAATACAAAGTTGAACCATACATTGAAGAAACTGTCTAAAAATAGTGCGGTATACATTCTGGTAGTTTTTTTTCTCTCGAATTTTGACACTGAATCTTAAAGCTTCCATGCGACGAAATAGATAATATTTTTTACACTTATGTCACAAAGAGCTATTTTGTTGTCTTTTGTTCAAAGGTCTTTCAGCGCAAGATGCCACTCAGAGAGCCCTGGACGAGTTGGGACGGCGACTCAATAACACTGCCGGGGCCATCACTCTCTCCAACAAAGGCGACGTGGGAGTCGCTTTCATCTCCAAGAGGATGTCGTGGGCATATCGCAAAGGCAACGAAATGCACTACGGCATAGACCCTGACCAACACTGCGTGGAAATTGTGCAAGAAAAAGAGAACAAATAAACCGTAGAAATGGCTGCCGCAAAATATCTGAAATTTTAAGAAGGTTCTATTGAAAAGTTGGAATTAGGTGTTTTAAAATATTTCTTGAATATATATAGATATAGATATACAATTTTCATTAAAAATATTTTTTAATTTGTTAATATCAAACTTAAGTACCCCATTTTTCCTGGGTATTTATTTATCACAATCATCTATTAGAAAGAAAAAGTATTTCTACATATTCCCACCCTGTTCCACCTACTTCTGTGTATTCTAGTGTATTCCCGCGACCCCCTGTCATCCCCCCGCCTAGCCCTGCGGTGATTCTAAATGGAAACTGTTCACATTACACAATTGAATGTAAAATAAACAACCACATTAATTTTCAGTTTGAATATCGCTTATTAATTCTTTTATTACCCGTTATACTTCTAATAAATGCCTCAGGTCAACACTTACACACCGTTCTTTGCTCTCAGTTCTCTTATTTCGTATTTTGTTTTTAATAATAATTAAGCTAAAATGGAAAGAACTCGTATGTTTAAAAATATTTTTTGGGATATTTTTAAAATAGCTATTTACGTAAAGTGCAGAAAGTGAGTCTTTGCATACGAAGGAAATGTTACAGACGAGGCGACGACAGGAGCCGAAAACGACATTTTGAAATTACTACGCCGAAGACACTTTCATACGTGGTGCATACTTTACGTTTTAGTACAAATTCATTGAAACAAGTACATATATAATCTTGGGATCATTCTCAACATGCGAAGGGGCAACCAGGTTATCCATATCGCCTCATAATTTTGTGGTTTACTTTGCACTCAATTGTTATGCATGATGAAAATTTTTAACACTTACCAGTCAATAAACAGTGAAGGTAAGTACTAGTTTCCGTGTAAGAGTGTTGATATGCACATTTTGAGGTAACATTTTGTTTTGAAATTAAACAAGTTTTATTTTTGTTCGTTCAAAGATACTCGTGCCAAATTTGGGAGCAATTACACCTGTGGTTCTATTATTTGTGTGTTATATTCTTTTATAAACAACTATATTGTATTCTATTGTAAACTATTTCACTTTTGTACAATAGAAGATAAATTAATTTTTAAAATAATTCTTGTATTGTACTACAAAATTGAGAACATAAATTTCTCCCAAATGCTCAAACTCATAGAAACCATAAGCTATGAGGAAATTGAAGCAGCAGAATTGGGACTGACTATTAATTTGACATTAAGTCCTTAGAACACTTTCAAATTTTTTTTAAAAATGGCCCCAAAATATTTCTTTAATTATTTTACCCAATTGGGGCAAACTATGCTTACAAAAATTGATTCTCCGGTTTTCAGTAAAACTCCTGCAAACTTTAGCAGCGATATACAACTTTCTCTGTGTTACATAAACAAGCACGTAATAAATGTAATTGTTCGTATTGTTATTGTTTGAATTATGAATAACTTTCATTGTTGTAATGCTCCGAGTTCACCGTAGGCTGCAGAACAGACGTCACTCCGTTCCTTTTAGCTCACGGTAAACATGATACTCTCACACGAATATGTATTTCTCAGGGAGATTCTACAACTCATACCCCATTTCTCTTGAAAGACTACGGGAGAGATGGAACATTAATTAGTTCACGACACTTGACTTTTTTTTACCAAATACCAGGATTAATCTGATTACTATTCAATTTTGATACATAGTTAACGAAGGTCGAAATTTCGCACAGTGTATTATACGAGTACATTTAAGATTTCTATTTTTACTTTTGCTACCGAGTGAAAAATTATTTTCTTGTGATAGTTCACTGTAATTTGGATTATTAGTCTGTCTCACTTTTCCATGTACACCAACGAACTCGTCATTTTCGTTGGGTCGTCCTCCTCCCCAGTCCTCAAGTGTCACCGTCAACACCAGTAGTGAATATTTAGAGTAAGCTTTACATACAGTACATGCCCTATTCTTGATATTGTTTATTTCACTGCATCAGAATGAACACAAATGCACAATAATTACATTCACGTTTACTCAGGGGCGACTGCAAGTGTCTATACAATTTTCAGGCTCATTGGTATTGATTCATGATTGTCTCCGGAGAAAGCCTAAGGGTGTATTCGCAAGGAGCCACTCGGTGGCGCCACCGAAAAGCAGCAGAGCCCTTCAGATCGACACCGATCGCGAAAGAGTTACACCTCGGTCTTAATGCTGTGGGGTCATGTGGCCGAAATGCAGGCAGTAAGCAAACACCGATTCTGTGGCGGGTCTAGTTAAACGCTGCCATTTAAGAACTCTGTTGTGCTAGCGGTGGCGCACAAGGGAGTCTGGCCTACTGATGTCGGGAGTTCGCCAACTACCGCCACAGCAGCCTGACCCTGCGTGGGCTACTACACACATCTACTCGTTCTGACAGGGGGCACAATTCGCCGGAGTTGGTGCCTGAGCTTTTTGCTTTTAC
>BOPP01000261.1:195740-284008 GCA_017312745.1 Gryllus bimaculatus | reverse complement strand
CCCCCGACGACTCACAAGTTCGCTGGTATCCGGATCCCGCCGGAACGCAGTTCGTCCTCCTAATCTCCCCATTCAATGCCTGGGTTGGGGACGCCCTGTCAGCTCGGAGCTGCTATCTTTCCAGGCTAGTCGAATCAATGCGCCACTCACGCGCTCCGGAAATAAGTCCCTCCTCTTTGCTCAGAGTATCGGGACACCACCACGACGAAGCCGAGAGCCCAACAGGGGGCCACCCGAACTAAGGTTCGAGCGGTTCGCAGACCCTTCCCTTCTCCTCACAGCCTACACCTTTAGGCTATTGACGTGAGTATCGCCAGACTCTGTGCAACCTGGCAGATGGAATCGGTGCCCGTCGGGCTTCTATATGTGGATTTCAGACTGGGCAAGCCCAGCAACCAGAAGCTTAGCATCGTCTACTCACTGCCTCCCCCTTGAAGCTATCGACGTGAGTGCTGCAGTGAAACTCAGAGTCCGGATGGTCGTCTGCAACTCTCTACCAGAGACTATGACCACAGTCACAGCTACAGCAGTACGACTACGCCACTTGTGAGAATACCGAAAGCGCTGCTGAGTGGCGCCATGTGAAGGGATGTCTAGTAGTCGGAAATTAGGTGCACGGGAGTCCTGTGGAATCTAGGAATACTCATGGAATACCTAGCTACATGTTCCTAGCTCCATGGGTAGTCCATTGCGTGCTGTTGTGGCAGCAGAGACCCTGACAGGAAATTTTGTGTACTATATCGTTCGCACGGCTAGCGTAGTGAGAGGGAATTGAGCTACGATATTTGGATCGCATGTGAAATGATGCCGTTTGCAAACTCGTTATCGAGTACATGTTTACAGGAAAGGTTCAGGGCCGATGAGTATGCGATGCTGGTACATACAAGTAGGACATGCCGGATAAAGTATTGTTCTGGGAGAAAATTCCAATCAAATGGTTTTCAAATTGTGCATCTCGGGTGTAATATGTCTGTGTGGAAAGCTGCCATTCGTTATTTTGTAGAGTATGTTTTCAACTTCATATTTTAAATAGCAAGTGACACATCATTAAAAGAACAGTGTAATTATGTAAATATTGAAAACATTTCTCACCTTTTTTCGTAACTATTTGATTACTTTGCTCCTAACAATATTCCGTCTAGGTCAGTTATTATTGTGATCACAGAGATTTTTTTATATTCTCTCGTAAAAAATTATGTCAGGGAGTTTCTATGATAATGAAGTGCCCCTGAAAACCCATGCCTCTAGAAGGTTTCGGATAATAGGATTTTTATATCGTTTATTTATTCGAGAGAAACATGCTAATTCTTACTCAAATAACATAAAGAACATTAGGTTAAAAATCAATACATAGTTGCATCGTTTATTCCCTCAAAAACTACCTTGGAAGCCATTTGACAAATTAACATGTAATAAAATACACTTATCACCTTTCTCATTATACATTAAAACCATATTCACACATATTGAGGTAAAATAGCATTCAATCATCCATCTTGCGTTCTGATATGTGGAATTCTCTGAATATCAATAAGTATCTATATATCTATAGCTAGTAGCCATTGTTTGATATTAATTTACTCTTTGCTATATTTAAACAATCTTGGCGCTTGATCACTACTATTATTATCTTTCGTTCGTGAATATCACTTCCCTTTGGCTGATCTTTGACAGCTCTCCATGGCTCACAAAAAAAATCTTCGCGGTTGCGTCGAGGGCTTGCTTCCTCTCGTCTCCACTTTCCAAAATACAGAATTTTTACATTTTACTTTTAACGTTCAAATTACAATGTTCTCTCCATTACACTGCTACTATTCTGTCCTTTAGTTCACGCTTTAACGTTAAATTGAAGTACTTAAGTTCCAAATTCCCAACAAATAGCGGAGCTCCTCATATCACGTCCATGCTACCTGGCGACTTCTCTTATTCTGCTCAGTTGTGTACGTAACAATTCTATTATTTGACACAACATCGTTCTTTCTGCGGCGCAGATCAAATTCGCGTGTTTCTTTTAATCAAACGTACCTTCTTCACCCACACCATGAACTCCTATTCGCAGATACCTTCCGTCCTTCTTTTTTTGTATTGTTTAGTTTTAAAAAAATTAATTAATGATTTTATTTAACTAAACCACACGTTTCTGAAACTCTATTTAGTTGTTTTTTTATGTTGATTTTTCGTGTCCATTTCTGATTCAATTGTGTGTACTTCAAAATGTGTACAAACGTTTTTACGTATTCAAAAGTTAGATGACTACGGCTTATCTCAATATTTTTATTGTGTATATAAGTACTTTCTCTGGTTGCACTTTCTGTCAAAGTTGTAAGTGCAACTATATTTTCATACGTTAATCATATAGGTATCGTAAATAAAATATCTGCGTGTTCCTGAAGACAGTGACATTACACAGATGTCACAGTATTGTTGTGTAAGCAAGAGTTACATTTTCGTGGTCATGAAAGTTAGCCATCACTTAATCGCGGAAATTTTAAAGAGATTGTAAATCGTTCTTTTCGCTATGATGATGATGATCTCCGATAAAATTGGAAGGAATTGGGCGGTCGAAAATTATCCAGGAACAGTTAATTGAATGTATTAATCGAGATATAAAGGACAAATTACAGAAGAAATTAAGAAAGTGCTGTTCTTTTCAAACGAGTGTAATGATACGACGGACATAGCGGAAATACCACAACCATCAATTATTTTTATTATTAGGAATACAGATAGATCAAATGTTTTACAAGAAAGATTTCTAGGATTTCATGATTTTTGTGACCAGCAGACAGTTAAAAAGTTGTATTCTTTCTTGCTTGAATTCCTACAGGACATGAACATTGAAAAACAAATTAGGTCAGGGTTACGATGGAGCTAGCGTGATGGCGCAGCGCGTGATTTTGTTCAGACTCTTTTGAGAAGACATGTTCCCCTAGCTTTTTTTATGCATTACTATGCTCATAGACTAAATATTGTCTTACAAAACAGTGCGAAGTGTAAAGAAGATGTTACTATGTTATTTTCTAATGTTCAAACTTCCCATGCTTATTTTCATAAATCACTCAAACATACATATGTTGTGGATACAATTGTGGGGAAAATAATACTAACTGCTAGTACGTGGAGCATTAACACCAGAATTCTTGAAACTATTGCTAGCCAAAGAGCTGATTGCTTTTCATTATATTGAAGAACATCCGCTTTCTAGTTGAGAGCCATTAAATGTTACTTTAGACCTCGAAAATCTTTTACAAAATTTCAAATTTCTATTCTTTCTTAATGTGTCGAGATAAATATTTACCATGACAGAGGTATTATTTGTCATTCTTAAAAAAAAATATGTAGTCGCACAATACTGTATTTCAGCTAAAAATGAACAGATCAGAAAACTGAATGAAATAAAAAATGAAAGAAAAGCTGAAGAATATTTAAACAACGTAAACATTTCAGCTCAGATTTCCAAAAGAAGTATAGATAATTCAAATGTAAATTTTGATCAATACCGGCAGCTTTATTTTGAAATTGTAGATAACATCTTGTACCAGCTACGTTCGAGGTTCACAGATATTCAGAATTTAGAATTCCTCCAATTAGTAGATTCACCCAAATTCAAAAAGTAAAACATAATATTTTCTGCTCATGCGGCAAATTCTTTGGAAAGACAATATTCCCCTTATTTTGATTTTCATCGTTTAAAAAATGCAATGGACTTCGTCTACTCTGATAATCAATTCATATTTCTTAGTGTTACAGATGTCATTATTTAATTTGTAGACAGTGATATATTCATAATATATTGTCGGAAGCTTACGGACTATTTTGCTTTGCTGCTACAATTCCGGAAACAAGCTGCAGTGCTAAGAGATGCTTTTCGTGTTTGAAAAGAGTGAAATCTTATTTAAGATCCACCATTAGATAAAATAGACTTACAGCAATAATCACAATATCTATTGTGATGTATATGTATGTAAAATAGTGAGCTTGGTCTTCAAGATCAGCTAGAAAATCCGAGCACTGGTACGATGATGTCAGTAGGCGCAATGCTAACACAAAGGATCAGCGAATCGACTTGCTTTATAAATGAAGGTAAGTTATTGCTAACTGCCATTACTGATATATACTCTCTGATTGCTAAACTTAACATCAAAATTACTGATGTCATTCTGTAACGGGCGGATGCAGAAAGTATTTCAAGCTATCAGTGAGACATTTACAGTTCGTAACTTTTCTCCATTAATTTGATGAAAGCTTTCAGAATCACATTTTTAGAATTTGAAAAGATCTTCATCAAATCACGTCCGTGCGAGTTTCATGGAAGTAATGCTTTGGAGTGTAATGATATCAGTGAGACAATTGTTTTCAATAAATTGAATAAAATTACAAAATATCGAATGAGGTGGGGCGTGGTTCCCATAACCCCTTCCTGGGACACGCTGCTGTTCAATTAACTGTTTTGCCTACCCTGAACATTTGTTCTCGAGCCGCCACTGTACTGCAGTGATATCAATTTATGCCCTGAGACGCCTAAGGCGGTTTCCGCAGTTAAAACAGATCAAACTCTCGTTCGTTTTGATTTTTGAGGAAGGCGGCTCTGAGAAGCAGCTTCTGCTTCCTCAAATATAATTTTCGGAATATAGCTCTCCATTATTAAATGAACCGCCAATACCAGCTTCAATTCCCTTACAGTTTAGAAATAGTTTCAACAGTTATCAATTTCAGTAATTCAACAATTGTAACTGACTTCAGAGGTTATAATGAAGAACAACATTTGTATTCATGTCACAAAAACAGATGGTTTTGAAAGAACTCTTTCTAAAAACTGAAACTTTAAATTGGAAGGTTAGTATACGAAAAATTGATGTACCTAGAGGCGAAGATATATCCTTTGGACTAGGTAATTTTCCAACCTCGGCTTAGACTATGCTCCGCCTCAGTAGGTAAACACCTCTTCCAAAATCATTCACTTTTCGTTCTTGATACATGAATAACTGTTTCGGTATAAGGGTCTCCCAAAAACTGTATTTCTGTTAAAAGATCCGATATCGAATTTCCGCAGCATTACCTAATTTTCTCTATACATGTGTATTCCGTACGTAAGGGTACTAGAACGAACAAAGAGAAAGAAGTCGAAAGAATAAAATGGGGAGAAGGAAGAAGAAAAAGAAGGTGGTGAAGGAGTAGAAAAACAAGGAGGAGAAACTTTCGAATCTACCCAATACTGTATGCACTGTATTTCCTTAGCGAATCGAGCCGCTTCACATTCTTATCGCATTTACTTACGAAAACACGGTAGTGGGACCCAAGTAGCGAATATTGATAACTAGTACTACAGTTAAGGGGAGATGAATTTTATTCGCCAGTGAACGTCCCGCAAAAGTCGCGTTATTTGGCCGCTATCGCAGATTTCTCTTGCTCGGTCTTCGCGAGTGGCCCTGTTAAGAAGTTTGTCTGCGAACGGCAGTGTGATCTTAGCATGGATTTCAATGTTTCATGCCGAAGCGAAAGTGACATTGCTCTGGTTTTACCTGACTGCGGAACTCATATTACCACCGTTGCTTTCCAACTGATGCCGAACTGTTCGAGCCTGCTTTTTATTCGTAGTTTCCGCCGCTGATTTCGAATGTTTAGCACAATCAACAGATTTACACATCGAAAATTTTATTCCAAACACAAGTCTTCTCAATGCAACGAAAATTTTGAACTGTAAGCCATTGTACTTGATAAAGAAAGCAACAGTAATTCGCGAAAATTATTCTTGAATTTTTTCATTAAAGAACACCCTGCCTGGATCTTTTGTAATCACAATCCCGAAGTCGACAGAGAGATCATTAAAAAAATCGATATGATAAAACTGGAATAAAGAAAATTGAAATGCTATCGATCTGTTTATAATCTAGCAGTAATATGAAGTATAGCAGTCTTATGAAAAAATGTATTTAAATTATTTGTGGGAGTAGATGAAGATTTTTAATTATTTCTTTCCAGCCCTTACTTGAAAGAAGAGAAAGTATTGTAATCGTGTACCGGAAAACAGCGAATATTCATATTTATCTAGTCAAAAAACAATAAAACTGTATGTGACGTATGGAGGAGAAGATAATCTACGCATGTTTTTCTTGAGTTCCAGAATCCTTTCTAATCATTTTAACTATAAATAGTTGAAAGCTGAGTAAAAGTTAAAGATTAAATTAATTAAGTAAATAAATAAATGTCTTTATTGGGTACGAGGCACAGGACATTTAGCGTTCTCTTCCGTCTGACCACTTAAAAAAATTTAATACAATAGTTAACGAAATGAAGGACATTCAAAGAGTGCGCAATTTGGATGAGGGATTTTTCACATTGAAGACAGGAACGAAAGCGAGGGAGGAAGGTGTAGATAGAAAAGGGAATACTCCCACAGCATTTGCGAGATTAAATTTATTAATATATTAAATTAAATCAATTCTAAAAACTAGATCTTTAAAGGCCATATACATTTTTAAAAAAACTAGTAGTTTTCGTGTAATTTGTTATTGAAGTTGCTGCAATTTATAAAAATCTTCTCAAAAACGGACCCAATTTTGTTCTTTGTTTTTTTTGTAAGAAAGAGTAAAGAACGATTAAAATGGTGCAAGTCTCATTTTCCTTGAACTTTCTGAATTTTTTAAAACATTTGTTGCGTCTTCGTCGACGCAACGCGTCTCTGAACCCTCGTTGGGTGTTGAGCGCCTGGCATGGAGTAGCCCTCCCTTATTATTTTTGTCAAGACTCCTCAGGTCGTAGTCACTCTGTTCCCCTTTTCCTTCGGCCAGGGGCTCGTGGATGTTAGATCCCGGAGTTCCTAGACGTCACCCAACCTGGAATCCGCGAAGTCTCCAATTCGCTAAACTTCCATGACTTCACAGAGCAGAATTAAAAAATTCGGCTAGCGACGCCGGCAATTGCTAATGTTCGAAAATTACGAGATTTTGCGAGCAGTATTAGCTCTACAAGTTTTATCGAAGTTAGTTTCGCTGCTTAGAGCAGTGTCAGTCGTAGTGGTGCACGAGTACGCAAAAACTTTCGCACGCGTTTTCACTTTTGATTCTTAAGTATGACAGTATATGTAAAAATGCAGGGTGACACCCAATCTTGTCGGACTTAGCTTGAGATGCCATTAAAGATGGCAAAAAACATTATCATTTTGACATAGACATGTCTTCACACACTGATATGTCGTACCGTTTCTGAGTTAGGGTGCACTGTTTGAATATGTGAAGTAAAAAGTTGCTCTGAATGTATAAAAATTGCCATTTGATGCAAATTTTAGATTGCATCGCAATTAAATCGCAATCTTACGATTCCTTATCAGATTTTGATGCAATTTTATATGCGGAGTCTCAAAGAATCCTGTATACTTAAAACGTGCGCAGTTAATCTTCTCCCCCATGCGTCACATACAGTTTTCACTTCTTTTTTATTTACTAACTAAAATCTAAATCTAAAAGGAACAATCAGACATCGCAATAATTTTGATGAAATACTGAGCACTTGAACTCAGCTTGCTCATTCGTGCAATGTAAATGAAAATCCCCCCCCCCCCACTAACATGCAGGCGAAAAAAGAAAACAATGTTCGGTTTTGAACATGGCGATGACAGTACAAATGATTCAAAAGACAATTTCCGCACACCGTATGAACCGCATTTTCGAATAGATAACTATTATTGACACTACAGTTTCATCTATAGAGTAAAGGTTTCAATTGCTAAAGGCAAAGTGATGCGGTCAATTATGTATTTGTCTTCAACAAACGAGAAGAAATTAGTTAATCAGACAAATTAAAAAAATTACATGGATCTATAATTTGGATGGATCGATGAAACTGATATAGTCCAAAAGATATAGTACTTGCAGCTATAGAATAGTGCAATAGTACTTGCTGTGAACTAAATACAATAATGAAATTTCTCAAATCAAAGTCATCACCAATTGAAGTATTATAATTCATATACAAAAAAAAAAAAAAAAAAAAAAAAAAAAAAAAAAAAAAAAAAAAAAAAAAACTTCGTACGACGAGAAAGTAATAAACTACCCGTGCAATTCCCTAATATTACAATGATATTACAAATTTTGCCAGTTGCAATAGCCACCAAAGATCATTTTCAAAATTAAAAATTATTAATGCAAAAACTTCCCATGATCAATCATGTCACAAGAAATATTAACAGATTTGGCAATGATACTAATTGAAAGTGAAATTTGCAACAATATTTATTTAGAGTTTCATTAAAAAAATTGCAAGTTGGAAAGTTCGAAAAGTGCCATATTTTATAATCTATATAGATATTATTTACAATTTAATAAATCTATAATAACACTTCCGTAAATACTATTTTAAAAACTAAACTCTTCTATTATTAAAAGTATGTAATTAAAGTATTTCTTTTGAAAGCGGCAAAATATACTTCCTCCAGGACGGCAAATCAGTGCGCGACAGCCCGGTATGGAATATACTAGAATTACAAAAATTACACCATAAAGGGATAAAACTACTCCGCTATAGACTAATCACTGATAATAAAAGTTTTTAAAAAAATGAAATGGAAGGTAAGTCTTAACTCTTTATCCAAACAAAGGTATTGGAAAAAGCTACGCTGGGGTCCGTTGTTGACACACTTCACTATGCCTTATTTTGTTCTGTGAATTTTATACCATTATGGTATTGGTACTTAATTTCTTCGATAGAGGTTTAATAGAGTGCGTAGTATCGGCAATACATCGCATAAATATTCACTATTTCATGACGTGTCTCTGGTCTCCGGCGTTGGTCCACGTAAGTCCACGGCAATTATGCTAGAGAAGCCATCTAGTGGTGACGAGTGGAAACAGGCCTGATTCGTGAAAACCAGAGAGTATTGGAGAGAAAACTGCCGGGCTCTTGGCTGTGTCATGTGTGTCGTGTGGTGTCGTCTGTATTCGTAGACTGTCGTAGACGTTCAGGGTCGTTGGTTTGGGATTTTAATACTGAATTAGGGGAAATGGACTAAGCCTCACGAGTGTTTAGAATTGCATTTTCGTATTTTTATGTTCGTCGTTTTTCTTCCGCTTTCCTCGGGCTACTTACTCTTTAATAATAGATGTGTTTCAGTAAATGTCACCTTAAATTGTGAGACATAACTATAATAGTTCGTAGATAGAAATTAAGTAGAAAGTGTAATGATGGAAGGCAACAAGGATGAAGCAGACAGGTGTATTGAATTGGCAGCAAAGTTTATTGCGGAAGGAAAACGAGAAAAGGCAGAAAAATTTCTCCAGAAAGCAGAACGACTTTATCCTACTACAAAAGCTAAAGGTATGACTTGCTTATTTTTGTCTGGAATTTGAGACCGTATTTTGGATTTATTATTTTCGTTACCCTTCTATTCTTACTTTGGAATATGATGTCACTGATAATTTTTCCAGATCTATTGGAACTTTTGAAGTCTACAAATAATTCAACCCCTCAGTCAGAAACAGAAGAACTACCGAAGAAACGACGTACTAGTGAGTATAGAGAGTCGTTAATTTTTCCTTTTGAAGTAATAGGATTATAAAATTTGATGTGCAAATTTTGTTGCTGTGACATTTCACATTTACAGCGGTTAAAAAGGAGGAACCAAAACACCAAGAGACATCTGATACTGAACCATCAATTAATAAAGAACATCTAGAAGCGGTGAAAAGGTGCTTGATTTTTTTATTCAAGATTGTTGGCAATAACATAATTTTGTTCACACTATTTTGGTTAAAAGTATTCATTTTGCACTATATGTTGTTTTTATTTTCAGGGTAAAAAAATGTAAAGATTATTATGAAATTTTGGGAGTGACTAAAGAGGCAACAGATAGTGAAATCAAGAAAGCATATAAAAAGTTAGCTCTACAATTGCATCCTGATAAGAACAAAACCCCTGGAGCTAATGAAGCATTTAAAGGTTTGTTTTTAATTGCAGAATTTCATTTAAGGTGACTGAACTTGCACAGAAGGTGACAGTTCTTAAATTATTATAGAAAATACCAATTACTTCCCTATGCTCTGCTCGGAATGGTTTATTAAAATGGCATGATGAAAGATTACTGCTTGTAATGTTTATATTAGAAGGCAATTAGTTATCATTGTGAACCTTGTGTGAAGTCATTACTTTCAGTTCATGGAAAGTTTGTGGGAGCAAGGGTAATAGAGACTATGTGTATAGAGAAGTTTCTCTAGAAAGGGACCAGTTTGACAGGTCCGAAAACAAATGAACTCTTGTCAGAAGATGGCTTTTGAAGTGATAGTGTTCAACCTATTTACAAGTGAGCCAATTGCCAACTAACGCATGGATGAATCGAGTGCATGGGCATAACCTGCAGTTATGTGACCAGCAGAAGTTGTCCAAATGGTCCCGTAGAGTAATTTCCATCTAACTTCATTATAAACTTCAGTTGAAATTGCTAAATTGGGGAATATTGCTTGTAATAATAGTAAAAGTCAAACTTTAATTCATAAAGTAAAAATTTCAAAATTGTTTTGCTGTGAAGTCTTTGAAATTGGTATATTTTGCTGTTTTATTTTATGTAGCCACAAAATTGCTGATTAGGCTATGTCATGCTTGTGCGATCTTAATGAGCTTGGGTTTTGGAGAAAAGAGTAAATGTTAAGTTTCTTACAGCATAAAAATATGCCTATATTTAACAATTCGCTGTCTAATTATCACTGTTACAAATTTGTGTAAATTGTTTTATATATTGTATGTATTTCAATGCTCAGGCTGAATTTTTGAACGGGAATGCTCATACTGGGTCTGTGAGACCCAGGAATATCTTTTATTTCTAAGGCAATCTATGGGAATAGGATATGTTTTAAATGAATACATATCATTTATACCAGAACTCATCAGAAAAATTATTCGAGAGCAAAGAGACGTTGGCAGTGACCAGAACGGATGATGGGAGCAAGAGAAGCCTGTGGGGGGAAGGGCTAGAGTTTGAGAGGTAGAAGCAAAAATGTGGACAGTTCAGTTTCATACAAGACATCATTGAAAAATATTGTCTTGGTAGGGGGAGCAAGTGTCTCTCGTAATAATAGTCTGATAATTTTTGAAATAAATGGAATTAACTTTTTCTTTTTTTTAAACTGGAGATAATATAAAATGTTTGGTTTCTCATTGAAGTTTTAATCAAGTTAAAGAGTATCATCTAGAGTCATTGCTCAGTGAATCATGCTGCTGAGTACACAACAAGTACACCAATGAAGAATGTATGTTTTGAGAATAGATTTCATGAAATTTCTTTTATAGAATAAGATACAAAATTTTCGTTTTGCTATTTTCAATGTTGACAGTGTAAATCACAATGTACAGTTGCAAATATTAGATCTTCAAAATAATTCAGATTTTAAAGACAAATTTCAGCACAATAAAGCTCTACTTAATTTTTACAAAAACTTTCCCTGTAAACATTTTTCTAAACTCCAAGTATGCTGCCCAAATTTTAAGCATGTTTGGGTCTGCCTATGAGCAATTGTATGTATGTGAGCAATTTTTTTCTGGTTTGAAAATTTGTAAATTGAGACTGAGAAGCTTTTTTACAGATCACAACAGGACAAAATTCCTGAGATTGTTGCAGTAAATCATTTGAGGCAAATATTGAATGCATTGTGTGGGAATAAAGATTTTAAAAATGTAGACAGAATGCAAGATCTCTTGAGAATAATACTATGTACTTTTTGGTAGTTTCTTTGCATTATAAGTCTTAGATAAAAATATTTATATGATTTCTTACAATTCAACTTTCAGTAATTGTTACTGTTGCAAACCTTCTCAAGTATTTGCTGAAATTCTTTCCTTGACCAAATTATTGGTTTCATTATTGTTAACTAATGATAGTGAAGGTGACAATAACTATCTGCCGACAATGGCAATGGCTGTTTTGGTAATTGTGTTTGTGTAGATGGAACATGGGTGTCTATGAACAAAATCGTGTCAGTATGGAGCGATAAGTGGCACAGTTGAATTTCTCACACACAGACGTTTGACACTTGACTTTTTCATAGGGCTTCTGCCAAGAATCAGGACCAATCAGCCTTACCTCTAGGGAGCAAAAACATCATGAGCCCGGATTTATTCCATAGTTGGAATGTATTTATTACATATAAACACAGAGAAAATGTGTATAAATTGAAAATAATTGCAGTCCACATATTGGTGTGTAAAATTACTAGTGAAATTTAATTTTCACAAGTTAGTGAAAAAATATTTAATGGTGTAGCTTTTTAATCAAAATATATTCTTAAATTATGCCTAAAAGAAAAAAAGAAAGGGATCTTGTAATAATATTTATTGTGTAGACCTTTTATATTTTTTCTCAAGGATTTTAATGAAAATGAGATTACCCTATTTTATTAGTTAATAGTTTTATTAATTTATAGTTTATTTTAAACATAATTCTTCACAAAGCAACCATCAGGATGCAATCCTAGATTGCACTTGATGCTACCAAACATGATCCATGAGCCTTCCAGTGCAAATTGTTGTTGCTTTTCTTTGTTGATCATATGAAGTCTTCTGTCAAATCTTACACATTCCTTTACACTAGAAATCCATTTAGGGATCAGTAGTCAAGGTGTTAAACTGAAGGCTTTGGTAAGAACAGGTAAAGTAATGCTTTGTGTAAATTTTAATAAAGAAATGTTAGGTTATCTTCTTCTGTAGAGCAACTACATATGTACTGTTGCTCTGTTCTCGCAAAATCTTATCACAGACCAATACCATTTTCTACATCTAATTCTTATTCAGTATAATCCTCTGTGTTGATGTATGTACTGCAGAGGTTATAATTTTTGTCGTTGCAAAAGTTAGTTTAGGCAGGAACTTGTGAGTTTGGTTAAAAGGATATGAAGAATTAATGATATTATAAATTGCAACTAGCTTCCAAATACATTCAACAATAGGGCAATTTGCTGGAAGCTAATAAAATCACAAAATATAAATATAATTCATCCACCCTAAAAATTAGTGCATGCTTTTAATGTACACTTGCCATATTGCTTATGTTTCAAACATTCTTGTGTAATTTAACTTCTTGATCTAGAAGATAACATACAAACTCTAGAATTCTGTTCACGAAGCCGAGTTGAAACCAATAATTTTCCGAAATGTACTTTCTCTTTCTCTTGGAATGATTTACATTTTTTTATTCTCAATGTTTATGAAATGGCAAGTTTTCTATAGTTTTATGTTCCTCACTTGTTATAGGACCAATATCTTTTATTACGTTTTGAACATCACTTGTGGTAGTTACAATTCTAATTTCTGCTGGCCTTTGGAGAACACCTCTACCCTAAATCCATAACATTACGACTACGTCATCACTTGTTGCATCATCTTTCTCACTAACTAATTCTTCTAGTACGTGATCTACATTATTGCAGGTACCGATGTTCTTGCACGCCTCAGGAACATTATCTGGTTCTACCTCTTGTACACTCCTATATCTTATTATATGAATTTGAATGAAACATGTGGCACCACCTACAATAAGTGTTAAAATGTAATCAATTACAAGATTAGAAACTTTATGAATATATAATTTCAAATATTACAACATTAGGTAATTAATTGGGTCCTTTACATATCATGTTCTCTTAAAATGGAAAATAGAAAATATGGAATATCAATTTCAATTCAGGAGAATTTCAGAACACACAAAAAAATCAGTTTTTAATGTTTAAGTATGATCCCTTACTTTCAATTTCTCAAAGTTTCTGCGAAAAAAAGAGTGTATTTTGAGAATGAATTTTGGAAGAAGAAATATATATTTTTGACCTCTGACTTCTTTTCATCATGGCCATGCCCAAAATCACTAGGAGTGATTTAAATCAAAAGCTTATGCGTCTATACATTCAAAATTATCAAAATGTCTATTGTTTCTATTAATTTTATAAGTTGTTACCATTTTGTTTCTTAGTGCTCTGTGAAATAGGGCAAAAACTGCTAAATACTGTTATGTGAATTTGAAAATGAAAATGTTATTGACTAAAACAAATGAGCACATTTCTACTAGTTTTAGATAAAAATGAAAAAGTAAAAGTGTTTTCAGGTAATTTGGAGAGGGCCAATAAAATGTGCACCGATTTTTCTTGAAATGACCCAATATTAATAATTAGTTTAGGATGTGTTTTATGCCAACAGAATATGGTTCGTGGCGATATTGATTAATATAGGATCTCCATTCCACCATTTCTACTCAGTTGAGGGCATTAGTGATGTAGAGTACAATAGTGGATAGGTGTTTATATTTACTCCCATGAAATAGTTTGCATCATTTTTTATTTTGGATTGAAAGGTTGTAAACTTTAGAAAGACATTTATTATGGGTTTAGAATTAAGAGATAAAACATTTGCGAGTGGAATTTTAATTTTATTACATTCTAATTTTGTGTGTGTGTATTATTTTTTAATATATTGAATATTTGCTGGTCTATTTTACATGGTTTATTTGTTTTTATATGACTTCTTAATTGTGAAAATAAAAAAAATATTCCTATTTAATATTGTTTTCTGTTTTCAGCTATAGGAAATGCAGTTGCTATTTTAACTGATCCTGAGAAAAGAAAACAATATGATCTCTATGGGTCAGAAGAGGAACGACTGCAGAATGTTCAACGTCAACATCGCACCAATCATTTTGAATATAATTACACCAGAGGCTTTGAAGGTATGCGTGGCTAAAAATATTCTAAGAAGTGATTCTATAAAAGGAAGCAGGAGTGACCCTTAGCTTAGTGGTCTGACTTCATGCCTTCCACTGCAGGTTTTCTCAGAGTATTCCCTTTTCACCTGTCAAAATACATCTACTGGCATGTTTCATCATTCAGTCACTACCCTATAGTGAGGGGTGCTCCATCCTAAGACCCTAGGTACAGTTAATAGAGAGGATGTATTGCCAAGTGGGGCAAAGAGTATAGCTTGAAACTGGCCCCAAAAGGGAAAAAACTTGAGTTTTAAGTTTTTATAAAAGGAACTCTACTATTTCTTTTTCCCTAATCTACAGACACCCTTGACTCGAACACAACTATACACATCCTGACTAAGAGTCTACACTATAGTAAACGTAATGCAATATTGTATTATGTTTGCATTTATGGATGACATAATTCAGGTATCAAATAACAAAGTTCTAGTCATGCAATATTGTGTGACAATAATTAGTGAGATATCAACTCCACATTTTTCTGAAACTAGGAAAACTTCAGTATTTTGGCTGTTCATAAAAACCTCAAAAGGTGGTAAAAACAGTGATAGGTATTTTAAAGAACAAGTATTCAAGTTCAATAATGAAGAACAGGAGGAGTATTTCTTATTTTGTTCAATGCTGAATATTGGAGGAATAAATATACTGAGGGAGGCAAAACTGTGTGACTGACATATTTAGTTGGGCTTCTGTTTCTATGCCAGTGTCAGTCTCTGAACTTACTGGTTTATGAAATACTTTATTTTATTCTAATATAACAAAGTCCAGCAGGACTATCTAAATTACAATTTAATTTCCAAAACAGGTGTTAAAAGAATTTAAAATATGCCCAATAAGGGAGTATTTGGTGTCAAGTGATACATTTAAATTCAATTCAAAGAGCTTAAAAATTGTTAGTTAACTCCATAATTTTAAATAAACTAGTTTTGTGCACATAAATATTGTTAGATATAGGAGTATAAAAAGTCCTGAAGGAATGAGAAATCCTAAATAAAACTTGAGATAACAAATAGAATGCATGAACACTTCCTTGAATAAAAAAAAATCTCTTGCAATTTTTTCCTGCTATCAAGACGGCTAAGACGTGACTTGATATTGAGGTATTCATTATCAATTCCAAATGGTGGATAACTACCAGTTAATTTAAATTCTAAGAATTTATTGTCCAAATAATATTTCTGTCTACTTAACAGCTGGGGGGAGGGAGTAGAGAAAAGTTTTCAAATACTCAGGCGCTGGTCATTCTTGCATCAGATCACAACAGCAGCAGTTGAAAGAAACAAAGAGCATTGAGAGCACACAACTATAGGCCTCACAGAACCACACACACAACGCATAACAAACTGATAATGGAATTCAATGGCAGTCTTCTATTTTCAGTTACTTCACACTGTAAGATGTAATTTTGTTTCTTAATATGCAATCAGAATTTGAAGACTAATTAGATAATGGAACTTTCTCTGCCCTGTCAGCCGCTAGCCATCAAGTAGACAAAAATTTTATTCAATATTTCAATTTATATCACTATAACAATAGCAAATGATCTCTGACATTTACCAACTCCAAAACCAATGTCAATGTCCACTGAATGTCCAAAGGTACAATTAGATTTTGGGTGTGAGTTAGGCCGTAGATCTCAATGCTCAAGTTTATTGGACTTGAACAAAACCCGAGGACTAGCTTGACTGTAAACAATGATTAAGATAGTTTATCAAACAGAGATTGTAGTTCTTATGTTTTCATTTTTAATTTGTGAGAAAATACAATCATATAATGTGAGGCGCCAATTAAAATAACCATTATTAAATTTGTATTTGTAAAACAACAAAAATTATATTTTTAGCGGATTTCTCTGCTGAGGAGCTGTTCAACATGTTTTTTGGTGGAGGATTGCCCCAGCAGAATGTGTACATGCGCCGTGGAGGAAGATGGCAACATGCAAGTGAAAGTCAACAGCAGCGGACTGAGGTAAAGCTGCTTAAGAAATGTTTCTTAAAATTAACCTCAAATAGATATTTTCAAGGAACCAACATAACATTTATCAATTTAAACTAATGACAAAGACAATTATTTGGTAAGCGTATATGAAAATCTTCATTCTCTTTAAGAAGTAGAGCTGATGAAACTACAACATTAGAAATTGACAATCCATATCACATAACATTTAACATGCACTTTATCATAGTTTGTTGTCCTCATCGTCAAGATCATTATCATCTACTGCAGGTGGGAAGGCCTAAAGTGTGTTACTAGTTCAATAGAAGTGTACGTAAGCTTCCGCGGCTCGAATCCATGAATTCTCGGCTATCCGGGAGACGCCGCGTCGTTGGCTGGGGTGCCGACATTTCGCCCGACATTTCGCAGGCTTCCTCATGGCAGTGACACTGCGGCGCTACGCGCCCGTTGATTTAAACTATCTTGCCTGGGACCTGCCCCTGCCCCTCCCGAGAACCCAGGCAAGATAGTTTAAATCAACGGGCGCGTAGCGCCGCAGTGTCACTGCCCTGAGGAAGCCTGCGAAATGTCGGGCGAAACGTCGGCACCCCAGCCAACGACGCGGCGTCTCCCGGATAGCCGAGAATTCATAGTTCAATAGAAAGCCTAAGAAGAATATTAACCCATTTCTTCTCAAGCATTAAAATACTTAATTTATTTCACACATTTCAGTTACATATTGATAGATGTTTGCTAGAAATGTTTTGATACTAAGGTGAAGCTGGACAGAATGTTGCAAATACACAACGTTGGGAGTTTTCCAGAAAGGAAGTGTACAGACCACTTTTTAAAGCGTGTGTGGTGGTGGTGGTGTTTTTTTTTTTTTTTTTTGTGTCAATGTTCCCTAAATTTGCTGGTAGGCAAAAAGGCGACAAATGTATGCTTGAAGGTGTAAAAAGCAAATTGAATTTATATTTATTTGACCTTTAGAAATTCATTCCAGAATTATCCGAGTCATATGAACTTTACTTGTCTGCGTGCATTGTTATCATTAGGACCCGGATTCTAGTGGCCTTAATAATAATTAAAATATGAGAGCATTTATGACCTTAAAAAAAAAGTATATAAGTTTATTTTTTTAAAATTTCTGTTGATTTTTTAGATATAACATAAATTCAAAATTCACTCGTGACCAGATTGAGTGTAGTACTTAGGCTTTGCTGTCTTTGGAACTAACTAACATTTAAAAAAAAATCGTATCTCTAAAACAACTCAAGTACCATACAATAAAATCCATCAAACAAAATGTCTTGCTTTACTACTGCAAACTTCTTGTTTCATGTTTTCCAATTTCCTCTCAGTCTTCAGTTTCTGGAGAGTTGCATTGAATCACATGGTGCATTTTTAGATTTTCTATTTTAAAAGACCTGGTGAGTGGCGGGAGATAGTGGAGGTGCTTGTTCTTTGAATGTCTGCACCCATAGTGGAACTTTGACAAAGATTTTTTTGATGCAGGAAATTAATTCCTCCACATCAGGGTAATTTGATCGTACTTCTTCTGCAACTCTGTGTAAAGCACCTGCAAGACTAGTCGTATGCATCATACTAGGGTAGAGAATCTGCAGCCCCATGGTTGCTTTAGCCACGTATGAAGCATCATTTGTCACTAGTAGCAAAACGTCTCTCTTCACACCATCCGGCCTCAATAGTTTCATAGAATTGTCAAACAAAATAGTTGTTGTTGACTCTCTCAAGAACTTTGCACATTAGGAGGAAAATGTCACTAGGTGTCAATTTTTAGAGCACCAATAACATCATTTACAACATAATGCCCATTCACATTGGTAGTTTCATTAAGGGATACCCAAATCTTTGGGTCAACAACACTCATTCATATTTTACTGAGCACTTTTTCATAGCACATGAATAAATAATGTTTTCTCAATGTTGATTCATCTGGAACGGGATGTGTTGTGTACTTCTCCTAGAACTGTCAGAAACATGAATTCTTCAGTTTCTCCAATGGGATGTAGGAAGACACCATCATCTCACACTAGTCCTTGAAGAACTATTGCGAGGTTGAAGATGGACCTGCCTGCTCAGACAACAACCTTTGTTTGCTGTCATTTTCTGCACTTCTCTTCACACAGCTGCTGTGTTTAATGGTTTTACAATGTTCTTGCACATTAAATTGTTGCACATTTTTGTTTTTTCTTTTGCATTAACTTCACCTACTTTTCAAGATAATATTTCCCTGTCAGTACTGAAGAATGTCTCCAAAATTACGAACATAACCTTGCAGCTTCATGCTGTTGATGCACTTTAGTTTCGACAATTTGATCCACTCCTACTTTTCTCTGGCAAGAGAACAAAGTGACTGTAATCCCTCCAGGGAATCATATAGGTTGGAGAATCTCGCTGTCATCTTCCCAGCTGTCAGCGCTCCGCTGGCTATGAAGATCTCAAGTTCAGCTGCACATTGCAGGAGGCAAGAAAGAAACACACATTTGCTTTCTATCAGGGGTTCATCGTAGCACTGAGAATAATACATTTCAAATAATTTGTGATATATTTCTTGAGTTTTATTTATGAAGATGTCACCTCACACGTGCGAGACACTTTTTCAAGCTTTTTATTCTTGTATCCTTAAAAATCTGACAAATATATGCATTTATGGCAAAATGTGGCCAAAATATGTCCTTTTACGAAAAACGATATAAATATGACTTTATATGCACAATAAAAATAAGTTTTTCTATTCAACAATGCCTGGATTCTTGCATAAATTGTGTTAAAATTCATCCCAAGATTCAGAAAAAACATGACTTGTCATTAAGATCTGGGCCTTTGTCATTACCACTAATGACGTAGTCAACATGAAGTTGTTGTCGTTCTCTTAATCTCTTCTTGCTTGCTTTCTTTTCTCAAATCACTAATCCAGCACTAAAACACTGTGGACTTTTGTGTCCATGCTTTTTTTATAAAAGGGAATAAACAGATATCTTTCCTTAGCATATTATATATACTTTAGAATACATACATGTTTATGTATTATAAATTTGTAATGCATTATTATCTGGCTCTACTTTGAGCCATTGTGGCAATAAAAGAATGAAATTATGTTGTTGTTTTTTTGTTTTTTTTTACAGCCTGCTAGTGGATATAATGTATTGTTACAAATGGCTCCTATCATCTTATTGATCATTCTTTCCATGATGAGTAATTTCTTTATTTCGGATCCTCTGTACAGTCTACATTCAAGTTCGTAAGTATGCATGCCTTACAATGCATTGCATTACAGTTATGCAAAGCCACTTTTGTTAGTTATTTCTGGTTATGTTTGTACATTATAAGCCTCGGTGTGTACTTTGGCATGTTCGCAAAGGATTCCTGTGCCATTTGGTTTGTTGAGCTTTCAAAAGATCACACGGGAATTGCTTTTCTGAAATATTTTTTTCTCTGTGAGTAGTTGTTTACTCCATGAGGGCTTGTCAGCCAACTTTGGGTGTGTATTTTTGTGTTTGTTAATTACTTTAACAAAATACAGATTTTGGTCATTTAAAAGTGAAGTTTTTTGTAAGAGTTTAACTATTCTGAATCTAGGTTCTGTTTACTATTGTAATTTTAGAGGGTTTTGTGGATCTTACATACCTGCAAAGGTGCACATGTGTTTGCATTATGTATAGGTTATGTTGTCTTACGAAACATTACATATTCTGTTCTAATTTATTTGATTTATCAGTTTTCATGCATACATTTTCAAAAAAATGAATAAATATACAAAGTTTGTTGAAGTAGGGTATCACAAAACATTATCTGAAAATGAGCTCAGAGCCCTCATATGTCTTTCTGATAGAACAATGTGTAAAAATGTCATTCTGTTCGAACCTTCAAAGAACAACGTGTAAAAGTCAAAACAGAAGGAATAAGGATACACTTTTGTTTCCAGAGAAATGCGGCAGGTCAACTTCTCTTTAAACAACAATAAAAATTGTTTCAAGATTTTTCACTTCTTGTAGTTGATGTTAGGTGAAATACATGTGAAAGAGTCAAGCAATATTTTTGGTAATACGGGCTTGATCAAAAGGAGAGTTTCATTTTATGTCCTTAACATCTGTTTCAAAACAAATTTATTGACATTAATAAAATTATTATAATTTATGATGTAATAAGTTATAATTACATCATAACTTGTAATAAGTTATTATTACAAGATTTTATGTAAATTGTTATGCGTGTCATTCTCTATGGGGCAGTATTGCACATATGCCAAGATGAAATGTATGATTTATATGCATCTTGGCACATGTGCAATGAATCAAAAACTTTCAATATTACGACGCAGAAGAAAATTAGAATTCTTTTACTATTTTTCCTGGTACCTGTCCAATTTAAATTATTATCCAAAAAGTTTGATCTTTAAAGAAAAAATTGTGCAACGAAGGATTCTTTTAGTGCAAATTATTGGAGAGATTGATATGCTCTAAATTTAAATGTGATTGTTTACAGGAAGTTTCCTGTGAAGAAAACTACACAAAACCTGAGAGTACCGTATTATGTGAAAGAAAACTTTCATTTAGAATACCAAGGAAGCCTCAGGAGATTAGAATTGACGGTTGAAGAAGAACACGTAACAAATCTTCGTCAGGCATGTTATCGAGAGAAGAATTATCGTAAGTTAAAATCTTTAATTGTGTAGTTAAAAATTATCTTCATTATGAAAGGTAAAAAAAATTAATGTCGTATAGTAAAACCCTACTTTCAATTTCCCCGAATACGTAATTTTTCCTCATCCTTTCTATTTCCCTACATTCAAAATGCAGTAGTCTTTAACACTTTTTCCCCTGACTTCACAAACTCGAAGAAGAATGGGATGGCTGATGATCTTGCATATTTGTTCCTACCAATTGCAAGAAATATTAGATTGTTTTGATCAGAAAAAGTCAGAATTACTCAATATTGTCCCAAGACTGTCCTAGGCTAGATGTTATTGCTTTAAATTTAAACTATTTTCAAAATCAGAAAGTTACTAATGTGTGTTTTGTATACATTTTAGAGAAGGCAAAGATCTGTTTTATTTTCAGGATCGGAAGTGGTAACCATCAAAAAATTATTTCATGGATTTGCGAATGAAAATTCATGTTTATCCCTGTTGGCTGCATGAATGGTTTTTAGTTCAGTTATTATGCAGCACATCTGTGGAAGAAAAATATAGTTACTTAATTTACAAAATATGTATTTTTTACAAGATGGAAAGGACAGAAATGTTGAAATTAAATTTTAAAATAGTGTTGAGCAGCTAGCTGAAGGGCATTACTGAATAACAGAAACTACAGATCTCAATTACACTACTAACTTAGATAATCTTTAATAAAATGGAAATTATAGGCGTTCCTGAAGTGATTGCCCATAGGATTGCAAAAAAATAGAACAGAAACCTGCAACCTACCCTTGCACATACATGATGCCATATACTTCAGAAGTCAAACCATACTATTTTGGCACTAAAGAACTGAAGATATTCATCTCTTTTGTCAGAAATGTGTTTTGTACAACTTTTAAGTGCTTCTAAAATTAAATCTAAATTACTTACTTCAGAATTTACAATGTTGTATAGTGCATACAAGGAAAAGCTCCTGCCAAAAGCAACCTCCTGCCAATTACTTGTCCCTGTGATTTACATAATTTTTTCTTGGATCCTTGAAAAGTGTAAAAGAGAGTTTTACTATAATTATGAAGTAAAATTATTGTAAGTTGAAATAACTGTTTTTGAGTTTCTTTAGGAAAAATTATTCCTGTTATAGAAATTAGTTGCAATTAGGAAATGTGCATGAAGTGGAGATATCATTAACTGACCTTATGTATGTGTGTTTGTGACAAATTTCATCAGTTCTGAAAATAAGCGTTTGTGTCAAAATGTTCACTTCTTCTCATGTATTGATGACAAGGTTTGGGATAGGATGCAGTGAGGAGAACACCTCAGACGGTTCTTAATTCATTTCTCTTTTTTATACCTGTTTCATTGTGCTCATAAATGTTTCCTTGTAGTTCTCATAAGGCTCCTTTATAATATAAAAAAACAACTGATATTTTCTTCTTTCAGGTGACACGTTACTGTGGAAGGCCAGGAATTTCGGGGACCAAAACCTATTCCAAAGAGCTCAAAATACACGAATGCCATCATGTGATGCATTGCATGAGTTACAATCACACTGATGAATTTTTTATAGTGATTGCCAGTAATTGGTATGTTATTTTAGTTTACCCTGCAGTTTCATATCATATCCTATTCATATTAAATGTTTACACATTGTGTGGTGAATGCATTAGGAAGCCGATGTCTCATGCCCCAAGTAGCCATGAAGTTTCTGTATGATGTTTTGTTACACCTTCATCAGGGAATACTATTTTTGAACATTGTTGGAATATATTAGTGTAACTCTCTCCTGTAGAAGTACAGGTAAATATACAATGTAATTATGAACAAAGATCATTGTTGTAGATAAATTTCATTTCTAAAGACATTTTAAACTTTTTTTTTCTTAATTTTGTTGAAACCTGTAAAACTTCTGGTGAAGGCTATTTCAACTTGACATTGGGAGTGTAGAGTGTATAAAAAAAAAAAATCAATACTTCTAATATGTTTTAGAGTATTATATTATTTATTTATGACTTGTTACCTGCTTTGCAGAATGCAATATATTTATTACCATTGTTGTGTAAATTATTCCTACAGTGGAAATTTTATGTATAAAAAGTATTCAACCACTGAAAATGTATGATAGTATTTTCTTGTTATATTTACAATCTCAGTGCACGAAATATATGCATCTCAAATAAGACCTCATTCTTTATCATACAGCAAGTTGGAAAGGATACCATTGAAGTTGTCGAGTGAGTTCCATATTTTCATCCCGTTTGTGCTATTGAGTTTTCCTTTATCAAATGTCAGTTCATGTAATTAAAAAGCGTAATAACTAGATAAATTATATATCTAAGTAAATTACTTCTATCTCAGCATTGGAAAAAGTAGTTTGGTTAAAAATGAATGAGTGAACTGTACCAGGCAAGAATCTAACTAACCTTTTAAGTTAAAACATTTATTGGAGCAAGTACATTGCTGTAATTGATGCATTGAACATGAAGCCATAAATATACGAATAAAGGAGCCAATATTGCATCAGAGAAATGCTAATGGCTCATATTTCAGTCATAACTTTTAATTTAAAAATTGTAGGGTAAAAAGTAGTTAAAATCTCAAGATATTAAACAATATTTATATTTATTTCACGCAATTAGATAAAGTAGGTAATGAAAATTTGTGAAGTAAAAGTAAAGACAGTAGAAATAAATAGAATCTTAAAAGAATGTTTATCATCCATAACATTATTTCCTAAAAACATATTTAGTGTTCATTGTCATAATTTGCTCTGCTTTGTCTTATCTGCAGATATTAGTCTCTTCTTATTAACCCTTATCCAGCTACTTCTTATTAATTTGAAAGTTATTGTGGATATAATTGAAATAATTTTAGCTTTATTGTGAGTACTTTTGAAATGTGAATTTACTGCCCAAGTGCAGGAATGGCTCATCTACGTTTATTTAGAATTGCAAATTAGCATCAGATAGACGCATGGATTATTGAAAGAATTTGTTGAGGGTGTAAAGCTCTCTGATTTGCCAGGTTATCACTCACTCATTCATTAAGTTACTTTAAAGTGTCTTGCAGAAAAGGAAAGACGAATTAGCAATTTTTACTGATTGAAAGAACAGAAGTTTTGGTTAACTGAAACTTCAATGAAAGTAAAAGGAAGGAGTGAGATTTGTAAAGACTGTGCTTCACTATTAATTGTACACTTGAAACCCATATTGTGGTGGCATGCTTAAGTGGTGAAAAAATGCAATTATCTCATTGATTATGACTCTGTGTGGAGTGTGTTATTTGAGATGGGTTAAAACATTATGGAATATCTTTAAACTCTTTCCAAATCAGATTAAATATGGGGATTCAGTATCTGAAATTTATAAATTAATAATAAGTATGTAAATTTATACAGTTAAAACTAGAGTACAAAAGAAAATAAATGTATGTTGAAAAATTTTTCATTTTTTATATATTCTGATATTTTTCCGTTGACATGAAATAAAGACACTTGTAAAAGTAGTGTTTTCTTCAGTGTTTCTACTGATTGTGTTTGCATCATAATTTCAATTTGTTTAAGAAAATAGAACTTTGTGCTCTTTACAATCTATCAAGTGAATCTGAGTTATGTCATGTAAATCCTATCAGAAACACATGTCCAGGATGCCACTTACACATTATGAATTGTAGTTCATGGTTTTTTTTTTTTTTTTTTTTTTTTTTTTTTTTTTTTTAAATAAATGAATAATAAGAAAATCGCTAGCAACTTTCTTGAAATCTGAAAAGCTGCCATGTTTGAAGATAGTGTAATATTTATGATCTGAGATAAGCATTTGTTGGCTTTTAGGTTCTTTTGTTTGTATTAACATTAATTATATCTTAAGCATAATTTCCAAACTGCGGAGAACTAGAGACTGTTTTGTTATGAATTATTATGTGTATGTTATTCTGTTTGTGTGGAATATCATGCATTTGCAAACTTATCTTTTATATTTTCATTTTTTTTGACTTATCGCTAGGGAATTTGTTCATCCTATCAATTATACATTCTTGCTCAGGTCATAAAATGAAATTGGAATTATAAATTTTTTTCTCAGATCTGAATTTGTAGAAACAACTGTCACACTTTTTGTTACATTTGTATCATGTACATACCTTTCTTCATTTACAAAAAATATGTCCTCGTCTGCTAATCTGTGGAATTTCCTATAAAATTTCATATCCAAATATAATACAAGAAATTTGCTTTCTGTCTGACATTGCACAGTATGCCAGGAATGTCTTTTTGCACTAACATTTTGCTGGTGAGTATGTTATCAACAGAATTTATGTACTTAGCACTAGCTGTGGCACGTAACAAAAAAATGTACATTGTATATTCGCCACAACTATAACAGATGTTGCAAGTGTTGTACCCTTCATGTTTCCCAGTGATCTGGTGACTACCAACATAAATGCAATTTTTAATTGGAGGCTCTTGTAGACTTGTCTTAATGCAAAGAGACTTCCCTGGTGCTTTGAACTTTCAGTTTGTGAAACTTTTAGAATAAATTCCATTATTGAAATATCTTGGGAAGTAATACCTTTCTGTGTGTGTGTGTGTGGTTTTTATTTATTTATTTTTTTTTTTTTTTTAACGTACATTGAACTGAAACTTTTCTTTCTTATAAGTATACATAAATAAATATTGAAACATCTGGAAATCTTTAAAGGTTTCCTTCACATTTTCTTAAAATTGAGAAACAAGTTTTTGGGTTGAAGCTGTTGTGTTAAGAAATATGAAGCCTCTAGTTTGTAATTGGAGTATTGTCCTTCAAAATGTGATTCCACTGTGATCTATAATTTCAGTATTATATTGATATTTTTGCCTTTCAAAGGCTGTAAGTAGTTCACAGGAAAAGTTTTGGAACTGATCTGAAAATTTGAGGTCAAGATTTTAGCTGTCCAATCTATTTTCAGAGTACCTGAGTGGCGAAAAAAGAGTTCTTATTGTGATGGCTATGGTTTTTTGATCTCTTGTTGATGGGCAAATTCGAGATCAAGAGCAATTTGAATTTACAGTAAATATTTGACATTATACAGACATCCAAAAACACAATAATAAAAATACAAATGTACCTCAAAATAAAAACATAAATAAAAGAGCAGTTCACTAGTGATTCAATCCAATAAAATTAGGGCTAATATTATTTATAGTACACCTGTATAACCGTTTAACAATTAAAAATAGAAATGTTAAGAAAAAGCTTGGATCATGAATCGCAACCAGTTTGTAAAACCACTCAAACTAAGATCAAGTATATCAATGTATTATGAAAACAAAATAATGTAACATGTGATTTTAATGTTTCAAAATTCCACATATTAGCCACTAAATTCAAACACTGACTCATGAAACATTTGATCTTGTCAAAATATACATATTGTTTATCTAAACTTCTTGCTATGGTAACCTACATGTAACCCTTATCACTAGCCATTTTGTTGAGCGGAAAGACACAAAAGGCACATTTTCCTTAAAATTTACGAACTTTCAAACGAAATTTTATAAGACAATATCTAAGGACATTTCAATTAAAACTGTGGTTTACTTTTTTGTCTGTGTAAATTATATTTTTTGTATTGAGTTTGATTAAAATACTTCTATATTTTTCTGTTATTATTTTCGAGGCCCCAAACATCTTGACCAAAATAAGGCTTTCATAGAGACTTTAATTCTTTTCCAGTATGGAGATTTCCCAGAAAAAGTTGCAGCTGTTTGTTGAGAAAACTTGATTCAAACGTTTTTGAAAATGTGCCATTTTTAGTTTTCATAAGCTCACAAACATATGCATATTTAAAGCACATCATAAGAAATATTTTGAGGCATTTTTTGTTAACAATTGTTTAAACAATGGAATTCATTGACAAAGTGAATTTTAATGATGAGAGGTGCTTCAAAAAAATTACATTTTTGTAAGTTTAGAAAAATCAAATAATTAGTATATGAAAATTGTGTGAATATTCTATTATTTCTATTCTATTTCAGTTCCAGGACAAATATAAAGAATTTAGTTCTTCTGAAACAATAATGTTAACAAATAGGTACCCGGAAGAAATAATGTGAGAAAATTTGAACCTCAGGCTTAATAATTTTTTATGTACGGTTTTCTTTGATATGTTGTAAATCCTTATTATGTTATTATAATAATCTTTTCCATTATCTTCCATCTACAAATTCCTTCACTCGTCCCATGATTGTGGGCTATCTGATGATTCTCAGAATTTAGTTTTATCTAGGGCCGGATTAAAGGGTTCCAAGGGGCCCATCAAGAGTGGGCCTTCCACCAATACGGAGTCAATTTCACAAAACAGGGAAAATGCTTATCTTTGCTGAAAATTGTTTATAATGATAGGGAGAATAGAAGAAATCCAAATTCCAGCTTTAAACTTGATTGTCATGAGCAGGAAGTATCTAAAGGCTACGATGCTTTGAATAGGAGGTTAAAAGCGATTGGACAAATTGATATGGAACTATCCCAACAGTTCGAGCGTCTGGAGCATTACAGGAAATCGGTGTTGGAACGAGTAGTAGTTGAAATAACAATTTAATATTGTGAGTGGTAGGTGTGTGCGTTTGAATAAATTGATTTGTTGGTCAAATGACGTTAGATGCGCACTCTCGTTCTGGTTTTCTTTTTGCGCAATGAGAGTCAGTCAGTCGCGAAACGTACCGAGTGAGCGAGTTTTTTCTACCAAAGTTTTCTTTTGTACTAATGTAATCCTTCAGTTTTATGTGTTAATGAATTGTAATTAAAACCATTGTTTGTGTTCTCATTTTACTTCCCGAACAACAGTTGTAAATGTTATTCAGTTTATTACTGAGCGTATCTTAGCCAACGAGTTAGAGATCTCTAACTCGTTGATCTTAGCGTTTAGAAGAGATTACGAATTGTTGGATCATCTAAAAATGGAACCCATCCTTTATTCATTCATTGTTCTGTGATGGGAACTTTTTGGGTATTCTAAAACTCTTCGTCCAGTACGACTTCTTTCTTGCACGGCATAGTGAAAAAACAAATCCTCTAAACAATTATTTCTCAAGTTAAGGAATTAATATACTTCTCCATCTATTTGAACTCCACACCCGATGCAGCCCACATTGACCAACTAACCCTTATTCTGGGTTATTGGAGGAAGATAGCACCGTGGAACGCTCAGTAACATTCATGGCAAACAAAAGCCATGGCGCTCAAAACGTTCAGTGGTAGATGTTTTTGAAGAGACAAACCTAGACCGAAACTGCTGTGGTCAAAGTTAACATAATGCATCTGCAATGAGTGGAAAGTATTCGGATCTACAAGCCAAAGTGAGAGAGAATAACAATCTTGCATCGTAGATTCCTTGTACAGCACATTCTCTAAATTATGTTGATTAAAACTGCTGCAGAAATCTGCTCGAGTTCTGTAAATTTGTTTACTTCCTTATGAAGCTGTTCGTCTTCTTCACTGTTTCAACGCATCGACATCGTCTTCTAGCCGGGGCTTTGAAAAATAATAATTCGGCATTGACTCTCAAATGTGTCACAACAACGCGTTGTTCCTGCAGCGCTGACTCAACTAAGGTAAAATGACAATCAGCAGATTAAGGTTGTACTTAAGCAAATTGCTAATGACTTTGAAGACAAAGACAGTGTACGGTGTGAAGCAGGACTGCAGGACACAAATGAATGGGCTTGAATTTGGAATTCACACCGCCTTCTGGAACGATATCCTGCAAAAATAGGATGCTACTAGTAAAAAACTACAACACGCAAAACGATCTAAATAATGCTGTGACGTCACTGACGAGCTCAAAAACTATGTTGCGTCAAAGCGTGATTCCTTCGAAACTTATGAGAAGCAAGTCGAAGAGTTGTATGGTTCAATAGAGTATGTTCATACGAAAACTGGCACGCACAAGCGCCGAAATGTGTGTCTCAACCCATTGGATTATGGCCATAAGGAAGTACAACTCCGCTCTTCTGAAAAATACAGAACAAACACTTTGCCGGTTTGCGATCAGTTTATCGCTTCTCTTGACCAACGTCTTCAAGCATACAAAGATAGGTATATCAAGCCAATTTAGCTTTTTGGCCATCTGCAAAGACTATCTTCAGACAAGCTTAAGACCGCAGCAGAGCTACTCGTCAGGACTTATTCACATGACTTGGACATAACAGCGATGAAGTGTGTCAATTTGTAACGTTTGCCAATATATTCACAGACGAGGGTGCCAAAAAACTATCAGCACTGAACGTTTCATGTACAAGCTTATGTGCTGTACAGGACACTTTCCCAAACATTGAGATAGCTCTAAGGATATATCTAATTTTGATGGTAACAATCTGCAATGGTGAGCGTTCCTTCTCAAAACTCAAATTCATTAAAAACTGATTAAGGAATCCACGAAGCAAGAACGACTTGTAAAAGATATTGACATCGAGTCAGATATACTGCCTGAATTGGACTTAAGTGACATCAGCGATTTTGCAGCACAATAATCAAGGTAAGTGCATGGACTATAGTGGTTATAACGTGATTTGTAATATATTTATGTGTTATTTGTTAGTTATGATGTACTAAACGTTTAATGAAAAAGTTGATTTTCTCTTTTGCAAGTACTTAAACTTGTGTTCGTTTCATTTTGTGTTTTTGCTTTACATCTTACAACACTTTAAAACAATGGTCCTCCCACCAAAATGGGCCCCGGGCCACCCACATCTTAAACACGGCCCTGGTTTTATCACACGGGTTTCTCTGGGTCGCAAAGCTGCGAGTAATGCGTCTGCAGGCTAGATTTTTTAACACATTGCAGTTATTTCACCACACTTAACACTTGGCCATTGTTACAGTATCTACGACAGAAAATTAACGGGTGTAGGTGGTCTCCCACTCATGTTGCCTGAAACACCGGCGATGGTCCACTGCGAAGGTTTTCGTCATCAGCGACTGCTGTCTGTCGATTCCTCTCACCCACACATGCTCGTAGTTCTCCGAGCTTCTTCTCATGAAGGGGAGGGTGGCTCTGACCTCATTTATGCTCCATTTGGCAAACACTGGTTTAGGTGCTATCGTTGCCCACATCACGGGCAGGCAGAGAAAGTAAAAAAGCAAATCAGGAAACTAAAACAGGTCATTTTTTGCCAGAGCATTACATTACTTTCTCTGTAGTACGCACTGTATTACTCCGTATATACGTATGACGTATACAAGAAATCAAAAGGAAAGTTGAATAAATATTATTCGAGCTACCGTTTATTGTGAATAGGTCACTTGCGTTTAAGACGACACGTGATTTATAGTTTGAAAGAAAGTCCAATAATGAGTTGTAAATACTTGTTTGGCAAATTCAATAAAAATGGGTTGAAACTGATGTAATTAGAATTCGAATAGGAAGTAGCTATTCAAAACCTGTTTCATCAAATTCTGATGCATTCACAAGGGTTGTTTCCATGACTACTCTTGATGTTTTTCTTATATGTGATGTTAATGAGTTTTGTTTGTGACACTAGAAGTAATTCTAGAAAGAAAGTTTGGATGTACTTGAAGACAGGATGGGAGAAAACCGCCTTACAATGAATTTACTTGACTGGAAGTCGGAGAGGGAAAGGCGTCTAACATTTAGACCAAATACAGATGAAATGTTCAGTACTATAGGTATGTGTCAGTTCTACATTGTTCTTAATTAAGGATCCTAATGAAGAGAATATCTCATTGAAGTGTATTGTCAGTAGCTAACACAAATAAACATTGATCACATGTACATGTCTATGTTGTTTGTATTTCGCGGTAAGCAGTGATGCACAGTTTAGATGGGCTCGAAGGGAGGCACTCTTCTCATCAACCGCAAATTCAATTTTTTTCAGAAACGTATTGTTATTTATTCCTGTAAATGTATTTTAGCGTTCTAACAAACTGATAGAAACAATGCGCCTGAAAACGTGAAATTGTTGGGTAAGAATTAGAACCCACTCTTAAGAACACTTCAGAATAATTCTGCGTGACATTGTAAGTCATTTCGAAATGTTAATCTAAATACCCACTAATTAATAATTATTTTCTTTCTTTAATTTTGTAGATACTTTTTCCACTTATCATTCGAAAGTTTGGCTAGAGAAGGTTGGCTAAAATGTTTTTATTAGTGTCTACGGAATTTGCAATGTCTGGATGGTTCCAAAGAATTTATTACGAACTCTTGCAATACTTGCAATTTCTGAGACTTTGCCAGTGTTAGCGTACGTCGTGAGAGAGTTTGACGGCGAAATTGACTCAGATTTTCTGAAGCCGGTTTATGTGTTTATTTGGATGTGAATTTGTAAATCATCACAGCATCATTTAGGGTTCAATCTTTCAATCATTGAGCCCGACAAATCGCTATTTACTATGACGAAAGGTAGGTTTGTGTCAGTAGTTAATAGGCTAGTCTCATTTTTTTGTTATTGTACATTTAATGTACTATAACAATACAAGTACTATTTATCCCCTCTGTCTAGCATTGTCGATGTCGGTGAATTATTTTCAACAATGTTTTACATTTTAGTAGTGCGTATATCGTTTTTGCATATAAATGGAATCTGTTACAAAAGCTCATTTTCTAAGTAGTTTGTGTGGTATAGCAGGAAAAAGGACATTGGATGCTGTGGAAGAGGATCGCGGTCCAAATGAAGCTGGTCCAGATCCCTCAGCGCCTATCACACGCCGTGGAGTACTTACATCGTTCCTTACAGGAAAGCCAATGGAAATTCCCGAACAGGATTTGGTGGGTCATTGTTTTAATAATTGTTGTGCTGAATTTGAGGATGCAATTTTATAGTCTGACCTTTGTTGCTGAAGGCACCTTTGTGCTTTATTGCAGTACATTAATAAAATAAGACTATTCATTTTTAAACTAAAATATTGAGTTTGCGGATAAGATGAAAGTAGTTCCTTTAAAAGTGATATATTGAATTCAAAAATTTGTGTAGCTTTTGTTATGCTGAGATTAATGTTCACTCTTCTTTTGAAGAACATTTTAAAAGCTATATTTGGTTACTGGTAGTACCATGCATTTTCGGTGTTGTCCTCTGAAATACTGTCAAATTAGGAATCAGTGGTTTATTTTGTTGGGATTTGGAATTTAGAAATTGAGTTAAAGGGCAGTTAATTTAGTCCTTGTGTTGGTAATCTTTTACCCTAGAGGATCACAAAACATCTGTTCAAATTAGCTCACTGCATTGTAGTTTTCCTTTTCAACTGAGCAGAAGTAATGAATAATGAATTATTTTAGGATGGAAAACTGCTTCAAATAAAAATTGACTGAACCTCGATTTCAATTTTAGTTTTTTTAAATAAGTATTTCTGGCTGAAGTCTAGTATACGGTACAACTAACAGTAGTTGTTTAAACCAGCACTTCGCATCGCTCCGCCGTTAACTGGACAGAATTCTGGAGGCATTCTTCAAAAGTGATTTCTTATAAATGTGAACTGATAATTATGTGGTGGATAGACTCGAGGATGCTTATAGTGAACGCGAAGGGCCGATGCCTGAGCCTCGCCATGACGTGGATTCGGGCAAGTGAAGCGAAAATCTTTGTGATGTACTGTTCTTTCAGAATGATTTGTGAATTGTTATGTCTGAAAAATTATAAAAGCTATTCATTAAATGACCATTGCAAATTTTGACATTTAGCTAATTTTAAGATTTTAATATACCAAGATCAAACACATGTTTAAACAAGACATTATTTCTGCAATATATTGCAAAGGACTGAGAATGAATAATTTTTTCCCCGAAACTTCTGTTTCTCATTTTCTGGGAATTTAAGTGTGTATTGTACTGATGTTTGGAAAAAAAATATTTCAGCTGGGGCGATGCAGATTTGTTTCTGAATTTGAGAAATTAAATCGCATTGGAGAAGGCACCTATGGTATTGTATGTGAGTGTCAGAATCACTTAACTGTAGTATGAATGTTTGAGTGTCTACGTTCTTATTAAATGTGTTTTTTTTCACTTGTAGATAGAGCCAGGGACACTAAAACTGACAAAGTTGTTGCTTTGAAAAAAGTTAGAATGGAACATGAGAAAGATGGATTGCCAGTTAGTGGATTGCGAGAGATTTCTGTCCTTCTGGGATGTCGGCATGAAAATATAGTTCATTTGAAGGAGGTTGTTGTGGGCCGTAGCTTGGAAAGGTAAGATTTTCTATTTGTTTGCTCTAACATTTTATTTACATTAAAACAAGTACTGTATTTACGAAAAATAAGTCGACTTTGAATATAAGACAACCCCCTAATTTTGATGAGGTCTCCTGTGAATTTTTTAAAAAAGTTTTAACTAATTCTTACTCTTTAATTAAAATAAAATTACAAAATGTCTAATTGACTAGAAAATTGCCTTCTTAATGATAATGTTGAGAAATATTGCTGAACTGCCATGCTGCCATGCTGTGACATTGACTTGTGACTTGTGACTCCCCTCTTGAAAGTTTTGTGTACTAAATTTGCGTTGTTCATAGTCTTTCAAAAGATGCCTTTTAAAAACCTTCCCTTCTGTTGCCCTTCTAAGAACCTTGCCTTCTGCGTCTATCTGTCCCGCTCTTTTGATGGCCTCCATTTCTCTTCAAAATGCAGATTCGCATTCACTGGGTTTTAAATCGAGATTCAACACAGCCTCGGCGAACCTGCATTGTGTATCAAACTCTCGACATTCATTTTCACGTTACGTTTCATTTGATACAATGCCATTCTGTTAGATTCTCTTTACTGGCCCTTTCATAAATAGGGGTCTGAATTGCCTGACAAATTCCCGGTGGATGCTGAGAATACGCACGCGAATATAATTACATATTGTAGATACGAGCTATATTTTTACAGTCTTCACAGTTTTTTGTTACCACATTTATGAGTTTCATGTCATGGAATCGCAATGTAAAAACTTAAATCCTAATCGACTAGGATTAATCTGCAAATATAAGACTACCCCGCATTTTGTGACTGATAATTTGGAAAAAATCTTGTTTTATATTTGAGTAAATAAGGTATATATTCATATTTAAATGCTGTGAACTTTAGTTTCTGAATTCTAGTAAAGGTCCATAACTCGCTCAGTTTTTTTTTCTTACATTTTTTTGTTATGAAGGGAGGAAAATACCATAATATTTTTATGTCATGTATCTCATTTCTGTAAGACAGAATATCATATTCATATTTCCATACATCTGTTCTCACAGCTCTCCCTGGATTTCTGGAAAGTGAAAGAAATACCAGAAGAACTCAAGTCACTGTTCAGTACTCCAGTTGTCTTCTTTCAAACATTTCGTTATTGGAAATAGTTAAAGAAGAATTAACATTCTTTGCAGCCTGGCCAAACTTAGTGTCATGCAATATTCTCCCTTAAATTTCACCAATTGTTTCTACGTTTCAGCCTGCAAACGTCCAGTAGGTCTTTGTAGTAGTTGCTGATTCCTGAATGGATTTATTATTGTATCTGGCAAACAAACATTTTGGTGTCGAAATGAAAGTTTGACTTTGGAAGTTCCTTGACGTATTGCATCACCGTTCCCTGTTAGGCATTTGGAAAATTAACTTGATAAGAAAATTTTGTATTTGAATTGAAGTATATATCTCAGGTAAGGTTAGGTGTACTTCCTTGTCTAGGAGTCATAGGAGAATCTTTCTTAACCGGGTTGCTCATGAATGTAATCTCCACCTTGGACAATGGTTGTTAAGTGTCTTACAGTGAACGTCTTTATACTTCAAAATTGTTCATCTTAAAAAAATTATAAGTATGTCCTATAATAATGTTGTTTTTCTCATCACTTTACTATGTCAAAGAAGCAAATGTGGAATGAAAATAAAATATAGGTGATGGTCCAGTAAAAGAATTTTCTTGCAACATTACTTCTAAATAAATATGCTTTTTGTTAAAATATCAAACAATCAATAAAAGTCTAAGTTTCTTTTAGAAAATTCAGATTAGAAAAGTAATTTTTACCAAAAGGCACATTCATAAAACAATTGCTATTACATATTTCTTTAATAACTATATAATATTTGTTTCAGCATATTTCTGGCAATGGAATATTGTGAACAAGATTTAGCAAGTCTTTTGGATAATATGCAAGCTCCTTTTTCTGAGTCTCAGGTGAAATGTATTATGCTTCAAGTGTTGCGTGGCTTGCGATATTTACATCGTAATTTTGTGGTGCATCGGGATTTGAAAGTTTCAAATCTGCTAATGACTGACAAAGGCTGTGTGAAAATAGGTAATTTATATCACCACTTCAAATAAGAGTTTTGAAGCAAAAGGTTTTTTGCAAATCATCAGTGCATGAATTGCATAATGCATGTTTGAGGTACAATTATTAATGTAATTTCAGAATTTTGTTACATGGAATTTGTTTTAGATTTTTACAGAAGTGTAATGAATCACTTGTAAAAAACTATTTCAAAGTGGAAAAGTAAATATCATTGGCATGCAGGAAAAGATACATATCTCAAAAATCATACATTTTTAGATCAGTATCGAACTATGTGCTGAACATAGTTTTTCTAGTGAAAACTTCATTACGATAGTTCAAAACAGTTGATAAGACATTGGCCAAAAAATGAAGGGCTCTTAGTGGAACAAAATATTTTTCCTGCAAAATTTGTTTTTTTTAGATGTGTCACTTTTCGTGTGCACTGAATGAAATGTTCTAAAAACATTCTGAACTTCTGAACATGCTGTAAAAACATTCTGAAAGAGTTTGATGGTTCTAATGTACAGTAAAAGCCATCTTTTACACTTTTCATGGGACCATAGGGAAAAGGTGTAAATTGCAGGAAGTGAAAATAAGTGAAAATAATTTTTCTTCTTTGAAACTATGTGTACAGCTTGATGTTTTTAGATACACAGATACACACAATCATTATTACAAGGTCAAATAGAAATTGACCAAAATTCACCACATTTGAAATCTAAGGTGTATTGACTGAAGCACAGTGAATTTTCAAATATCGCAATGACACTTTAATGAGTCCCTGCCATCCACTGATTGTAGCCTTTGACAATGCATAAATGCACTCATGTTGGGAGAAATGGTATTTTTACTGTAAGAAAAATATGTGAAGTTAACATATTCCCAAACTCATAAAATGTTTGTTTTCGGCAGTTTGTAGTGATTGCCAACTATTAATTTTTTAAATTTATTTATTTATTTATTTATGAAATAATAGGAAGAGTGTTCATGAAAGTAATTTACAGTTAAAAACCTACAAAGAATTCCATACTTTGATGTTTGAGCTTTTAAAGAATGGGAAAAAATTATGTTTATTTTAGAATGAGAAAGTGTAAAAGTATATTTTAGAATGAGAGGGTGAGGCTATATCTCTTAAGCCTGTGTCACATAAGCATTGCGTCAATGTGTGTCCTCTAATGCTGATCACTGTGGACACGTCACATTATGTGTGTAGATTAAAACTATCTTATGTGAAAGGACATATGAGCGCTGTTAGCGATGTCCATTGTGCCCACAGCTGAAGCAAGACACTCAGGGTACAATGTAAGTCAAGATAAAGTGTACTTTCTAGCTTTCAATGCATGACAAGTGTTGGCAACAATGCACGTCACCAAGAGCTCTTGTTTGTTGTTCTGCCCAGAATAAAGTGTTAATCTACCACGTGCGTCAAATGACTCATTTGCGCATGCATCCACGCAGCTGTTACCTAGCATTAGTCAATGCAACGCTCATGTGGCAGAGACCTTATATTCTTCTATCAATGCATATTGGCCATTTTTTCTACCTTTTTAAGTACCTCTGAAAAATTTATGAAGTGAAAATTTGTATAGGCCTAGCTGCTCAATAATGATTTTTACTATATTTAAATCTTCTAGCCTTCATGTAAAATTTTATAACTCTTTATAATATTACACCATTTCAATAGTCTTTCTCTTATGTCTATTTTTAATGTGGCAAGGTGGTGGGAAAGTGCAGTGGCTATGCCCATTTTGCGCAACATGAAGTACTGTCCAGATTAATATATATAATAATTAATTAATTTATAATTAATTATTATATAATATTATATTAATGTAATTTATTATAATTTATAATTAATTATTATATAAATATTAATATTTTAAATATTTTCTTTGTAGCTGATTTTGGACTTGCCAGATGGTTTGGATTGCCACTACGTCCAATGACACCCAGAGTTGTTACCCTTTGGTATCGTGCTCCTGAACTTTTGCTTCAAGCACGAACCCAGACAACTTCTGTAGATATGTGGGCAGCAGGGTGCATTTTAGGAGAACTTTTAGGACATCGTCCTCTTCTTCCTGGGCGCACTGAATTGGGGCAACTAGAACTGATTGTTGACTTGTTGGGAACTCCATCAGATGCAATATGGCCTGAATTTTCATCTTTGCCAGCTTTGCAAAGTTTCACTCTGAAACAACAACCATATAATAATTTGAAGCAAAGATTTCCATGGTTGTCTGCTGCTGGTTTGCGCCTATTGAACTTCTTGTTTATGTATGATCCCAAAAAACGAGCTACTGCTGAGGAATGTTTACAGAGTTCTTATTTTAAGGAAGCTCCACTACGTAAGTAAATTACTTCCTACTATATATACCTCAGAAATAACACTTCTGAGATAAATAAGTGTGTGTGTATTTTTGCAGCTTGCGATCCAAAATTAATGCCAACTTTTCCTCAACATCGAAATTTGAAAACTAAAGCTCCAGCTAATCCTCCCCCAGCTCCAACACAAGAAACTACAACAGGAAATAACACTGCTGATCCATCTTTGCATCTGCCAGCTATTTCTGATTTGGTAAGGTTATTCAATTGAATGATGTCCTTTGTTTTCTAATGATTATACCCACCACACAAGATGATTTTGACTTTCATTAAAGCATTAGCAACTTCATAGAAAAATGAATTCATTGGCATTGTTTGTTGTTTATATCAACTTGCAATATTTGAATTGTTGTTTCGAAGATAGAAATTGAGCCTCGGACAAAGTCTGTTGTACAAAATTAGCTCTTCAAAAAATGTACAATATTTTGAAAAAACAAGTAGACTTTGCGATTGAAATTTACAAAAAAAAAAAAACAAACAAAAAACATTCTCAAAATCCGCTCCAAAGAAATGGTAAGAAATATGGCGCTAGTCTTGTTTTCAAGTATTGCTTGGATTTTTTGAAAATTGATATGAGTATATAAAGTTGACGGTCAGCTGACAGTGTAATGGCTTTCTTTGTTCCTTCACACGGGTGGCAGATAATTCTTAAAGAGCTGTGTTATTTAGGCTATCATTCTTAAAATTATATTGTCCAGTTTAAGATATCAATCACCTGCGGAGTCCAAGCAAATTGAGAAACTGTATATCCTGGTGATGAATTATTTATTAATTGATTTAATTTAGAAGATCGTAATTATTTTTTAATTGATTAATTCCGGAAGTATTATTCAGGTGATTAACTCAGTATCTTTATTAATATGAGTGTTTCTTTCAGGGTCTAGAGTCCATTCTAATTTATAAGATTTATCTTGTTGGATACACGCATGGTATTGCGGATTTTTATTACTTTCTTGTATTACGCACGTAAATACATAGTAATACATGTAGTATAGAGAAAGTTATGAAATGCTGTTGAAAATCGATTGATTTTTTTCTTGACTCTTTTTCTTTTCTTTTCTTTTTAAAACTTCCGTCTGTCTGTGAACACTATTAGCGTCTAAACCATGTGTAGGATTTTTTCCAAATTGAAGAAACTACTGTCCATCTGGCTTAAGTTGAAACTTCGAGATTTTGAAAAACCGAGGAGGCTGGCTAATACGCTTGGTTAATGAAAAGTGATCGCATATTAGGTAGTTCAGGACACTTGAAGAAAATCCAAGTGATGAAAGATATGAAATGAAATTTTGAAGAAAATCATAAAATTATTATTTCAATGTAATGTTTGCAGAAACCCTTCAATGGTTTGGTGTACACTCTTGATATTTGTAGTGTGCTGGAAAGTATTAATAGTTAGGTGACCAAAAAAAAAAAGTAACTAATGCAGCTATATAACATGTATCAATCGAATGTTATGTTAATAGTTGCTCTCTCTCATTGTGATGATATTTACAGAAGGAAACTGCATCAACTTTCTGAGGCTAAAGCCTGTTTTAAACAATCATTATGATTTTTAATTGATACAGAAAAATGTCAGACCAGACAGGATGTAATTCCTAAAAAATTATGCATGCTTCATTTTCCCTATATATTTTATGCAGTTTGACTACCATGGATGTGGTGTAATTAGTTCATTTTGTACAGGTTTGAGTGCGTACTTTACATTCAAAGAATTGAATGTAAAGTAATTATGTAGTGGCAAAAAAAAAACTTGTACTACATTCTAGTGTCATTCATTCCATGCTCAGTCCTAATATAACCTAACTTAATTTGTTGGCATAAATGCTATCTTCAACTGTTTGATCTTCAGCACTTTTTGTGGCATCCAGAGGAAATATTTTCATCATGGTTACGCTCAGAGAACAGAATGATGTGTAAAACACTCCAATTCGTTCATCCAGTTTCAATACCAAAACTATACCTTGTAGAAACAGGTGCCCCATTTCCATCCATTTTCTGTACAGAAAAAGTGGTGAAAAAATGACTGTGTGAAACTGGCCCGAGTCTTTACACCACAATGTTTACTCCTTTTGAAAATGCCTGGCCTCAAAGTTGCTGGTAAACGAGATTGTGTGCAAAATGGACACAAAACTGGTGAAGACAGCAAATATGTTGCAAACAGGGTTTCATGTTTGTCAGTTAGAAAATATTATAAATAAAAATATTTGAGAAATACTGTAAATGCTAGTAATTGTGCAAGATATATTGTTCATGTACAATGATTAATTTCAGATGGCATAAATTTAGTTGATATGGTTATGTAAATTATTAATAAAATTGTAAAAGGTATGCATTTGAGAAATATGTCCTGAATGTCTTAATTTAATCTTACCTATTTACATGTCTTAATTTTCAATTTGAAATTGCTTAGTCCCAATTTGAAAGTGATGAGTCTCAACATGAATGACTTGTTTCAATTTCTTGGTGTTCATGGTAGGTGTGCACATCCTAATGGTGAGAATGGAGCTGGGCCCACTTTCTATTAAACTTCTTTAATTGTCTGATGACGTATTATACTTGGAAATAAATGGAGAATGAAATTACTATTTTAATGATACAATTAATAAATACAATTGATTTTATATTCTTGCATTTACAGAGTTGCTATTTGTTCTTTTCCCCCAAACGAAGTGTATCATTAACCCAAATTGTAAGGTATTGGGGTATCGTGAAATAATTATGAGTCGTCATTGCCAACAATATTGTTTATTAAAATACCAGCTTTTGATGCTTAGCCATCATCAGCTTTCTAGTACAAGAAAAAACATTAAATTATAATAAAAGATTACTAATAATTTACAATTTTTAGAAAATATATTTAAAATTTTAAGAACTGAAAGCATGAAAGTGGGGTGTTAAGGCATTGAATACTACAAGAAAAGTGAATGAAATGGAATTTGAAAGAAAACATGAAAATGTAAGTTGAACTGTTTCTTACCTGCTGTATGGAAGCCGCAAAAACCACTGCAGGCTCAGGGCAAGCAAGCCAAGGGGATTAAGTTTCCGGCTGTGGGGCGGAGGAGGGTAATGGCCTCGGTGCGGTGTGCTGTCTGTGCCGTTCCGGAAGAGTGCGGTGTGGGAGTGGTGTCTAATAATAATTGTAGTAGAGGGGTTATGGTTTAGGTTTTCATTCAGTAAGTTATTATTTAAATGAATATGGAGGTTTTTTGAAGTTAATCTGGTGTGTTATTGATTTTTTATTTCCAGTATACTAATATCTGTGTGGGGATTGAATGTATGGCCTGTCTGGAGTAAATGATTGGCAAAGTGAGATTTACAAGTGTTGGGTTTCCAAGCATGTATATGTTCATTAATTCTGGTATCAAAAGTTCTGCCTGTTTGACCAATAATAAACAATATTGTTGGGAATGACAACTCATATAATTATTTCATTGTAAATGCCAATGATAACTCACCACAATACAAATACAGTAAAGAGCTCGCTTTTAAAAAAGTGGCCTTTTGTTTCAGTTGGGATCATTGGTGAAGAAACGAAGAATTGAATGAGAATGGTCTCCAAGCTCGATGGCTGCATTAGACTCTTGTCTGGAGAATACTGCATCTCCAGATGATATGGCAGGAATACGAGCTGAAGTGATTGACTAAAATTTTCTCGCTTCACCAAACAGACAGTTTTTTCTATAATAGACATGTTGGATGTTGCCTTTTTATGAATATTGATACTTGCTCTTTACTGTGTTTGTTACACAAGTGAACGAGTAATTCATGTGAATACCAGATTTACTCAGTTTTTCAAGAAATTGATATGTGAGTGATTGAAGATCGTAAATGTAACAGAATTATTGCCTTTAATGCATGGCAACATGGTAATAATTTTGTAAGTGTAATTGAATTTGTGAGCTGAATTGTATGTATTCCTCCTTTTTGTTAATAGATTGATGTTTTTCTTTTAGTATCTACGTAGTGATATAGATACATTTTCTTGTTTTTAAATTTCATATTGTAATAATTTCAATTAAAGAGTAATTTCACTAACTGAAATGTTATTATTTTATTTTAGGTATGTCAGATAAAAACTATATTTGTAATGTACATTTGAAGGAGCTAGGAAATAGAGAATAAAGACTCCTTTTTTTATGTAATAATACTTTTTGAAAAAATATTCTGTTGTTGCCCTGTTTGTTTTATTTCTTGTTATTTGAGTTTAATGTAGGGACAGCAGTGGGTAAAGTAACACCCATTAACCAAAAGTAAATTAGTTCATAAATAATAATAATATTAATATTAAATTTTTAAAACGGTAAGAACCACTTTTTAATCAAAGAAACTGGGCACCTTGTGTTGACGGTACCTAGTTCTATTTGCATTGGTGCCTTGAGAATGGAGGCAGTGTAAGTGTGATTAACAAATACAATCACCCATGAGCAATGCCATTCACTGAGGAAATGATTCAGGAGTGGAGGCATTATTTCAAAGTGTGATGTGTAGCATATCTCATGTCACTGTGGGTGTTTTATGGCCACCTCCTTATTGCTCCAAACATTCGGCATATGCTGAGCAGTGAGATGCTGCTTGCCCAATCCAGAACAGCTGATGTGTTTGGCAAATGTTCGCTCCCTTTAATGTGTTATAAAAACAGACACGCTATGGGTAGGGTGAATACTGAATGTTCGGCACTCACGGAAATTCAAGCAACCTGTCCACACTACTTAAAATTTGCTGAATGCTGCTTTTGTGGAGCTGCTTGTACATGTATTGTCAACACACAAGCGAGTCTAGTTGACCATCACTGGTAGAAGGTATCGAGATTATTCCTCTAATTGAGCCTGCCCTTGTAGCTGATTTCATGATTGTGGGCTCTACAAACTTAAAAAATCACAATTGCAAGATTAGCTGCCACATGTAAACGTGACTTTTAAGTGTCCCTGAAGAAATAATGCAAAAAGTCATTTAAGTTGATAGTTTTCTATAGAGATAAATGATATAGATGGGAACAGTTGGAATTTTGTTAGATGGGTTTCAATTTGGACACTTAATGTACGTCAATTGAAACAATCGATGTTTGAGTGCTCTTTTACACTATTGAATTAGGAAACATTCAAGATTTAAAAAAATAGAAACAGAAATAGTTGTTTATAACAAAATGTATATGAATTGCAAACGTCTGACACCGAAATTAGTAAATACTGCTTTTCAAAACCAAAAAGAATTACTTGTTGAAATTATAATTATTGTTTTGTGTTTATTTTACATCTGAATTCTCTTGGGACTATAAATCAGGCAAATGTAGGTGCATTTTTGAATTATCATTTGTGTTCAGGAGTTTAAAGATAAAATGAGTGTTTGGTGATGAATCACATAGTTCTTGGACCTTTCTTGATATATACAATCTACAAACAATGAAATGGAAATATTTGTATAAAAGACTGACCAAAGAAGTGTTTCTCAAAAGGTAGATGGCTCTTTCATTATTAGATATATTTATTGGTGAAAATTTTCTTTATTGCCTTTTATAGATTTCTAAAATTGATGAAAAATGTGTTGTAAATTGAAGTGTCTTAACACTCAGTTGTCCTGATTCATGAATGTTTCCAAATTCTATTTGATACATAATTGTTATTAGTAATAGTATATACAAACATGATCAGAAATATGGATATTAGAATGTGATTCATTTTAAAAATTAATATACTTCTTTCACCATGGTTATTTTATGGCCTTTATATCACATCATACAACAGATATGGTTAGAAAATTTAAAAAATAATATTGTATTTCATGCTTTTAACTATATTATCTCAAATTTTTATTGGGTGTAGTGTGAGTGTTCTGTATTAATTGGAGTTTAATTGGCTAGAATTATGTGATTGGTGTATTAGTCAGGTGACTTTTGCCTACTTTGCATTATAGTATGTGTATCACAGTTCAAGGTTGTTTAGTGAAGAAAATGTAAAACTTTAGTTTCATTTAGAATATGCTTTTTTGTATCTTTCTTTACTACTGAAATGTTTTAGAACTATTCACTTTGCAAACATTTTTTTAATTTTCACTTTTCAATATAAAAGTATTGTTTAGAATTTTCTTGCAACATCATTTCCTGAAAAAATGGCAGGCTTGAGTACACAAGTTTTCAAACAAGTTATATGTGTTCATCATATTTACAATGGTATTTATTTTAGAGAATAAACAATTACCAGATGAATTTTATTAGATTTTAAGACATTAAATTATTGAAATTTAATAGTATGTTGATGTATCATAACCTCAAAATATGCTTGATATCTCACTTAATACTTTTTAGGTGCTAAGAGATTTGCATCAAGAATTGGGTTTATAGGATTAGGCAACATGGGAGGTTCTATGGCCAAAAATTTAATTGTGAAGGTATGTTTCCCACTATAAACGTGAATTTTTAATTTAACACAGCTGTATGTAATGAATTTCAAAAAGATTCCTCCTATTTCATAATAATGCAGCTTTTAAGCTGTAGACAATGTGAATCTTACCTAATACATTTGTTCAGATCTAAAAGAAGTAAAAAGCATAATGTTACTTTGCAGCATCTTCTATATTGGTATCTTTTGAGGATCTCTGTTCTATACATTTAGAAATAAAAAATGTTTCCTCAACAAAATGAAGATTGAATATGAGTGTTGTGTATGCATGTTTAGGGCCATCGATTGTCTGTGTTCGATACAAATCCGCAGGCAGTTGCAAATTTAGTTGAAGAAGGGGCCATAGCACTCCGAAATCCAGCAGATATTGCTAAAAATGTGGAATGTGTAATCACCATGTTGCCTAATACATCTCATGTTTTGGAAACTTATCAGGGGGAGAATGGGATTTTTCAGTAAGTATCCATTTTCAAATATTTTGTGATTAAAATAATTACCAGCCATCATTGGTTGATAATTTTTCCCAGTTTTTCATCAAATTTGTAATTCAATGTTTTTCTTGTTCTGTTTGCTCTTGTTAATTAATGTATTGCTTGTAGCTCAAGGAGAAGAGAGAGTAATTGCATTGAACTAAGGAAACTTTAAATTAGAAACAAAATTCTAATTGTGCTAGAATTCTCGAGTAAACCATTTCACAGATAGGGCATATTTTTTTTTCTTTCTCTCCCTTCCATTCTGTGTTTAAATATTTGCAACATTTTGATTAACCCTTGTGACATAATTCTTTCAACAAGAAAGAAATTTTTTTCAAAGTATTTGTCACCTTGGTTGGGAATTGAAACCAGGCCCTTCCTAGTATTTATCCTATTGCTCTTACTACTTAAGGTTCTGAGCAATGTACACTGAAGCTCTGAATAGTTGTTTCGGCCTGTGATCTACTATGTGATTGGCTGTTGCCAATCACCATCACCACTTGTATCTGATTCAGAGGAAGCCTAAATTTACTTCTAAAATAGCTTAATATATTTTTTACAAACGAGTAATAATTATGCTTTGTATTTTATTGTAGACTTCTCACTAAATTTATATGTAAAACAAATTCATTATATTTTGTATATTTATTGTAAAGTTAAAGAAAAAACAGGGAGAAGTGCAGGTATGCATACCCCCTGCCCATCTAAAAATTAAACTGCTCTTTAGGGTGCAAACCAGTTATTGGAAACTTTATTGTTAGAATGCTCTATTTATTTACTTGAATATACACACATGTTAATGGTGCTCCAGGCACTACCAATTTCTTGCTGTAGTGGAATATGATTTGTAAGTGATATATGAAAATTTAGTGTGTAATCAAAAATATTTTTCCTCTCAGTATAAACTTTCAAGAATTAATATTCTTTCAGGGGTATTAAAGCTGGAACACTGTTAATAGACAGCAGTACAATTGATCCTAGTGTTCCGAAGCAATTATCTTCACAAGCAAAAAATCAAGGAGCTGTATTTCTTGATGCTCCAGTTTCTGGAGGTAAATGTAATTACATTTTAATTCCTGAGTAATCTTGTATTTTTAATAATTTGTGATAAAAGCTTATATTTGTGGAATTTTGTTATGTTATATTATAACATTAAAATCTTTCATTTTAAATGGTATTTGAACATTTTATGAGAGTTATTTTGGACACAATTTTAATAACAAAAAAGGTTCATTTGAAGTAATTGAATTTTTTAAATAAACTTCAAGGGGTTTTTTAATTAATAATGTAACTTAAATCTTTTGTACAAGTGTTAGCTCTTAAATAAACGTAAGGGTTATATTTTCAGTTTGAAAGAATAACAATATATAATGTCGTAGGTTCATATAAGATTTTGCTATTCACCCAAATAGCATGTACTTTATATTCGCGAAACATCTCATGTTGTTTTTTAAATTTTTGTTGATTACAGAATATATGCATTGAATTAAGTTTGATATTGAATCTTTTACTCTCAAAATACTTCATAATTTGCTTCACCTGTTTGAAAATACAATGCATTAATATGTATGTTATAGGATAACATACGTAGTGTACAGTGGGGTTCACTTGGTGTATATTTCATTCATATTTACCATGGGAGCTATTATTGCCTGTAGTTACTTAAACTCATTTGTGTTTGTGATAAAAGAGGGGAAGCAGTCTCAGAGATTTCAAAAAACAAGAAAATTATCCCAAATTGTAAAAAATTTCTTCATTCTTGGAAGGGGGATAAGTTGAGTGTAATGTTATAAAGAGGAATGGGTCTGTTCTACTTTTAAATGTAATGCAGTAAATATGTTTCAAGATTGAATTAGCTTGGAGACTTCATTTACATTTATTACATTAGTTTTTATTTACAGTTCAAGTGGAAGTTAGAAAATCTCTAAACAATATTTTCAAGCATTACTCATAATTTTAGCCAACTTTCTTCTTAGGTGTGAATGCAGCTAAAGCTGGAAGCCTCACATTCATGGTCGGAGGCCAGGCTGACGAATTTGAGCCAGCTAAGGAAATTTTATCTTGCATGGGAGCTCGAGCTGTGTATTGTGGACCTTCAGGTTCAGGACAGGCTGCCAAATTATGTAACAACATGCTACTTGCCATTAGCATGATTGGCACTGCAGAAGCTATGAATCTTGGCATTAGGTATGTTGTTTTATTAAATACTGTAATGAATCATACAAAAACTTGAATTAAAGTGCAATTTATACTTTTGAGATGAGGAAAAAAGTCAAAACAGGGGTAAAGACAATTCATAGAGCATTTCATCCATTTAAAGATTCTAATGCATTTTGCAAAAAAACATCTAATATTGAATTTTAAGAACCAATTATTGGCAGATAGTTTATTCTTCGTAAGATCTTTCCTATTTTTTTAAACCCTATATATTTGGATACTTCTTCAGGTACATATTTATTTATGAGTTCCCAATTTCCATCGCCTTCTTTCAAAATTAACAAATGTTGGATGGAAATTCATCCAACATTTTCCATGAAGTCAATGTTGGGTGCATACAACCATTGGGTTGCCTTTTGTAGATATTTGTTAATTTTGACAAAAGGTGATGGAAAGTGGGAACTCCTGAAAAAATATGTACCTGAAGAAGAATTCAAATATATAGGGTTCGAAATGTAAAGATTTTAAGAAGAATGAACTGACAGTAATTGGTTCTTAAAATTCATTTCCTATTTCAAATGAGTTGTGGGCTATGTTCTGTGCTCCAAAGCAAAAAAAGAAAGAATAAGATCCTGTAAGTATTCTACAAATTACAGTGCCAAAAAGTTGTTTTTGTTGTTTTCCTCCCTTGTGTAAAATTTGTGCTGTCTGCAATATGAGATTTTCATTCTAGGCCAGTAGGTGTAATTTATTTCAGTTCAAAGCTTAGAGAAATCACCACCAAGTCATAATAACAAACTCTGAAGAAACCAATGATTGATCCAGGGGGGGGGACGGGGCATGGGAGCCATGCCCACCAACCCCCAAAAGGCCATGAGTTTTCATTTATCTTCTTTTATTAGGCAAAATTAATTTTATTTATGTTAGAATGATTGAATTTTTTTTGAAACATTATTATATCATGTATACACTACAAAAATAGTATACACCTTTGAGTCAAAATAGTTACAGAAAATTGAATTTACTCATTTAAATACTAGGGAAATTCAATTGAATTCAGGAGTATATGGAAGGGGAAAAAACAGCAAAAAAAAATAATAGAAACCCCACAGAATAATAAAAGAGATTTTGAAAATGTGAGAGAAAAAATAATATGAGAATTTCTAACATTACATCAAAATCAATATTAGGGCATAGTGCAGAAATGAGGAGCAAACATTCAAAAGGTGATATGTTCATTTGGCAAAAATTGAATTCTTGTTGTTTTTACCTAGAATTTTATTTCAAGGAAAAACACATGAGTTGTCTTACAATACATTAAGTAGAACTTTATTCTCCAAGTTAGACGTGTTCAAAAGTGTAAAATTTGTGTCATATTTTTCATTTTTATTGCAAAAAGTGATGGGGACATGTCCCATTTTGAATGTTTGCTTTTCAAATGTTGATAATAGAAACGAAGTAAACCAGAATCATGGAAGCAGCTCAGTTGAAGTTTTAATGGGTAGTTTTAGGAGTATCAAGAACAGAAAAATTTGAAAAGAAAAAAATTAGAAAGTACTTAAATTAGGAAATTTAACAGAGGAAAATAAAAAGTCCCAAAGGGAATGGAGAAAGCATGAAGAGAATGGACAAACGACAACTATCACTGACAGCATTAAATTATCGGCGAAATGGCACAAAGAGCTGAGGAAGGCTAACAAGGACACTTCAGTACATGAAGGAATACTGCTTCATTACCCATTAGCAGGATAGAAAAGTTAATTATAAACCAAGGGTGTTGATCAGATATCAGTTGCTGATTTGATGATATTATATCTTCTTAGGAAACACAAGCTGCAAGTCAGACTGTTAAAGTGAAAAGAAAACTCCCTTATCCTTTCCATGTTTTCTGAACCATGTACTTCATATTGCTTTTAACATTTATCCTCTATTATTAATATTTCTTTTCAGAGAAGGCTACTCAGAAGAGTAGGTTCTCCAAGAATTCAGATTCTGAAAATCATCTCTCCTGATCCAGTTACACTCAATCATTTTAGAGAGACAACCTGAGTTTTCACTTTTTGCAGATGTGTAATGCTTTCACTCCCTCTACTATTGTATCCCTTCTCTCACCAACCATTGTTTAGAAAATTATTTACTGTTATTATTGTGTTTAGGCTAGGTCTCCAACCCAAACTATTAGCAGAAATTTTCAACAGTAGTACAGGTCGTTGCTGGTCATCTGAAATGTATAATCCTGTCCCTGGAACCATGGAAAATGTACCAAGTGCAAATAATTATGAGGTATGTTTCAAATCTCTTATTTAGAGTGTATGTGATTAAAACATACAAAATAACGAATTGAAGTATTTCATTGCTAGATTTCTCATTTCTATAAGCACTGTGATTGACAGTTATCTTGGCATATCACCAAAGCCGATCACATATAACGTAAACTGTCAATAATAAGAAAATCCCTTTAATGTAGACATTGGGACAGCCTAAAGTAAGTTGATAGTTTCCTCACCTCTGTGTTCCAGGGTTCAAATCTCTGTCAATCCATGTGGAACTTGCAGTGGGCAAAGAAGGCATTTAGCAAGTTTTCTTGTCATTCCCTCATTTCCTGATCATTTGTATCACAATGGCCAACCTCTCAAAGTCATTTGTAGTAGGCATGGCTATAAGACTGGACACTGGTACCATAAGACAATTATTACATACACATTTCTTGAGTGTGTTTGGTTTCACAACCCATGATACTCTCAATTGCCCACCCTTGTCCTGAATAAGCTTACCAAATGCGAAAAGCACATAGTGTGTACCTTATGTGTTCATCCATGAATTTTCTTTTAAGCCTAGTAGCGAATTTCAGAATTATAAACAGTATTTTTTTTATTTAATACTGTTGGTGTAATGTCATTTAACTTTGCCTATGTCATCAGCTGGTACCTTTCTTTTCTCCATATTCTAAATGTGGAATGCTCACCTATGTATTTACACCAAGGGCTCAACTCAATCAATTTTTTAAAAAATCACTTGAATGTTTACTTTTGTAGGGTGGCTTCGGGACAAATCTCATGGTGAAGGACCTTGGCCTTGCTCAAGATGCAGCTACTAGAACTCAAACACCTGTTATGTTGGGCTCTCTTGCTCATCAGACATACCGTATTATGAGTGCTCACGGCTTTGGCAACAAGGATTTTTCTTCTGTTTACAAATATATTCAAGAGATTGAGAAAAGCCGTTGAAATAATATTTGGCTATTTTTCTTAATATCCTTGTTGGTATGATGGATGTGTAATGGAAACACAGTTATTGTATTGAAATATATGTAACTAATGAAATTTATTGAATGCAGGCCAAGAAAATGTATTAAATATTCGTTACAAAAGAACTTTTGGCTTTGAATTCATTTTTTCTTAACCTGTCTTAACATTTAAAACAGACTGGAACAAAATAGCACATTAGAACAATTAAAAATCTGCAAATTTCTAGATTAAAATGTCATTCAGTTGTGTTATTTTCTCTAGTGCCAAAAATGTAACCATATCAACTATGGCAGTGAATTGTAGTTTCTTATTTTAATTACAAAAGTTTGTTTTTATTCATTAAATATTCAAAATGGTATTCTGATAATGCTGTATTATTGATTCTTAGGGATGAATCATTATCTCAAAGCTGTCAGAATCTATTTCCAAGGTAATTAGGATATTATGGCTTGTAAAAGTCTGAATGTAATTATGCACCTAAAGGTCTATGAACCACAGAATGTCAGTGAATCATGTTTTACTAAATAAATACCCAATTTCAGTGACTTACTATTTACTGAGTGGAACCCACCATGAAAATGCATCATCTTGTCATTAGCAGAATTCAGTGATACGGGGAGGGGGGGGAGGAGAAACAAACTGCCTGCACTCTTGTGGATGTTAAATTCATATTTTTATTATAAAACATTACTATGTGTAATGTTTAATAGAAACTACTAAAGTAAAATTTCCATGCCAGTAGGTGACCGTTACAAATAGAATGTAAATAATGAGGTAAATAATAATTACTTTATAACAATTTTTAGGTTTGTGAAGAGATTACTCCATAGGATATAATGCAATCAATCTAATCAATGTGTGATATTTGCAATGCAAGGCATGGCAGTTTTGTGTGGTCCTTGCTAGATTTGCCCAGTATCCAGGTTTATCTTTATATTCAATTCTGGCTAAGTTTACATACTGAGGTGTACCTTCCTGAAGAGAGGAGAGGAGGGAGTCGCAAAATTGTAGGGTTTTCTGTTTTTTAAATGGTCAAAACTATGATCATTTTTTCAATATTTTTTACATATTTTTAAAAATCTGAACTTCCTTAGGGCAATATTGAAATCCTTTAGAAATCTACTGCAAAACTAAAATTAATCCAATTCAATAAATGTGAAATGAAATTATTGTTTTAAAATTTGTTTGATATTCGGTTACCATTTATTGTGATTATTGCCTGTTTGGCAAGAAAGCATGTCCCTTTCATGCGAACAATTCAAAATGAACGTGCAGCATTGCCATTTCAGCATCAAAAGGATGTAACAAACAATCATGAGCCGAATATTTGAATAAATACAAAACATTATTTCACTATTTGATACATGGATTGTAACATTAATTCAATGTTTGATGAATGGGTTATGTATGTTTTAATCCCATTGGGAAGATTTTGACATTTTACAGGGTGGCCACTTACTAAAAAAATAGAAACAGGCACTGTGTCATTGATCCAAATACGAGGGAAAGTTTACAAGTCTGGAAAATTTTTATTTATTTTATCTATTCTTAAACCAAACACATTACACCTACTTCACAATTATGTGTTAGTACACATTTATGTAGTTATTTTCTGATAAGGTGAAAGCTGATAAGGTCAACACATTCAAATGGCTTTTGCAAAAAATTATTGGTTTGATTTAATATTTTAAAGGAGATTTAGAAAATACGTTGCTGTTAGAAAGAAACATGTAGTTCTGCTGTTGTAACCCCTCCAAGTCATGTGAATGATCTTGCTGTCCAGGTGCCACTGCAACAAAGATTGTGATTCCAAGGTTTCAACCATCATATATACTCTGGTTTCAACCATCTTATCATGACCTTCTTCAGGGCTAAAGTGCTATTGAGAACCACTATGGTCTTTTCTTCCTGATCTGACACTTTGGCCCCGTAGACCACGATAAGATGGTCGAAATATCAGTGTCACTGCTTTCAATGCATTGGCATTTGGTCAGTAAAGATCATTCAGATGTAGAACTGCTGATTGTCTTATATTGTCTTGGAGTACTGGAGAATCTATTAAACTTTATGTGGTTTTCGAAGTATGTGATTAGTTAAGATTTGTCTCCAAACCACAAATTATAATTGAAGAATAGATATTAATTAGTTATCTCTAGGTGGATAGGAGTCAGTACTCTAAACTCTTTAAAGATATTTCTGACAGGACTAGAGATAGTACATTGACAAGTATCATTTGTTCTAATGATGTCTTGCTTAACTTTATTTTGTACGTACCATTTGTTGAAAACAAACTCAAATTCTCTCATAGTTTTAATGGACTTACTGCTTCAATACCTCACAAAAGCCATTTGTTCTGTTAGCTTAATTAGAAATCAGTTATAAAATGAGAACAGTCACCCTATTTTGACAAAGTAATGCAGTATTAAATCACATATTGAAAATTAATAACTGAACAAGGTTCACAATCTATTATCTGTCCTTTTGATGGGTGTGGCAAGGTCTCAAGGGAGCCCCTCAGGAAATACAAGAGTTCAATTCTAAAATTGAAAATCTATTAATTGTACCTAATAACTCAGGGACACAATACTTCATTCTCATCTTTGACAAGTGTTTGTATCATTTAAGGTACTTCAAGTTTGTGAAAATAAAGCCATTTTCAACCATGCTTTTGCAACCACAACTTTATTAAAGAATGAGCAATTGCCCCAGGGGGTGGAATCCATATATCCTCTGGGTTGTCCAATACTTTTTCTTTCTTTTCAGTCACTCTCTTAAGAGCATTGTGAATTTCCTTAGGGCTGAACCAACACGCCTCCTCCAGTTCCTCTGAATCGATGGAAAACTATAAAATGAATGGAACACAATAAATAATTGTTATAACTGTATAGTAACGGGTACTGGGCAAGTAACGTACATTCTCATCAGTAACCGTTGCAAAGCATCCTATCATGAGCTTACTGCCTGGCAGTGACCAGTGTTGGGATCCAACGTATTGAATGCTCTTTGCTTCCAAACCCAATTCCTCAGCAACTTCACGTTTGATATTTTCTTCTATAGTTTCACCTACAGCAAAAAGCTATGGGATAAATATAATTATTTTCAAAACTTCTTGCAAATTACTTAGATATACCTTTTCTCACCTGATTCAATAAAACCAGCAACACATGTAAACATTCTAGGAGGATGTATAGGTTGCCTTACGAGGAGAATTTTGCTGCACTGTTCATTACAAATTAAGGATATACCAATAGGATTTACAGTAGGGTAATGAACAGTTTTACATCCAGTGCACCTTTTGTGAAAATCAATTAATCCATCTTCTAGGGCATTCCCACAGTACACACAAAATTTGTGTTTTAACTTCCAATCCAATAGCGAATGGCTCTACTAACATAAAATTTCACATATTATCATAGTGGTTGTTGATGATATGGTGAATCTCATCTAAGTATGAATCTCACCTGAGAAACCAAAGGCATGTCAATGCTACCATCGAGACTGAAAAGGGATGAACGTAAAGCAATGAATTTTGCATTAGCTTTAGATTCTAGAGTGTTTTTTGACTCTTCTGACAATTTTGAAACATTAACTACAAAATTAGGTTCTCCATGAGTAACACAGAGAAAATGCGCATTTTCTTTGATGTTCACTCCAATTTTGTTCAGATCTGAAAATTAGTAGTACATTTCACTGGCATTACTTCAGTCAAACTTAATATTATTTGGACCTTTAAATCAGTACCAAGGAGGAATATAATACATTTATCCCTATGGAAATAAATCCCAATATTTGAATTAATACCTTCATAATGAATCCAAGACAAAGATTTTCTTCCAAAACGATCCTGGGGTTTTGCAGAAAGAAGTACTTTACTTTTGGTAAGGTCAATAACCAAAAATCGCCCATCTTTATAGGGCAAATGCTCATTACTTTTGCTTCTTTTTAGAGTCATTTGCAGACGAATATCACCTACATACGAATTACACGGGCGGGATGACGATAAACTTCGAATTAAGAAACATGATTTCATAGCAGCTTCAAGCGGTCCGTTTTTTCCATAAAATATTTTCGACCATGCACTGATTCCACTCATACTGAGTTTTGTGAAAGGATAATCACCTCTGTATACATAAAAAAATATTCAAATTAATCAGCGGCTCTAGAGTGTCCCAAAGATCACGCAGGAGACGATAGCAACTCATACTGAGGCTGCATATACTATAATTCATAATAGCAAAATCAAAGGTCATTGGCACATAAAGCCCGATTACATCACTGCTCAGCTGTTCAAGTACCCAAGAAATATCCATGTTTTGTGTATGTTCAAGTACTAGAGGCTTTTTGGCGTAAACTTTTTGACTGCATTCAAAAGTGATATACGCTAAAAGGTGCTTCATGCTATGCAAAAGTCTCTAATTTTGAATTAATTATTTCTCCAATTGTCTTTCACGAATGCATTATTGCCATAGTAGAAATTGCGGTCCATAGCGGTCACTTTTGCTTCATTAGCACACATGAACAGCTGTTGTTTTGTTACTTCGATTTCGAAATCGATTCTTTCCTCTCGATTTCTGTGGAATACGGGGAGTTTGTGCTAGCCTTAGCGTCAGAAATATCGATCTTCTGCGCATGCGGAGATGCACTAAATTGTGCGAAACCTGAACTGCGCATGATCAGAAGTTCGATAATACTATAACGTTCCAGGTAGCACAAACCATAGAGTAGAGTTGTATCTCTCCTCTATGGCACAAACTCCCTCTTCTCTAAATCACAAGTGATGTTCACTTGTTTAGCCAACTGTCATTTTGGCTCATTCTTAAGCGGATTCTTCTGTATCATCAGGTACGTAATTGTGTGTCCCCAAGTACATTGGTACGATGTCCCTAGGCAGAGAATATATATCCCTAGGGACACATAGCATCCAAACAAATTGGCTCAAAAAGAACGTTATAGAATGTTCTTAAAAATTATTTATGTTACACATAAACATGCTGAGATGTGTAGCATCCCAAAATAGGAACATTAACGTCGTATTCAAAAGAAAAGAAAAACAAATTAAAACATGAAAAGTGTCCCTAAGACAGTTTCCCCTACTATAATTAGTCCAACTATGGGCCACACACTGGCGGATCCAGGAGGTGGCCATGTCCCTCCCCCCAAGACATAGAGTTTGCATTCACTTTCCTTTGTTTGGCAAAATTGTTTAAATATTTTTTATGTTCGGATTATGTAATTATTGAAACAATATTATATAGCATTATATCTACGTATATACATCATATACAATATCTACGATGCCCCCGCCCCCAATGATCCAGGATCCCCTGGATCCAGCTCCAAACTTCTAAAAAGTTCATGATATCAAAATACAGTTTTCGCTCAACGATGCGGAATTCAGGGCAAATAAAATGTCGTAGAGATATTGTCTGTGATATTTTTAGTTTTTGAGAAATTAAACCATCTGATGTGATATGATTAATCGTAATTTTTTAACCAATAAGAGCCCATTGAACACAAGCAAAGGTTACTCAGGGCCAAGAGCGCTCAATTCTATGGAAGGGCTCCCTTTGAGCGCTCTTGATTTTATCTCACTTGCTTAGGGCCGAGAGTATGATAAGGGTGCTATTGTAAATTTCTTGAGGGAAGCGCCAATCTCCTCACACCACTATCCGAAAGCCTAGGGAGGAATTCGACCAACCGGTATTTTAGGCCAAGGAGCTCCGTGCGTTGGTATTACTCGGGCAACTTTTCTTGAACGATGGATTGACGATTTCGGGTGGAGTGGGGGTATTAGTTACAAAGTCTGCCACTAGAGCATTTAAAGTAATGCCAACTTCTGTAAAATGAAAGTCAGAACTGCATCTTGTGCTTAACTTTTTCGGGAGTTTTAGGTGACTCCCTTGAAGGACCTGGACCTGACTCAGCTATTTCTTTCGATATTGACCATAAATCTGAACAGGGGTTCTGCACTATGAAAGCAACTGGCTTTGACTAGTTTCTGTTTCGCGCCAACGAAATTTTAATGCTTGGAAGGTTGTCATCAGTGCCCGCTGCGAGCTTTTGCCTTCAACTGTTAATTGCACAAGGGAGGGGGATCAAGGTCATCGTTCAAGAAAAGTTGCGCGAGTAATACTTAATAGTTATTGATGCACCAAGGGCGTTATAAGGGTTCTAATGAGCGTGTGGCCGAAGGCCTATGGCCCGAGGACGTTTTGTCGCCTGAGGTTATTAGAACCATTTAATGCCCGTGGTACATACATAATTTTATTTTTTACCCAATTTTATTTATTCCGATATACTTATTTACTAATTAACTCTTAAATCGACTCTTATCCTATTTCTCCCATAATTCCCTTTTATAATTCCCTCTCTTAATTCCCTCCGTAAGGAACATGAAGCATTATTCAACCGTTTTTCATATTTCCCTCCTCTCGATCCAGGTAAGTTATGCAGCGTATATCGAACTCCGTATCAAATGACAAGCTATAACTTATCAGCAAAAAATAAACTTTTGTTTTGAACTCGCACACTTCACGCAGTCTGCTATTGTACGCCACCACGCCCGCGACTTCAATGACAATCACGGGGTGGCCTTTTGGTACCACGAGGTCGCCTGGTATAATACAGAGCTCCACCTTTCCTTGACATGACCGAGAACTCGGTTATGCCTCAGTACTCCAGTAACTCCTTACCTATCTTTCCACTATGCTCCTTACCTAAAAAAAGTTAGGGAGGGAAACTGCGCTGGGGTCCATCATGACTATAGTTTCGTGCCAAATTTGGGAGCAATTATTTCAGTGCAGTGAAGTGCTTCTAAAGTTTGTGTGCCGCACAGAAACACACGTACTCTCATTTTTATATAATAAATACATGTAATCAAAATTAATGCGAAAAATAACCAATAATACAACCTACGCATTAACAAAATTGTATGTAAATTATTTTTGTATACTATCAACGAATTAATGTAAAAATCTATTTAACAATTATTGGGAGCAACGATCCAGCGGTAACTATAAGTACGAGCTTATTCTAATTAAGCATTAATCGACTGTGAGTATACTCTAGTACAGGCATTCTAGCGACGGGCAGTTTTTCAAGGTAGACGGGGAAGGCTTTCCAATTAATCAACAGAAGACTGTTAATCCAGTTTCCATTAATCAACGCAGCAGTCTTTCTTACTGTCCAACTTTCAAATTATTTGTATTTATATTCTTATTTTACAAAATAATTTCGCGGGGGAGGGTGTGAAAGCCTTGTGTGTCGCTACCTGCTTTCACAAAGAATGCAGGGACGGTAACTCTTTGAGTGTGAAGCGAATCTGGTTCGCCCTCGGAATAGAAAACCCCCTCAATCGCGTAGTTGCCTTCTCTGCTGACATCATTAGCGCCGCGTAGTAAGGCAACTGATGGTGCAATTGTCATGTATAATAGCCACATGTCAACCCTACGTTCTGCGTCAGTTAACTAGTTGGTGTAATTCTGAGAAGAGTTAACTTTTTGGCGTGAAATCACTTCAAGATGGGGCGACGAAGTGTTCTTGAGTGAAATAAAAACCGTTTTCGCTTAAGCAACACACGGAGTGGGTTTATTACTATTGTGTTTCTTCCCAACATACTCTCCATTTCACAATTCCTAGAGAACATATCCTTTTCATTATAGTTAAAATATTATCTAAGTTAATTCATACAGTGATTGAATGCAGTGTAGAGGATATTCTTCCCTACCTCGCCCTACAAACATGTAATTATATAAACCTTACTAGTAATGCTTTTGTCTAAAAAGTTTCAAATTGAGCGCGAGAAACAAGATCCTAATCTGCTGAACATGAACGGTTCTCTTTCGACAATGACTCGTTCGTAGAACCATTGCACATTATTTCTGTCATACCTGGTTCAAACCAAAATGTTATGAAATTTGACAGATGATGACCTGGTGTCTTGATATTAAATGAAAGTGATTTCATGCGTTATTTGCTGTGGACACAGTTTCAAAAATGAGTGAAGATGTGGAAAATGATTTTCATCATGTCGACTTTACTGTTGCTTCAATATGGGAATCTTTCATTAAAAGCTTGGAAGAAGTTATCTTTGAATGGAAATTGCCTCAATCAAAACGTGTTTCGCCCCTGAAAAGAGGTGATATTGAAAAAGCTGTATGGGACAAAAAAACAAAAAAAGAAAAACTATCATTTGCAGGTGAAGATATTTTAAAAAAGCATTGATACATTGCTATCTTTATTCCCTACTCCTTATTATGAACTTATACATGTATCTACTATTTTCATTAGCTTTAATTAATTATGTTTTCAGAAGTTAATTTTACTATCACTAGATACATTTTGAAAGATCCTGGTGCTGGTGTCACAAGCCCATTAGAAGATGAAACTGGTGATGAAGATAAAGTTCAAGCTTTAGAGGATATTATGTGCTTTGAAAATGATTTTCTTCCCCAAAAAATGTGGTTATCAAGTATGGGAAATGTTGGACAACATCCACACCCTCTTGCTGTTTGGTATGGTTTGAGGGATTTTGTAATTATTGCCCCTAACCATGATGCTGTCATATCTTCGGAGACTCGTGTCAAACTTCTTTTGAGTTCTCTATACATTGCAGTGAATAACACTAATTGGTATGTAAATTTTATGTTAAATATGTTCCTTTCTGAATGAATCTGGAATGATCATATGTATCCGATGGTGATTTTTGTGAACACACATGCAAGTGTACGTTGGGGTCATATCCAAGACAAGGGAGCACATTTGACACGTACCTTTTTGTAATACTAGCGCAGCTAATGATCACTGGAATACCATACATGAGTATATATTTTAACAGATCCTAATTCAAAAAAAGAAACAACAGTCAAAATTGTTACAATTGTATGCTTTAAAATGTCATGAAATCATCTTACACACTTGTATAATTCTCTTCTATTTCACTTTTCAATATTTTATGTGTGAGGAATTAGTGTGAGTTAAATCAATAATTTAATATTTACTTTTGGTTTGATCCAAAATAAAAATGCTTGTGTGCTCTACAGTAAAAGATAATGTATTAAGGAGAAGAAAATATGAAGAAACTGTGTGTCAAGAGTAGAGTAGTATAGACAGATAAAATAGTTCATTTGATATTTATGTAAATTCATGTATTTGTAAGTTAAAGCAGGCTGCACTAGAGAGCATTTTGTGCACCCTTGTGCATTTTAAAATCATATTTGACTCTGTTTTATTTCATTGTAATTGCATAATTCTTTCAAAAACAAAATTACAAAATAGAAAATTAGTGAGATTGGGTAATGTATTTTGAGGTTAAAATTGAGGAGTTTCATAAAAAGGAAAATTATTTTTTGGGGACCCTAAAACATTTTACAATTGAAAATTGATCAAGAAACATACTTACAATATTGCTTGTATAAATATTATCTTTACTTACACAGCTCTTTTGAAATCTGAACAATATCTCTCAACTTATTTCAGTTACATTGTTAATTTATTTATTTGATGTCAAAAACAGTTCAAACTGTGTGTGCTGTACTTTGGGGAGTATATTCAGTTGTTGATGATATTGACACCTGATGAATATGACTAGTCATTTACTATTAACCCTTATCTTGACACTGTAACAAGTCTGTTACACTATCTTATGAAGCTCCCAATAATCCATGTGAGACAGTTGGAGTAAAATGCTGAGGGTTTTGTATACTTCATAATCCAAGCAACTGATATATGTTGCAAAGTACCGTTCAACACTTCAAGAACATCTGCCTTGAGCTTTTGAATTCATACATATGCAATTTCTTGTTTTCTGGAGTCAGCATGTCACTGCAACATGTTTCGTTCTTTTTCATTTAGCTACAATTAAATCTTCACATTGCGGAAATAGTACATACATGTATCTTTTAGATACTTTTAAATTGTTTCATGCTCTGCAAGATTTATGTAAATTTTTACAGGGCTCTAAACATTTGTAACCCATGCTTTACATTGCCAAATCCACTGCAATAAGAGGAATATATTTACATTAATAATATTAATGTATTATTAATGTAAATTATATTAATAATACAGGTATGCAGGGAGGAAATTATGAAGATTCGAAAATAAGCTGTTAAGACAATTTTAAGCATATTTCGTCTAATAAACTACTTGGATATTCCGAATATCTGGGCTGCAATAAGCACACAAAATCTGGTTTGAAAAATGATTTCTAGACACAAATTTGCCTAGCAGAAGCATAGAAACACTCCAGAAACATGTAAATTATGTTGAAATGAAAAATGCTTATTATTTACAAAAGAAATGTACATACTTATTCAGAAAGAAAAATTAACACAGAAATAAAAAAAGTATCCAATTTACACAATTCAATCCCATCTTCCCAAACCCCATCTTCTGACAAAAATTCTGGGCAAAAACTCAAAATGTCTCTACTCCGAATAATTTTGATCTGCCTCCTACAAATAATTGTGAGAGGCTTTGCCAAATTTGGAGGAATTTTTGATATTGTCTGGCATTAGCGATATTCTGGACACCCCTCAAATTGATTCATCAACCTATTCTGAAATCCATTAATTAGAAAGAGATTTGCATGTGGTTGCAGTTACATCGCCAGCTAATTTCGCCAAGACAAAACGGTAATGAAAGGGCAAATATAAAAAATATTGGCACAAGAAGAGTGGATACTTTTTTCTTGCCACAATTGAAGTTGGATGATATATTAACTGGCTTCTTTTTTCTTCATATAGTACTTTTCAATGAAACTTATCTGTTACATAGTTTTAACCAGATTTACCACTGTAATATTTATGTCACAAACACAGATTACACAATTGGTGGCTGTTAGAGACGATCAGACTCTTTCAAAAATCTTATAAAAATTCTATATAACCTATAAGATAAGAAAACATGAATTTCTTTAAGTGTTTCTTGACTTGTCAAGATAAGGGTTAATTTATTTTTACAACACCAATTTGAAACGTTTGATATTGTACTATCTACTGTTCCTTTATTGTAAATACTTAACTACGTATCATCTGCAAAGACAACTGTTCTTCCCTTTCGAATTGTCAATGGCGTATCGTTTACCTATAGTAGGAAGAGTAGAACCTCAAATCAAACCCATATGCACTTGGCAATGAATCAAATAGGTGACAGACTTAACAGACTTGTTAATTGCAAATCCACTTTGTAAGTCACCAATTGGTCACCAGTTCTTATTATTGTATGTATATATAGATTCTTTTTTGTAAATATTTGTTTTTTATTTTATATTTTCAGCTCTGTACCAATTTTCATTCAAATTCATAGAGCTTCTGACCAATTTTATATGGGAGTTTGTGATGGGAAGGAAGTAAGAGTTGATTTTGAGATGGTGTACTTGAAACGTGCACCACAGCATTGTCGATACCTTCCTGGTAATTTTATATAACTTTTTCAGAAAAATTGTTCAATAATTTAATAAAAATTGCTCCCTAGTGTATTTATAATCATATTTTTTAATCTTGTAGGTCTTCTTGATGTATTCAAAACAAAGATAGCCAGCCCTCTTTCCCTAGAACAAATCTTGCTCTCGGTTCAATTTACCTATATTCTCCGTGACTGGACCAGTTACAAGTGGACTCAACAACCACCAGATTTTGAATTTCTCCAGGGAGAAACTATTGGAGTCACAGAACTTGGAAGACTTCCATTTGGTGCCACATCTGATCCTGTCAGGTAAACATGGACTAATCTTTTGAATAAACAAAAATAAATGCTGCAGGACAGCCAAAGACGTGGTGGGTATTGTTGGTGGAACTCACTGGGTAAAATTGGAACCTTTACTATATCAATTATTCTTTATTATAATTAATAAATGAAAGGAAAAAGTAAATTGGGTGACTAAAGCTCCCTTTTCATTTCTCATTAATACAGCCTATATTTACATGCTGATGTGCATTTTTATGCTAAATGTTACTTAAAAAATGATCAAATTTCTTTACAAATAACCATATTTAGAGCTTTTTTGCCAAATTTTATTTTACATATTAGAAAATTTGTGCATAAGAGATGAAAGTTTTGAAAAAATAAGAAAGCAAATTGGAAAAAATTAAATTTTTTAAAATTACAATTTATGAATTTTTTGTGTTTAGAACAGGTTGAAAAATAGGGAATAACAGAAGGAGGAAAAAGAAAGAAATTTGTTTGAAGTTAAAATACAACTGTGTCTTGGAATTAGGGAACATTCTAATTCGTAGTTTCCATATTTCAAGTAACAACTTGTCATTGTCAATCACCAACATATACATTGATTTCATTTAATTTTAAATGTTTTCAATGGATGTAAACATAAAATTTTCAACCACAGAAAAGCGGTGTGGTATTGCTCTTTGGAAGAATGTTTAGTCTGGAAGAAAATTCGATTGTCAACAGAAGCTTTATATTATTATAATTTCAAACAAAATCTGTTGGGGTTTATTCACCTCCAACATTCCACTCATAAATTATTTGGCCAGAATGAACTAATAAGAAAGGAATTAATTAGTATTTTTAATTGGTTGATTTAATTTCTATTTAATGAGAAAATAAAATTTTCAGAAGAATACAATTATTTCAAATCAAGGTTTCTTATCATACATTTTGTTCATGTTTTAGCCAACTAATACTGACATAATACCTACCTAATGGTGACCACAGTCAACGTTTTAAGAGTTTGCATTGCTTTTTAGTACAAAATATGTCATGGAAATTTTAAACTGCTTATTTTAAAGAATTTCATGTGCATTACACATCATTTTCTAGACATTTTTACTGCATATAAATATGGCTTTTACTCAGCTCTTAACTCATTGTTGAACACAGTTGTCTTAATCATCACCATTTTAGTCATTCTTTCTCAATATCAATCATGTGCTAGGAAGACTGTTAATAGTTGCATACAGATTCTTTTTGAAGAACTACGGTTATGGCCTCTCTGAATTTTATGTCTTTTGATAAATAAATAGTAAGAAATAAATGGGATGATTGGCTTTAAATATAATATTGTCATGAATTGGGAAGGAACTTCTTCAATGTTTAATTTTGTGGATTAATCCTCTTGCATGTAATTCAAATGGGACCAATTCTTGAGCAGATTATGGTTCAATGGTATAAACAACAGATATTTTGAATTTCAGTGAATTATATTTGTATGCGACATGGCCCAAACTGGTTGACTCAGCTGTCACTGATGGTGAGAGTTATTCTGATTTTGAGCCGTCCAAAGCTCCCCATTGGTCTGTGCAAGTAAGAATGGCCGATCAGCCAGCTTGTCTGTTGAGTGATTATTTTGAAGAGTTTCTTCAGTTGTGTCACTGTAAGAGAAACATGAAAGATTTGATAGGGGACTTAATGGAATGTGATAGTTCAGGTAAAAAGATCACTTCTTGTTTATTGTTTATTTTGTTTGTTTTTTTGAAAATGTAGTTGGTTTTAAGTACCTTTATGTTGAAAAACTCTCCGTTGAAGTATAAATGTACTGTGTATATTATTTCAGGAATAGACATAAGTACTTCATTAAGTGCTATTACTGAACCCCGTGTGCCTACTTTATCACAAGTTTTGAAAAGAAACAAAACAAGACCAAAAGCAGTTGTTCGTGATGGTGCAATAAGTCATGAACATTTAATGCACATGTTGTATTTCCTTTTCCCTGATGCTGCTGATGGTGGTGTTGTAAGTATTTGTCTACATTTTTAACATCACTAATGTTGACCAATTACTTTGACCCTTGTACGTGGGAATTAAATGTTTGTAAATTCCAGGTAATGCTTAATACTTGTGCAAATGTGCTAAGAATCTACTAGTCTTTATCACTAGAGCTTGGATTTTCATTTCATTACATATTTTGTTGTTATTTATAAGCTAAAAATTATCATCTTTTTGTGAGTTCTGTATAAGAGCTATTGCATTCGAATTTATTTTACGATGTTTTTTCATATGTATTTGTTTTTTACATATACAACATGACTGCAAAATGAAGTATAACAAATTTTAGAATGTTCTTCTTTGCAAGTATTTTTCAATAAAATTGTGGTTTTCATTTAATTTTTTTCTGTGGATATTTAAGTTCATCTTTCGAATCATTTTAATCCATTAAGTGGCAAATTAATATTTGCTTCCAATTTTTTAAACATAGTGCATCAGAAGATGTAATAAACAGAAGTAACATTTATAAAGAGAAATTTTCAAATTATTTTTTCCAGTATAATCCAGTCATATAAAATATTTTTTCCGATAAAGCTTATCCTTTAAATCGGCTGCAAGGTTAAAAGACTATCAAAAGTGTATACATGATTATGAAGGTATGTTAGAAAATCTGTATTTTGGTGGATAAACCCATTTAATTTTCTTTGATAATTTTATATGCTAGGGAAGAAATAATGGAATGTACAAAGTTATCATATATTTCAAGCAAATTTACCTTAATTGTTGATGCACACACTGCCTTTGTTAGCCTTTCTGAGAAAAAAATGTTCTATGCCTTCATAACTACCAGCTTGGATCACTTACACAACTTTTATAAATATGTGAAAATACAGAGAATCGTTATGAAATCCTTTCTTCTGACAATTTTGATTAACCAATTACTGTAGAACTCAAAAAGACTGTGTGACTGCTCCTATTCAATAATGAATTTATGATTTAAACAGAGCCTTTTCAATCAATCTAAATAAGTCTTGGTTTCACTTCTTTGCTCTTACATCACTAGCTTATTTTCCTACAAGTTAAACCGGCAAAGATGGCTTAGGGCATCAACTGATGTCACTGCAGTGCGTCAGTCTAGGAGGTCCTAGGGTTTGAGATCCAATGTTGGCAGAATTTTTGACACTTGAACAGCAAGGTGAAATTCAGTCTCTGGAGGAGAGTTATAGGGGCCACCTGCTCTGATTGGTAGTTTCCTGTGGTTCCTCTGAACAACACCAGGTGAATGCCGGAGGAGTACACTAACAAACAAGCTATGGATCGCTCACGATCTGTCCTTTTTCATCCTTGTCCTGTTCTTACCCCTTACTTATACACATGCTTACACTTATGAGCCCTACACTACCACACACGCCAGGAGACCAAACTGGAGCTTGTCCTGGCTGGGACAGTGCCCCTTTGGTGGGAGATACCTGGTTGGGGAAATCTCCACAAGCTGACGTAGGTCAGCACCAGATCTCACGATTAAGGTGGGGAAGATAACCGCCACCTCCCGCAGTAAAAATTTGCTCTTCACTTTTAGGACTAATGGCCTTAGCAGTTGATGTGCCCAGGATCACTAATCAATAAGGCTGGAAAAAATCATGATAAAAAAAAATCAGAAAAATAAAATTTAACTCTGATTTATTCGATTTAAATCAGATCTTTTAAATTGTATTAGATGTTTTTACTATAAACCAAAATCGTTAAGTGATTTATTTATCCTTAATTACTTTAGAAGCAAAACAAAGTTTATTAAAACATCAGTTATTAAATTTATCATTAAATTATTGTAATTTTGTTTAAATAAAAATAAAGATACTATATACAGTCAACTACAGTTATAGTGAACTTCTGGGCACCAACATTTTGGTTTCACTATATCAGAAGTTCACTGTATTCGATGGTGTCAAAATTAAATAGAATTTCTCCACAATTATTGACTTTATTAATATAGAGATAAAGCAAAATATATTAATTGAAATAAAAATGTCAATGTCTTTATCCTTAAAAAATCACAACGTACTTTGTCATTTGTAGCCCACTCAGGACACTATTACAGTTTCAGCCATGCACCACAATTGGTACCCAGAGATTTTAGAGGACTCTCTTCCATTCTTTAATTTGTACTCCCCACCTTCAGTACGGCTTGCTATTTTGGGCTGCTTGGGTCCCGAGGAAGAGGAATTTGCTACCGTGGTTCTCTCGTTTGAGAGTAAATTTAGTCACGCTTCCATTCTTTAATTTGTACTGTCGCCCCTCAGTACGGCTTGCTTTTTCGGATTGATCAGGCCTGAGCAAGAGCAATTTGCTGCCATGGTTTTTACAATTTTAGAACTGTAGATTGTGGTTCTTTCCAATTTCTCTGTGAGGGTACTGTTCCAGATGAAAGAAGTATAAATTTCATTGACATCAAAACTGTTTCCAATGACGAAGTCATTGATATTGCAACATTGAACTAACATAAACATTACCATAGTTGTGAAAATTGTTGTTGAAACTACTACTTTTTGTCTCCTTCAGTTTCTTAGTAATCTTCAGTATTTCATATTTCACACATAAAAGTTTTACAAATCGCTGGAAATTCAAAAATTAGCAATGTGGGAATCATATTCAGTATTGTCTGAGATTTTATTATTGCAGCAATGTGGTAAAAGGAAATACACATCCGTAAATTATAAAATAATAATATTACATCCAAACATCCTATTTAGAGGACTCCCTAATTTGAGAAAAAAGAACGAGCTAAATATATATCATTAGAAGTAATGTAGTGTGGTTAAACAGATCATTCTTAATACTTCAGAGAAGAGCCATACTCCCAATCCAATGGTGGAATGTGCGCAGTATAACTGCTGCATCATGAGCTGTCTAGTGACTGTGTAATCTATTGAAGGGATTGGCTGTAAATGTCCTTTACCGCATTTTTTTAAGATTTTTTTTTTTAAACAAAATTGTATTATTATCTATAATTTTAATATTATTCTTGCTACATTAATATTATCACATTTAGTGCAAATATTGTGATTCTGTGCTAGGAAAAGGTGAATTCTTTACTCTGTCATGAGGCATGTCATTTTAAAACCTTTTTATTATTAGGTCTCAGGCTCTGGAGCCAAATCCTCCAATATTGTAATCAGCTAATTAAAGCAGGGCAAACTTCTTACTTCTGAATATTTTCAAGCATAATTTTGTAATTACTCTTTGTTTATAAGATGATTTCCTTTTACTGCATATTTCAATATAAATTTTTTGAGGAAGTTTGAATAATATATAGTCCTTATGAATGAAGAGAAAGATAAATTTATAAATACAAAAGTGACACAGATTTTTCATACCATCTTTTTTTCAGAAACCTTACCCTGAAACATGGGGCAATTCTGAAGAAACAAAACAACTTGAGGTGAGTACCTACCTGGTTCTATTACAATGTATTAATATTTGGAGGGAAAATACACATTTTTTTCGTTTTTTAATTCAAAAATATTCATAGTTATCTTGCTAGATGACTTTTTCATGAAGACACTATGCTGACAGCAAACTTGATTTGGTTGTAAGATATAGGTATTATTCTGCTCATTCCATAGAGAATTCGTGTAGTTTTTATATGTTTGCTTGAAGGGAAGGTAATTTTTTTTTAAATGTCAAAAACTGCTTCAATTTTTTTCTTTAAACTTCTGGAAAAGAGAAAGTATGGTTATAAAAAGATTTCTTTTTCTTATTAAAATTTAAGTTTATACTATGAAACCTGTCAATAAGAGCAAGTGATAATACTCTTCGAAATCACATTTTTCATTAAAAAAATAAAATTAAATAAAATTCAATAAAAATATAGTCATGGTGTTGGATTCTTAACCCGTTCTTAGTGAAAACCCTTACTATTTTAATTACACAGGTATATAGTGCACAAAAAAGTCCCTCCGCAGAGGCACCTTGTTGGTGAGAGTGCTAGCAATAGAAATTATTTTGGTGGCACAAGCTAAAGTTTGTAACAGAAGAAAATGTAAATTGTGTACCACCACTATCATAATAGATGCTGGAAATGTTGTCCCCTTTTGTTTCCTAGTGATCTGCTTGATACGAACATAAACACAATTTTTATTAGGACGCCATGCCTTGGCTCGCTTTCTTACCTCACATTACATACATATACAAGAAATTAAAAATGGTTATTTTTTTTAGTATTAATACATGTATAAGATTTGGAGCAATGAGGCATCCCTGAAATCAACAATTGATTGGCAGAGCACACTATTGAAAATTCTTGAAGTAAATTACAATTTTACATTTCAGATGGGTAGCATGAAAACTGTTCCTGTAGATAGTCTTGTGTGGAGGCTCTCTATAGTTATGTCTCATGTGCTCTCTACATTGGGAGCTGTTCGAGCTGCGGCCCAGCTATGGTATGAATTCTGTGGAGAGATGCTCTTCCGATGGGACAAAGGCATTCTAATTCCAGGGTAAGTATTGCCAATGTAGCATTGTACAGCTGTGAATTGTTAGGATAAATGTGTATTGATAAAACTGGAAATGTCTGCTTTTAATTTAAAATAAGTGTTTTTTTCTGTGTGCTGACCTGTTGATTACCCTTTTTACTCAGAATCGGTTTAGGTTACTGGTTTTTTAGTTCGTTATCTTGTGTTATAAAGAAGAAATGTTATCCTTTATACAAATTATAGCTCATTCAGACTGTAATGAAAAATTTGCTCTCTTGAACTTCAAAAATGAGGGAGATTACTACAAGTCATTTGCACTCATTACTACACGTCAATTTTCCATTATCCCCTTTCCCACTCATTGAAGCAGTATTACAGTGAGTGCTTTTTCAGTTTTTCACAACTATCTTGAGAACTGTGAGAAAATTGGCTGAAAAAAGTATCTGAACTTTCTGAAAGTCAATAAAATTTCCAACTAAATGCATTTTGATTTATTCCAAAACACATTAGGTTACAAGTAATTGTAAGCCAAAGTTAAACATTTGTTCTGAAGAAGAGGAGTGCAGCAAGGATGACTGGCGACGAGTGTGGGGGGGCCATGGCAGAGAGGGGAAGAGTGGGGCATCAATCACTCCCATTTTATTCTATGGACAGAATTCATTCCTTTTCTTGGCTAATAGATAGTGAAATATTACTTCATGGACAATGCCAGATTACATCCACTAGTATGTGTAGCACTTTTTTTTATTCAAGAATAATTTTATTAATATTGTGTATTAATTAATCTTTGAATTGAGTTGAATTGAATTTGCCTTATTTTACGTGGCGAGACTCAGGCCATTAGGCCCGCTCTTCCGTCTGACCACGCAAATTTCGCTACACTCCTTTCATCAACAAGCAGAGAAAGGAGGTATTTCTTGGGCGAGAAACAGGCGATTTTTGAATTTAGCTCAGGGGCGTCATTTAGGCTTGAGGATCTTTTACATGCAAGTAAATCTACTAATATGGGACAGCCGGCTTTACTTCCCCTCTGAAGGAAGGCGTACGAAGGATTTTGTCGCCCTAAAAATCCACAGCTTCGATCGGGTTTGAACCCGCGAGCTTGGGTATAACAGTCCGGTACGCTAACCATCACACCATCGCTGCCGCTCTCAACAAAATCTTCTCAACAAAATTGAAATTAGTGTCACAAGCTGTTGTTCTTAAGAGGATATTTGTATGTTGGGAGAAAAAACAGGTGTTTTGAAGTTGGAAGAATTAAGATCTAGCTTGGTGGAAAGAAAATAAACAAAAGTAGAACATTTTCCATGTGTTGCAACTCAATATTGACTGGGAGCCACTGTCACGAAATATAAATATCATTCTTTTTTTTAACCTTCATGCATCGAAGTTAAGTAAATAGAAACAAAAGTTAAACAGCAGAAAGGTTTCAGTATGCAAGGATGCTGCAGTAGAAAGAGAAATGATGAGCGTGGAGAGGAAGAGATATGTAAACAAATATACTCCCCTACCTATATTATAATATTATAATTTCTGGTACCTAATATCTTTGTGGTGAGCTCTGAATCTATGGTGTGGCCTGAGTGGCTATTATTATTTTGAACATTTTATATTTTCATTTCAGTGTAAATTTTCCCACTTCAAATGTTTACTTTTTCATATATCAGATTATTTTTTAGAGAGATGTGAGTATGTATCAGAGATACGTGCACTAAATAATCTGGTGATGCTACAACAACACACATTTTTATTATTATTATATATATCTTTAGTATTATTTTTAAGTTATGAAATATACACTATGGAATATTGCAACTAGTATGTCATTAATTCTTAAGCCACTTGAAACACAGCAAAAGAAGTAAATGTGAGAGAGATCAAATTAGTCATTTTCGACATATTAGAGGTTTTAATGAAAATTTAAATCTACATCAGAAGCACTTTTACCCTATTTGAGCAAAAAAAAAGCGAAGAAAACTTTTGGGGAAAATCTTGTTGAAGTATTTTTGAGAAATTGACACCATTTGATTCAAAATTATGCAAAAAACTATTTATATACCAGGCAAATAAATATTGTCATTATTTTATAAATTTAATATTGAAATATAAAAAATCTCTAGCTTCCAATAGTGAAGTTGTCGGTATATTCTCTGTTCATGTGAGAAAGTTCAGAGAACTACGTTCCAGTAAAAACAAATTTTTAGATATTATGTTTGTGAGAGAATCTGAAATGAAATGTTTTCAACTTTCTTCTGCAAGTAGTACAGAGAAACCATGTTAGAAATATTTCATCCGGACCTTTTTTTGTTGATAAAAGGGTTTTTAGGTATTCATGATTTCAAAAAGGGGATTTTGCTTCCAGGGCCTTTCAGTTCATTCAAATTGTCTTTTCTTTCTCCTGAGAGCTCTTTCCCAAACAATTATTTGAATTTTTCCTTGATCAACTTCATCTTGAAGTGAGGTTGGTATCCATATATGTTGATTAATAATATATTTATGTAAACTAATAAGTTATTCAATTGAGAACTGTAATCATGAGATGATTTGGAAAGAGACTTGAACCTAAAATGAAAAATTGTGTTTAAAATTTGGGATGGGCAATTTAATTGTGGTTTGTACAACAATCATTTTTTTGATACAAAAATTGAAATCAATTATTTTAACACCAATACATTGATAATTTTTATGATTTTTTAGCTTGATTATTTTAATTCGAACATTAATTATCAAACCAAAGATAATATAAAAATAGATCTCTAGGTTCTAAACACAAACTTTATCAAAGAATTCTTGTTCTGTTTATCTCCCTCCAACTACAGAAAAATAATAGAGATTTTGTTTTACTGAAATTTTAATTATTCAAAAAGAGATAAGTGGAAGACAGATTTACAAGTTCTCCTAGAATTGTTCTGATGTGAGTACCTCATTAGATAATAGTTTTTGGTGTTACTGTTTCTAAACAATTCTCCAAAACTTTCATTTTCATCTTGACTGTAGTATCTTGATTGATTAGATTTTAATTCATTATTTTATCATAATTGTCCATCCTTAGTTTAAGTACAACAGAAGTTTAGTACCCACCTATTTATTGTGAATAGTTCATTTGAAGAAGGGTTCACACCAGAAGAAAATTTCATTACTGTATGATTCAATTTTATTTCCTTAAATAATATATTATTTTCATTGGTACAATACACATATACAGTTGTGTACATAAATACAGTACAAGTGGAAGTATACACATCTGTGTGTCTGTACATCTGTTTATGCTCTTAAAATAGTCACTTTCTGCGTTGCACTCTTGGGTTCAACTTCTCTTTCTTGCATATTCATTGAAAAATTATCTATACAAGATTCTAATAGAAAACAGAAAAACAACCGTTTGGAAGGATGTCTCACAACACACTTACTCTTGTAGTCCTTAAGTTCTGAAGTAACTAAATCTATAGCTAGACTGCTGACATGTCGACAGTTCCAATTGCAATTACATTGCATGTGCCACAAATTTTGTCATTAGGTTACTCTTTAATGACTAACTATTCAAGGCACTTTAAGTTCCTTCAGCCTTTATTTGTACGTTTTAATAATGAGCGTGCATTAAAAAGGCTTATAAACAGTTGTTACCATTTTTAAGAGTGAAAGAGTTGAAACTTTTTGAAATAAATACATTATTGTCTGCAGGCTCCTATTTTTCTTTTCATCTTACCATGTGAACATTCATTTCCATCAAGTGTCCGCTGATCTAAAAATCGTTTTGATCATAAAATCCATTGCTCTGCGGTTTGGTCCGATTAGCTAGTAGCGCTTTCATGTTAACTCCACAAGTAATAGTGATTGGTTTACCGGGTAGCTTTGAGTGTTAACAATGCGACAATACAGTATTTATTCTGTTGTGTTTTTCGATGTATCCCGTTTCTAGGTGTCCTGTAATTTTCGTGCTCAGCTATCGTTCTCTTTAGAAGTACTTATTTTCCAGCTATACCTTACTGAACATATAGTAACACCTACAACTCAACGAAAAAAAAAAAAAAGAAGATTAGTAGTGACCAAGACCTACATGAGAATAAAAATTGGCGGAGAAGAATACCTACGAAGAGAAATGACATGACTGCAGAGAAAAATCTGTCGTCCAATAAAAAATGGTGGTCCATAATAACCACGTAGTTATTTCAACGTTGAATTAGTTCCCTTAAATGCTACTCGAATTTAGAGGCACTACCCGCTGCCCCGCTACAAGACGAAAGCAGTTGTCCAATTGGATGTTGGGGTAGTAGCGTTTAGCGGCTGTTAATTTCCAAACACCGGGCCGAGCCATGCCCGATACTGTTTCCTGGACATATAGCAAGGCACCAATAAGTGCGTCAAAATTATTCTAGTTCGATGAAGCTTGGTGTGAAATATAATAAATACGCCTAGACAACTAATCGAATCTAATGATTTTGCGCTTACCCCTAAATACTGCATGCACCCAGTATTGCAATAACCCTAATTTCTTCGTTCACGAACAAAATTAATTCAGATGATTTAAATTATGATTTATTCATCCAGTCAAAGCGTTGCGTTATATTATACACAGAATGGTGTAGGTCCTACAGCACAAACTCGAATTGGTTCATATCTACTATAAAACTGGGTTACAAATGATTTTGCGATACGTGGGAGCGCTGTGTTCACTGGCTTGGGTGCTTAGCTCTAAATCCGGGCGTGAGTCGAGCTGCTTAGTAGGTCGGCACCACAAAGATCGAGCCCAACTCCTTGGCGCTGAGCCTGAGTGAGGGATGGCAGTTTTATTTCCGCTTATCTATAAATTGCAATGCATCGAAAAGCGACTAGTTTTAATCAAGAAATAATCAGTAAAATCAACTGAAATGTTCTGAGCACTGTATATGTATTAATTAAATATTATAAAAAAATTGATTTCCTTTGATTAATCTCTTGACCTTCATACGTTTTTAATCGGGAGACATTGGTGTCATAATTCATGTTTGCCCATGTTACGTACTTTCAAGACAGGAAAACGAGAATGTACCACTCATTTACTTTCTTGATTTTTCGGCATAGTTTATACAATAGTTGTTGTATCCCGGGTTTGAATTGTAGTGTACTGCAGCGTCAATATATAATTTGTTTTTTCTAAAACTGTGCCATCCCTCGCTTTGGTGGAGCCGCTTACTCGCATACCGGCATTCGGAACAGACCACTAGTTTGGTAAAGTTGGATCGGCCTTAAAATATCTTATATGTATTGGATGTGTCTTATCTGAATTGGATGCCTAGGTGGCGATGATGCTGGCATTTAAATGTAAATCAAATGCATTTTGCATTTTTTCTGAGGAACCTCAGGAGTAAATACATTTGAAAAGAATTTAGTTTCGCCTTAGTGTAATCCTGCTTGGTCGCTTCAGTTAATTTGATTGTTGGTTTAGATATAGTGAGTGTCACAGCTGCCTTAGTGTGGCTTTGCGTCGACTTCTTCTCACGCGCACGTTCAGACGTTCAAAGACACAGAAAGGTGGAGTCGACCGCGCGGGCCTGGCCGCGGGTGCCGGTCCTGGGTCGAATCACTTGCAGCGCCCCGGCAGGCGTTGGCGATCGAGCTCGGCGGCCTCGCGACCGGTGCCGAGGCCGCTTCGGGCTTCTGTTCGTCGGGTGCCGGGCGCGGCTCCTCACAGCGGCACGAGCCCGCCGCGCGTGGTGGTGTTGCGCGCCATGTAGATGTCCATGTCGTGGTCGGTCCAGTCGGTGGGCTCGAGGTAGTTGAGCGTGTTGGTGGAGCCGGCGGTGCTGTAGCGGCTGGACGGCCTGGGGCCGCCGCCGCCGCCGCCGCCGCCGCCGTGGTCGCGGGAGCGGGACCGCGAGCGCTGGCGTCGCGACGCGCCCTGGTGCGCCGCCGCCGCCGCCGCGGCCGCCGCCTGGTGCGCGTGCGGGTGCGCCTGGTGGCTGGCCGTGTAGCTGACGCGCGACAGGTGGTCCGACACGGCGGCCAGCGACTGCCGTGACTGCCGGATCTCTGCGGGACACAACAAACCAATGTTACAGGCTCGCTCTCCCTCCCTCACTACATCTCGCTCTCTTTTCCTACATCTCTTTCTCCCTCTCGCTCTCTTTTCCTATATCTTTGTCCCTCTCACTCGCGCTCTCCTTTAATACATCTCTTTCTCTCTATCCCTCTCACACGCTTTCCCTTCTCGCTCTCCCTCTCGTCCCCTCTCGCTTCTACATTTTCTCTCTTGTTCTCTATCACCCGGTCTATCTCCCCATTCGTGTCAAGAGTATTTTCAATAATAGTTCCAACGATATTTTATTGTCTTTTTTGTGTGGCTCTTAAATCACCATTAAACTATTTGCTTACGAATTGATATTCTCCGACCCTTTTAGATTTGCTTCGAGCCCCCGGTGTAATTATGTGACGGATTCCGTTTTGATTATGCGTGGACCAAGCAAGAATGTGCTCCCAGCAGTACAATTGTCCGTTAGTTAATTTCATGTTTTTTCTGTTTACTTCAGGTTTGAGTTATGGACGTTACAATGTTTAAACATTTTTCAAAAGTATTGCATCCTGTGAATTCTAACATTGAAATGTTAGTTATTGGTACCAGGGGGGGGGGGGTAGAAGAGAGTATAACACTGCTTATTTGGAGACTCATAGATTTTGCATATACGTTCTTCTAGGTTTCTCCCTTCTTACGGATTATGTATTTCAGTTTTGAGAATTGAAATTGTAGAGATTATTTATTTAAAAAAATTGTAGTTATAAAGGGTTGTGCGGGTTGCATTGGATATCGGCGCCAAGTTCAACTGTAACCTTGACTTCCGAAGGAAAGTAAGAAATTCATGCTGTGATGAACACCAATATATATACTTAGAAAACAAATAGAAAACAACCGACAGCTTTGTGGATTAAAATACTATTAAAAGAATTTGCCGACAACAGTCACGGAATGGGAATGTACTAGAATGGCCGCGATACTGACCGCTGTAACAGAATTGAAAGTAGGGTACAGATCATAGATAGTCATCAGCTGACAGAACGGATTACGTACGGGGTCGGCTTACGTAATCGTAGGTTTCATTAATCAAAATCAATTAATGAAAGAAATTAAATCAAGAACATCAGTGTCCTGAATTTTCTGTTGCAATACGTTATCTTCGCACGATTGCTTTACCTTGCAGAAACAGATTTATATGCAGTGCATCAAAACTCATCGGTAACACTTCGGGAATGAGCTCTAATAGAGAATACGAAAAAATGTAATGCAGAGTGAGTCATCAAATGCTCAACAGGCTGAGTTAAGCCTAGAGACAGTATTGTCGCTGATGCTGACCGGGAGGTCGTAGGGCGTGAGTCCCGACGTTGGCCGATTTTCCACACTGGCTATGCAAGTAAGTCAAGTTCAGTCGCTGTCTGGAGGAGAAGTCTGGCGACCAGCTACCCTGATTGGTAGTTTTCCGTGATATCTCCGGTCAACACGAGGGAAATACCGGAACAGTAATAATGAATGTCGGGACATACGGGTCACGGACCGGCCGCAATCTTTCCTTTCTCTTCCTTGCCCAATCCTCTCCTCTTGTGTACACACACGTACATGCATGTATTACGCACCACACATGTAGGGAGCTTAGAGATTATCCCGTCTGGGGCGATGCCCCGCTGGGGAGTCAAATGAAGAGGGAATCGGACGTGAGCGGCGTGTAGGTCGGCATCGGATCTCGCCATCCAGGAATCACCGCATTCCTCCCAGGATGAAACATTCACTTCACTAGAGGGATTAAGGCCCACAACAGTTGACTTGTCTAGAAACATGAGCCATGCATTTGTCCGAGCGAGACACGACACGCGCTGCAGTGCGTTTTTACAGAGATATCTGTCCTTCAAACAATGTTTGTGCAATCCGGCACTCTTACATTGTTAGAGTCCGTTCAATAGAAACATTTACAGTAACTTGAGGACATAAATATGACCCGAGAACAAGATTCGCATTATCATTCACAACGGCAATCAAACTCGAACGTGAAAATAAAGCTGCATTACCCTTAAAAGCAAATTAAGGGTTTGACAGCAATAAAAAAATATTCATAAAGACGATACGTCTAAAATAGGGCTTCATTTTATCTTTTTCTGTCACTTGCATTGTGATAGTGTTATTCCCTGAAATACCACGAACATGAAAGTTTGGAGAGTTGACAAATTTTTGTATTAGCGTCTGATGATAGTTTTGATGATAAGTGAATGATTCAATTAAGTAACCTCCTTGCGAACTTACGTTCACGTTTTGTTTACGGTAATATTTCTGTGTGAACGGGACCTTACACTACACCATTCGGTTTGTGGCGAGTGCCAAATACGGTCAAAAATGCCTGATGAATTACGCACTATCCGACAAGGTATAAAATCCGCATAGGGAGTGGGGGATTAGATCCCGGGCGCGCCAGTTACTGAGGGCATTTGTTTCGCAAGGGAAGCGCGTGATATATCCCGGAATGTATACCTCCTCTGCTGGATCGTGATAACCGGCTTGATGTTACTCCCCTCGGGCACTGCCCCAGCCGGGACAAGCTCTTGAGCTGCCGATATGTGGTTGTGTGGTGCTTGCACGTGTATATTCGGGGCAAGAATGAGGAAGAAAAGATCGTGCGAGATCCTTGATCCGCTTGTTAGGATCTACTCCGGCATTCGAATGATATTGATCCGAGAAACTTGGGAAAACTACCGATCCGAGTAGCCGATCGTTAGAATTGTCTTTCCGACAGTTTGTTTGAATTCGATCCAGGAATGTGGATGGAATATCCGCCACTCGTAGGAACCGGAACCGAGAACCTCCTGTTCGATGCTGCTGGGGCAGTGGTGAGCGCTGACGGAGAGTGGGTTTATCAATAGCTTCTCAAACTTTTCGTATCCCCAACCTAGAATACAGGGTCTGAAAAATCCGCAAGAATGCTTGTCCGAACCCATGTAGTAACTATTTTTTCTCTAACTCCTGCACGACAACACAGTTACCGAAGCTTCACCGAAGGGTTTTAGCGCCCTGACCGCACGGATCGAGTATCCCCCCTCGTGATCGACATGGCGCCCGCCGCCGGCCACCGCGAGGAAGAAGCCGCCGTACCCGGGCGTGTGTTGACGAGTCCGCTGGAGTAGGGCCCCGTGTAGCGGCCCGAGTGGTTGGAGAAGCTGTGCTGCGACTGGCCGTCCGCGATGGAGCGCGTCTTCACCGCCTTGGCGCCGTTGAGGGAGGCGCCGAAGTGCGAGCCGCCGTCCTGGTGGTCGATGGAGCAGCCGGCGTTCATGGAACCTGCGCACAAGCACGCACCCGCGGTCACTGGGTGAGCCCGCGCCCCTTTGCAGCCAAAGGGAGGAGGGCGAACGGACACTCAGGTCTCGTCGGGAAGAAAAGAAAAGCGGCAAAAAATGTGTGGGCTACTTTGCAAACTACAACGTGTGTACGTAGCATTGCATTTGATGCGTGCGTCTTATAGATTAAGAGAGACTTTCGAATTTAGTAGACGCCTCGTTTATGAGAAAACATTGGCTGTATCCATCTTACTTATGTTTTAATATTTAGGCTGCTACTTTCTAACCGAGAAAATAATTGCAAAACACGGAACGAAATGTAAATACTAATAAATAAGTGAAACTTGTACATGACAAGAAGGCGACTTTGAGTGTCAATTTGCAGTTGGATATGCGATGACCGTTCGGATAAAGGCGGTTCCACACATTCGTCATTCGCCGAGCAGCGAGCTAGTGCTCGCCCAATTCCGAACAGCTGATGTTTTCGGCGAACGTTCACTCCCTTCGACGTGTCATAAAGACCAACACGCTGTGGGTAGGCCGAATGTTCGGCGCTCGGCGAATCGCAAGCAACCCGTTCACACTACTCGGGATTCGCCGAATGCCACATGTGTGGAGCCGCCTTAATGTTCGACAGATTTATTTTTCCTGTCAGAACATATACGTGGAGATGATTAAGAAAAGTGTGTGGATAATAATATTATTGAGAATATGTTGGGAGTGAGGGGGAGAGAAAGCGAGGGCGCGCTGAGCCGCCTGCGGCGAGGGGGAGAGGGGCGCTCACCCTGTCGCTCCATGTGGTAGACGCGCGGGCGCGGGATGCTGCGGTTGCTGTACACCGACACCTGGTCCCAGTCCTTGTGCGGGGTGAAGGCGCCGAGCGTGGCGAGCGAGGAGAGCGGGCCGCCGGGGCTGGGGGTGGGGCCGGCGCGCCGCGCAGCAAGCCGGCCAGGCCCGCGCGCCGCGCGGGCCAGCCGTGCCCAGGCGCCAGCGCGCCAGGCCGCCGCCGCCCTTGGACGGCGCGAGCGTCATGGCGCCGCCGCCCACGCCCACGCCCACCCCCGCGTGCGGGTGCTGCTGCAGCGTGTGCAGCTTGCGCGAGCGGCGCCGGCTCGCCGCCACGAACACCACCACGGCGATGACGACGGTGCCGCAGATGGCGGCGCTGGCCGCGATGGTGATCTTGTCCATGTTGCTGCCCGGCGCCGCCACCGTGCGCACCTCGCGGCACTGCGCGTACGGCACCGTCTGCGGCGTGATGTTCACGTCCTCCAGCGAGATGACGCACACCACGATGCACTCCTGCGCACACGCACAGCAAGGCCTCCAAGTACTTGACAGAATGTGGCAGTGGCAGGGGCAATAATGGGAGCTGCAGTTGCAATTGGAATGGGATTCTAGGCATTCTTTCGTTTTCTTCGAGAATGGATTGGTTGTATTATAATACAATAATTTCCAAAATATTTCGATTTTTTCGACGACATCTATTCCGATGCATTATACAATTGAATATATTGAACAATATGAAAGTAATATTTTTATCGTTGTTGTTGCTCTTTCAAGATTTTATTGATGTGAAAAGAAAAATCATTTTTCCGTGATAATAATTCTTCGTTCAATAGTACGTAGGTTATTATTTTGATATAAAAAAATCGTATGTAGGATGTAGTTAAACAAAGACAAATATGTATTTGCGATACATCCTTTCCTTCTAATATCGATGTTTTATTGGTTTTGATACCATTTGATCTTTAAAATTATATCGATACTGATATTTTATCAGCGGTTCACACATCGTCGGTGCGCAAATTGACTCTTCCTATCCTGTTAATACGATACGCAGGTTTTTCTTTCTCTCTTGATATTTTAATCAGCTAACTGAGGTAGAGTAATGGCTTGACGAAATTGCACATCTTCAGGAAACTTACCGTTATTCGACCTACTTCTTATTGCATTTTCTCTATTTAATTAATTTACGTTTGCAGGGTGTGTCAATAACAGTGCGCTAACACAGAAGTCTGATAGAGGGGAATATGGAAAGCAGTTTTCATAAATGAATCCAGTGTGAAAGAAGTCAAGGCTCGGCGCTATGATATATAAAAGTTGTTTTTCTCCCCTGCGAGGTGGATATAGAAACGCTCTCGAGAGTCGTACTGTCCGTCACTATTTCAGGCTGAGAGAGATAAGAGATAACATTAAGGCGTTAAATATTGCTGCAGGACTCGCAAAAGAACGTCACATTAAAGGATGACAAAGCCATGGAGGTATTAGAAAGTGAATTATGGGGAACAGTTTATTATTTTTAAAAATTGTTATGAAATATTTAAGTGTTGAATTGAATCAAATAATAGAGTTGAGCAGAAATCAATTTAGCGTTACATCAATCATTTTCCAGCATCTCTGTGCTCTTCTCATCATATAATATGGCACTCTCGGAGATTCATGGTGCAATATTTATCGCCAATCCTATAACTAACTCCTCAGCCTGAAATACCTGGTCATTCGAACAACTCGAGTAAGCGTCTTTTAGCACTCTTCATAGGGGAAGGGGAACGTTTTTGATATAGTCCATCGCCGACCCCTAATTTTTTAGACTAATGAAAACTAGTTTTCTTCACCCCCTCTATTTGTCCTCTACATTTGTGCACTGTTTTGTGGAACATGCTGTGTATTGCGATCTTCAATTGAACTCGATATCAAATGCTGTATCAAAAGCCATTCCCCTGCACAGACGCTTATCTAAGGCCTGTGTGACACGATCGTTGCGTTGACGCGCGTTTAGAAACGCTCGTCGAAGATTATGACAGTATCTTTCGTCCAAATCGCTCGTGTGCCGTTTCGCACAAGATACAGCGTTGATTTACGACGCGCGTCAACGCCACGCTCGTGTGTAGGGACCATAGAAGGGAGGCGGTCCACTGACCTGCGGCGGTACGTTCTTGATGCGGAACTCGCGCTCGCTGGCCTCGAGCGGCGGTCCCTGCTTGAAGGTGGCGTCTCCGAAGAGGCGGTAGACGACGCGGAAGCCCAGGATGTTGGAGGTGAAAGAGTCCCACTGGATGACGACGGAGTTGTCCTGGCGGTGGGCGCTGCGCACCACCACCTCTCGCTCGGCGGCGCCGGCGCCCGCGCCCGCGCCCACGCCCGCGGCGTCCGCTTGGACAATCGCCGCTTGCAGCCGGGCCCCGTGCGCGTGCGGGTGCGCCAGCACGAGGGGCGGGCGCGGGCCCGTGGGCGCGCCCCGCCGCCGGCCACGGCCCCCGAACGCCACGGCGCGGGCGGGCCGCGCGCCGGCCAGCCCGCCGGCACCGCGCCCCGCGACGCGGCGGCGCGTTGCTGGGCGGCTGGCGGCGCGCAGTCGTCTCGTCGTTCGTGGTGTGGTCTAGGTGTGGAGGTCTGGTCCGGCCGTCGTGCCGCCGTGGTCGTGGTGGTGGTCTGTCGTGGTGGTGGGCGGGGTGGTGCGGGCGGTGGTGGGGGAGCGTGGGCGTGGTGGACGGGTCGTGGAGGGCGTGGTGCGGGGCGTGGTGGGGCTGGGCGGCTGCGGGAGGGTGATCTCGGGCGCCGGCTTCACCGGCTCGAAGTCGTCGTCGTCCTCCAGGGCGATCTCGTGCGTGGGGCCCGGCTGGAGGGCGTCCTCCGCCTCGTCCTCGTCTTTCACGCACTTCAGTTCTGGGGACGGAATAACATATGTATCACTTCTGGGCAGTTATCCATAAGTTTTATCATTTGATGCTGCCTCTCTGATAGAAATCGTATTATACAATGTTTTTATAAAGTATTGTGAAACCTTATGAAACGGCCATCTTGATAAAGCGGTCACCTCAACTAACGGCCATTTAACTTGGAACCGATTACTTTGCCCATAAAACTTTAATATTCCGTTTTTAAGCGGTCGCCTGGCCTTGCAGTCAGTGGCCACTCACATTCCGTACAGTAACGTATATTCCAAGGTCACAACTTCCAATTTCGATATGTAAAGCTGTAATAAACGAAAATTGGGTAGATATTACTGTTTATTCAGTATCTTCCTGCGTTAGAACGCAAATGCGGCTTAACTAGAAAGTGACATCTGGAGATGCCTATTTTTCAGGAAGGTATTTTTTCTTCCAGAAAAAATAAACGATTTTCATTATTGTAATTTTCTCAGGGCGTGAACTGAAGCTTCAAGGCAAGTTAAAAATCAAGTCTACAATTGGGAATAAACATCGGTAGGCGTGAAAAAAGATCGGGTATGGCGGGATTTGAATGGTTTTGTATACGAGTCGTGCGCACGTTCAAATAGGCTTCCTGTATTTTGTTGATTTAGTCTAATTAAAATGTGTTAACAACCAACGCATACTAACTTAATTGTACATATATACAAATTGGCTGGGTGTATATAGTTATAACCTTCATTAAGCGATGACCTGAACTAACGGCTATTTTCTTCGGAGCTAAGAGTGACTTCTTAACACATGTTTCATTGTAAATGTCGAGTCAATTAGCACATAGAAAAATTCTATATTGTCGTTTTGTAAAGAAGGATGTTGATTTATTTAAACAAAGGGTAATTAACTCCTTTTAAAACGTAACTAAATTTGCTAATTACCCGAAACTGGTTTCTTTCTCTGCTTAGAGCTGAGGTTTGTTGTATGTGTTTTAAATGCTAATCCTTTCTGCATTTGATTCTCTTTCTTCACGCCATGTTTTACGCAATTGCAAATTCAATTAATTAATTTTGAAAATGATTCTGAAAATATCTTACACGGTACATTTTCCCCAGATATTTAAATGAAATCGAATTCTTAAGGTATTTTAGTAGCTCTCTCTACCGTATCTCCAAATTCATTGTACTACCTTTACTGTTTTTTAGAATAACATTAAACATCTATTTGACATAGTTGTATATTATGCTGCGACCAGAATGGTGGATTTCGGTGGATGCAACGGGTGAGAGGATGGACATGATTAAAGAGGGTGGGTGAAGTAATCCGAAAATTATTTCATTAAATTTTAGATAATTAGAAAGTAAAGTAGTCTCTAAAATCGCACCTTTTGTGCATTCAAAGATCCGTCTACAGTAAGAATACTGTCAATATATGGACATACAAAGTTAAATGTAAATAACTTTATATAAACATTCAAAGAATGACCGACAAGTGGAGAAAGTATGCGAAGGATAGAAACAAATTGAAGACGTGCGACTCACGCGGAGTAGTAGAACTTTGAGAAGAAGGCAACTGAGAAGATGAAGTTGAAAAAAATAAAATCCGTAATGTTGAGGTTGGAAAATTTTAGAATGAAGACTGAGAATGCTATCAAGAATAAAATGAAGATGCATAAAGTGAATAAAGAATGAAAATGATGATGATGAATTTAAAGAGAGGAGGATGAATTTAAAGAGAGGAGGATGAATTTAAAGAGAGGAGGATGAATTTAAACAGAGGAGGATTAATTTAAACAGAGGAGGATTAATTTAAACAGAGGAGGATGAATTTAAACAGAAGAGGATTAACTTAAACGGAGGAGGATTAATTTAAACAGAGGAGGATTAATTTAAACAGAGGAGGATTAATTTAAACAGAGGATGATTAAGTTAAACAGAGGAGGATTAAGTTAAACAGTGGAGGATTAAGTTAAACAGGGGAGGATTAAGTTAAAAAGAGGAGGATTAATTTAAACAGAGGAGGATTAATTTAAACAGAGGAGGATTAATTTAAACAGGAGGATTAAGTTAAACAGAGGAGGATGAATTTAAAGAGAGGAGTGGTGACTGAGCAGGCGTTACCGTCGGGCCGGATGGAGTAGAAGCTGCGCTCGCGCAGGTGCGCGGGCGCGCCGCAGAACTGCGGGTTGCGCTCGCGGCTGGTGACCTGCAGGTCGCCGTGGCGGATCCACTCGGCCACCCAGCGCAGGCGGCAGTCGCAGCGCAGGTGCGCGCTGCCCAGGCTGAGGCCGCGCAGCGTGGCGTTGAGGTGGCGCAGCGCGCGCGCCGGCACCGTTTCCAGCAGGTTGCCGTCCAGCGCCAGCAGCGTGAGCGACGGCGTGCCGGCGAACGCGTCCTCCGGCAGCTCCGCCAGCAGGTTGTAGCCCACGTCCAGCACCTGCGCACGCCCCGTGCACTTGGACTGGGAGGAATAATTGGCCACGACACGCAGGGGGAGGCAACAACCACACACCAGCGTCTTTCCCCCTGTTGGACGAACGAATTGTTCCCACAACAGTTTGCTGAGATACGCGTTGTTACTGCACAGCTCCTGCTAGACGATGCCTCTTCTTCGGTATCGTCCAGAATGCTGTGCTAATATTGAGTGGAAGCACTGAGAATATTTCTAAGAACTGTCCAAAAAAAGGTTTTGACGTTACAAACGACGATAGACGAAACGGTGTGAGTTGTCGGCTTTAGGGTGCGAATTACGACTGTTCTGACATGAAGCCGTCACATTGCTAATGAAGCTAATGACCTCCCGAGACGTAATCTCCCGTAATGCGCACTAACTTCCGGTGACATACTCGCTGCAATGAAATTGGAAAACGCTTTCTGTGGGAAAATATGCTTCCGAGGTCGAAAGATAAAAAAAATACTGGAGGAACATGCTGAGATTTTTTAAAATGACTCGCGTATACGCTTTGCGAATAATTCTCGTGAAAGAATGTTTCACATATCCAAGCAATGCAAGCACCGAAAGTTCGTTTGGAGGTTCGTGGACCTTGAATGAATGAATGTTTTCATAGTGACTAGGCCAAATCGAATGCGCGAGCAGCGTGTCTGCGAACAGTGCTTGACTGCACGGTTGGGAGATTGCAAAGCGCTTTACCCTTCTGCTTTTTGTTCACTTTGTTTTCTGATGCTGTTTACACCAGTCCATCGCCTTCTAAATCCTACTGGGTGTAGCGTAAGAAGTAAAGGGTAAACAGTGAAGCAAACAACATAAACACAACTTTTTTTCGGAAAAAAATGTCATTGACCGAGAAATAAGAGTCAAATGTTCGAAAATGTGCATTCAGATCAATAAGAAGACTACAAAAAAAATGAAAATACATACTGTTGCACATCTTTCGGCTGTGGATCCAGAAAACACTTACGCTTAGCGAAAAAGAGTCCAAATGTGAGTCCGGTGAGTGTATTAATCGTGATAAGGCCAAATGAAATACACCGGCTGGAGTGTTTGCGAACGTGTCCTGCGACCGCCTAGTCAGCATGTTGTATCTCGCGCTCAGAACCTGCGCTCTCCCGGCTGCGGTGCATTAAAACCCCTTCCGGAGCACAACGAAATATGTCGGAAATGACCCAGGGTTTTTGGGAGTTGATGCTGCATTTGTAATCGTCAAAATATACAAATATACAAAGAATATTGGATGCAGTGATACTTATGTAGACGATGTTCGGTACAAGAAGAGCAGTATGAGGTTGCTCATCTCACAATAGTGCAACCACTAACCACTCAGGAATTCCATAGTTTATTGTGGGCTCTGACCGAGAGGATGTTTTTATTGCGGGTAATTTAATTCGAATAGATTGCAGCCTGTCGGCGAATACGACCTTCGACAACTCCGGTCTGCAAGTTGTAGATCCTGCGCCTCCCCCCTTCAACACGCGCATTCACACACTCACGAGCCTTGCATTATCTAGCACAATGCGTTTTTTTATGAATGACCCATGGGTGAATGATAGTTCTCGCATGACGCGTCGTGATCCTTGAGTGAAAGTAAATTTTAGGTAAGTTATTAAACGGAGAATTTGCTTTGCAGAATATAAGTAAAAATGGGTGCACTTTTTTTAAAAAATTGGTGATTATTTTTATTCTAGCTTTATTACTTCAGGAATAAACTGTTTCGATCACCGAAATTGTTATCAAGCAATCATTTTCGTCCCTTGATCGAATACGGACATAGTCCTGCACCCAGACGTACTTTTTTCCCTACTGTCCTCGTACACACTCAGATGTGCGAATTGGAATGACTAATTATTGGCTCAAAGTGACGTTTTATTAATAATTACTCTGATTATACATTTTCCCCTTCTTGTTCGATTCTGTCAGGAAGTGAAACTAGACAAATGTTATAGGGTCGTATAATTTTGTTTGCTGTGAAAGAGTTGATGTATAACGCTTTGGTGAGGTGACATCTAAAAATTCTCTTCGTATGTTTGCCCGGATCTTTCGAGCGAGGTTAAATGTAGAGCGTTACCGTTTCTTATAAATGTTCCCCGCGCGAGTACTTGTGTTGAATTGGACTTGGGCGTGGAAAACGGCGGGGCCCGACCGCCGCTCCGAGCAGCTGAGCTGAGAGAGTGCACTGGGCTGGCTTACCCTGAGCTCGCGCAGGCTGTTGATGGCTCGCGCGGGGAAGACGGCGAGCAGGTTGTTGAGCAGGCTGAGCGAGCTGAGCGTGTCGGTGACGCCGAGGAAGGCGTCGTCGGCGACGCGGTCGATGAGGTTGCGCTCGAGGTTGAGGGCGGCGAGGGAGTCGAGCCCGGCCAGCACGCCGTCCGCCTCCCCGTCGGCCCCGCCGCCCAGCTCTTGCAGCGCGTTCTGCGACATGTCGAGGAAGGCGAGCGTCTTGAGCCCGCGCACGGCGTCGGGCACGCGCTTCTGCCCGGTGCCCTTGAGGTTGAGGTTCTTGAGCGAGCGCTCGAGGCCGCGGAAGGCGCCCGGCGCCAGCGTCAGGTTGTTGTCGGAGAGCTTGAGCGTGGTGAGGCTGGCGAGCGACGCGAACGCCTCGTCGGGCACGCGGCGCAGGCGGTTGCGCGACAGGTCGAGCAGCGCGAGGCGCGCCAGTGGCCGCAGCGCCTCCACCGGCACCTCGCCCAGCTCGTTGTTCTGCAGGTTGAGGTTCTTGAGCGAGGCCTCCTGGCCGCGGAAGGCGCCGGCCTGCACGCCGCGGATGCGGCACCCGGACATCTGCAGGTTCTGGATCTTGACCCGCTCCAAGCTGCCGGCCTCCAGCTTGGCGATGGTGCTGTTGTTAATGTACAAGAGGTCTATGGGCGTCGCCCTGGCGTACCGGTCCAGGGCGTTCAGCAGCAAGCTATAGTCTACCATGTCGCACTGCACCGAGAGTTCGTGGCCGAGGTTGTACGCGCATATGCACGACGACTGTAACTCTTTGAGGTCCCGCGCCCACGGGCACTGGCCGTAACACGCACTCGGCAAACTGAACAGGAACCACACGCAGAGGAGCACCAACGTGTTGTTGCCGCTGCGCAGCGACGCGTGCAGTCTCATGATGGTTGGGATTCTTTCAGCCACCTGCAAAGAACGCAGAAGTGCTGAAATTAGCGAATGTGAAATTATTTATCTTAACATCTAAAAAATCTCTCGCTCATACATTTTGCATTCTTAAAATGACCAACTTAAAATGAAGCAAAACGAACATCAACATGAAATATCCATCTAGTTGGAATTATAATATGAAAATTAACATCCATTTTTGTTGAGAAGAGATTACTTGATCCGCAGTTGTTAATTAACATAAGAAATCGAAGATTGTTCTCTTCACTATCAACAAATATTGGATGTACTTGTACTTTGCTTCACTTATTAAATTCTATCTTAGCACTTTAGCTAGTGATTTTGAAGGCTACTTGTTCCGGCAGTTTGAAAGGCAACTGTAATGTACGTTGGAACTCCCGACTTCTTGGCCATGCATATTTTAAGTCTGCTGCGAAACGAAATGATTTAAGAAAAGTAAGGTATTTCTTATGTAAATATAATACGATATAAAATGTGAAATTGATGTATGGTGCCAGCAATTCATTGCAGAGTTAAATAATAAATCTAAAAGCACCACGAAGAGCTAGTCAAAGAACAAAGAACAATTTTGCGAAAATATAGCGTAGTTAGGTCTATTATAATTGTTACGAATTTGAGTAATGCATTTTAACTCTTTTTAGATTTTTAAATTTTACTAGCAAATATTTTCTTTTCTTCATAAACTTTTTTCTTGTCCTTTTCTTGTTCTCGTGAAAAATGTTACTTTATTATATTATTTCCTGTCGCCATTTGGAATAAAAAATTGAAAAAAAACGTTATGTAAGATTAAATTCTTGTAGCAAGTTATTGTAGTGGGTAATCAAGGAACAAAAGATCGGGACTGCTGGCTCTGTAAACGGTGAAAAAGCGTAAGCACCCGGTCCGCCTCGGATGGCAGGGTCACGGATTCTGTTTCGGCCTTGGGCGTGGTTGTTTGTGCCCGACGATTCATAATATCCTGTTATTCTTTTATAATCCATAATTTACATTTAAGGCTTACGACAGTAGTTGCAGTTATGCTTCGGATCTGAAAAGTCGTTTCCTCTGCATCGAATATTCATGAGCACTCGGCATGTGGGATTGGAAGGAACACATCTGGACATCAGTACTACAGCGGTCACTGTGACACGTGGGCTATTGTCGACCGAAATCGAAATCAGAGAAAAAAACCAAATTGAAAAGGGTATCCTGTTCATAATGTGTAGGAGATTGTGTGTAATTAGTTGTGGCGGTGTAATGAAGCCTCGTGCTGAAGTGGGTTCACGTTTTGACCATCATCCTGGACGTGCGAGCTAATCTTGCACTCAACCTTGGTAATAACCTGGGCGACGGGGTGGGGCGGGTGGTGACGTAAGGCCGAAAGCGGGGATCTGCCTGCGATCCGCTTCGCCCCTCCCCCTTTCGT
>BOPP01000261.1:179020-195723 GCA_017312745.1 Gryllus bimaculatus | reverse complement strand
GGTGGGTGGGCGGTGGCCTTGCGAAACCTCTCGAACTGGCCGCTGGCCATGGACGTGAAGTTGCAAATACTGAGGCAACACATGCCCTCTCCCTGTCTGCCTCGCTTACCTCTGTTTTTTTCTCTCTCTGTCTGTCTTCCTCTCTCACCTGATGATACGGCAGGCGAGCTTGAGCCTGACATAAGTGTGTTCGCACTCTTTTGAGATCATAAAGGAAGAGAGATCAGCTCATCGTCCAGCCTTAAGAAAATGAGTGTAATCAGTAGAAGGAAGAATTGCCACCGGCCTCGCCAGTTGTGTCACTGCTATGGTACACTGGAACCCTGCAATTGATCGAAAGAAACTACGGGTACGACGTTCGTAGCAGGCGGATTTTAAAATCGAATCTAGGCGTTATCCGACTCAGCAGTTCAGCTCCCGTAGAAAATCCATCACTGTCGGGACTGGAACCTAGTCGGTCCTCTGTTCCACGAAGTTTGGACTGCAGACTCGCAACCCAGGGAGGTACCAAATTGGCAACATCCAATACTGTTGTGTAGTTCATCTTGCCCATCAAGTGCAGTTATCCTGCCATTGTTCTAGCTCATCACCGTAAACTGTGTAGCTATGCTTTTCGGAGCAGTAGGTGGCACTTTGTTCTAACGTTTTTTTCTTCTGCTCTTGTATATATCTCTTGCATTTCTATGTAGTGAGACAAGTCAAAGTGTTTGGTGACTTCAGGTCATTTCTGAGATCACTGCAATGAGTCGTTCTCGCGCAGTCACTGACTCCCGACTCCGCTGCTAGCGATGCGTGACAACGGCAGCGGACTGAAACGGCCTCTCTTGAGTGTATGAATGCACGCTAACTTTGCAATTGCGAGACATGGATCCGTGTCATTCAACTGCGTGGGCTTCAAGCCTACCGGGTAATCTGATGGAATGTGTTTATAACGTAAAAGCGAAATCTGAGAAAATGTAGTTAGCATTATTTTCAAAATTATTTGCACGAACCTTTTCCGTACTCTCCAAGCTTTATTATTGTATTCAGTTAGTTTGAAGTGAAGTGAGCCAGAAAAATCATAATTAAGGAATTATGTGTTCATACTTCGCGAAACAATAAGAACAAAGGACGTAAGACATGACTTGTAGAATACATCCGCTCCAGGTCGAGAGTTCTAATCAAAGTGTTGCAAATTATTCAGAAATATGCTGTTGAATGTTGCACTAAATCGTCTGTGAAATAATTTTGTTCTGCATCTTGTTATCTTTAATTTTCAAAAATTTATCTCGATATGTACAAAAATGATTGTTTTCTTTATGAATTCTCACATTCCTCATAATCACTGAACCCCATGTTTTTTCATAGATTAGCTTACAAAAAATAAACATATACAAATGTTTCATTTCAGAAAGTCAGGAAGCAGTGGCGTTTGTGTAAGGTGGGGTAATACAGACAGTAACACACAAGACAGCGTATCAATTTGCATACTTTTTCTTTCTAATGACTTAGTGTTGTAATAGGATTTTTTTGGTCGTTCTGACCATATGAGTAGTGTAAAGGCTAGCATGTCTAGCCTGTGATCTGCATATCTTAACCCTGAGGTACTGGGTTCGATTTCCTGGTAATTCCTGGTTAACACGGACACGTCGGCAAGCTGTTAAGAAATTGTTCATTGTTGTTCTCATGTCAAGAACAAATTTTACGGTTCTTGCAATTTTCTGAATTGTATTATTCCTACAATTTCATTAATATTTGAATTTCCTCAACATTTGTGTATGGATTTCAAATTTATTGCAATATCTCGTCTTCGTCAGGGTTACCAGTCGTAAAGGGTACTGTATGTTTGGATTGGGGTCTTTTGGCACGAAAAGACGCAAAAGATACAACACGCGAAGAGACGTCAAAGTTCATCACATTTATGAGCTCGCGAGCGATTCACATGTGTGTGTTCCTCAGATATTCATTTAGTAATCGGAAAGATTTGAAATATCCCTTGGCAGTTAAGATTCCGATAACTACAATCTGATGGTTTTATTATTAACTAACTTGAGTAATACTTATAATGTAACTATGTCTATTGGTTATGGTAGGCTTAAGATTTTGGAGACGGTATGCTTATTATCGGGAGACTTCCATTTTTGGGGGTTCGGGAGTCTGTGCAATGTAGCTCAGTTGGCGATGGGGAGGGGTAGTGTCTGCGGGCCGGTCTGCCGGCGGGGCGGCGTTCTTGGCAGCGTCCGCCGAACGCCGCCTCCCGCCCCGCCGGCACGCGCACCGGAATCGCCGCCACGCCACCGGCCACCCACCTACCGCCGGCCGGTGCGGCCCGCATCGCCCGACCCGCCCCGCACCGTCTGGCCCACCGCCCGCCGCCACGCGCCACGTGCCCCGCCCGCCCGCACCGGGCCACCGAGGGCTGGGAACGTCCTTCCAAGGCGGGTATCTTCCCGATTATCTGCGAGTGTCGCCGCGGCAACGCGCCGCGCGCGGCCCGCGCCGCGCTTGACTACGTCCGCTCACTTGGTGTGGGGTCCGCCGGCGATGCGGGGGCGCGGGCGCGAGCGGAGGCGGACGCGGGACCGATTCGAGCCGCTCTCCCGTGGTCTCCGTGCGTCGGCAGTGATTTTCTATTTGGGCGGTGATCGCGTCGGGTGCGTGTGGCACGGAGCTTTCTTTTTATCGTCCTGCACGGAGGAAGGAGGGTTGTGTTTTTCACCGTGAACTTCCAGAGGGCCATCCTGTTCTCGTAAAGTTGGAACCAATCAAACTAACCCGCTTTTAGCAGGGGGTGTACAGACCATATTTTCTTAAAATCAATAAGAGTGATATTAAGAAGTTAGAGGGTGTAATGCCAGTTTGTGCAATTTAAACAATCCTCTTCTTTTGCCTGTTATAAAATACGTATTTTAACATATTTCTATAAAACCTTTTGTAACAAAACCTATAAAATTAACCGCCAAAGTAAACAAAGAAGACATTAGCGCGGTGGTGTTGATAAAAATATACTATTTAATCAAAAACTACTGTTTAAGAAGTTTTTCATTAAATAATAACATTGATAATCTTACATTAAAACTGTTGCGAAGTGTTAACTCCAATGAGATTTCAGTATTCTTAGCTGAATGTGTTGTAAAAATATTGTTGTGTTCAGTGGATTGTTGGCATTTGCAAAAGAAAGTTTGTCGTAACATTTTATACAACTGAACAATACGTAATTCTCACTAATATTTTAGCTATCTTCTTTTTGTGGTATGCTCATTTCCTTGTCATAACTCTTTCGAAACGAACTGAAGATTGCAGTAACTGCACATTCGTTGCATCTACCGCTTCATGGCCATCTGTGAAGGGGCGCGTACCGGCTGCGAATCTCCAAGCGGCCGCGGTAGTTTAATGATTGATGTGGTTATTGTTCTTGCGCTTCGTCTTGCTTTCGTCTGTATTTCAGTTTCCTTGGACTGGTGGTGACGCATTGTGTATATAACTTACGTTGAAGTGTGCAACAACATTTTTATTTATTGTCCTAACTAGTAGTATATATGAGACGAATATGTAGAGAAACGGTTATACAAAAGGAAAATACTCACTTAAAAGTACTGATGTCTGAAATTTAATCGATAAGCAGATATTGACAGTTCAGACAATTATCTGATAATGATTTATTCACACGTCAGATATGATACTAATAGCTAAGTCCTCGAAAGCTGCTTGTTGATTGATACGTATGTAAAATACGTTAACTTTACATTATACTTTTTCCTTTTTGTAGTATTTTTGAAAATATTAATTTTCTTTAACACACCGTCCGGTTGTTAATTTTTCAGTGGATATACGATATTCTGTATCATTTCCATTATGCAAAATTATAAAATGTTTCTAAGTATCTGCAATGAAATATTGTAAATAACATACCTAAATTCGTACTTTTTTCCAATTTGAAATACGTGTGCGATTATTTTTAACTGTTATTTGGCTATTTTTGATTTAAGTTTGTCTTCCAAGACACCAACGGACAACTCTCGGTACAACTAAGAGTTCCAGACAAGCATTTGCTATAATATCCAATGCTTTCCAATGAAAAGTTGTTGATATTTCGTACGAGCTTAATATGGGAATCGGCATTTGACGATATGCTCATTACTGGGATTTACTTTTTCTTTGTCCTTCTCCCTGTACTGTTGTACATTCTCATTTACACGTTTCTCATGTCCTCATATAAAAGTATTTCTTGAATACGAAATGCCGCATTCGCATGGGGCTTGAGAGCTATTAGCTTCGCTAGCTGTTTGCCAAGATTGCAGCGCTGATGAATATTCATGAAACTTGTCTTCTAATGTTTGAAGAGCATCGTTAGTTGCATATCTACTGATAAATTTGAAATTTTAGCATCGTGTGTTACAAAGATTCAGTCCACTTAATAGCCTTCAAATATCCATAAAAGAGATTTATTAGAATGTGAAGGATACGTAGGGGGTTTTCACAGATCCTGGTGTTACAGCCTATCGCATTCAGTTCACTTGAAGAATCCTCTTTCATTGTCAATGGGGAGCGAAGAACTTACATCCGGTATCCTGAGAACGCGCAATCCGTACGAAACTCAAGTTCTACCCGAATCCCGGGTAATTTAATAATGTGAATCACGTAACTTAAAAAAAATACTTCGTTTGACCTTTATTATACGTCCAAAAATCTATGTCAACATTTGTCTATCCAGCCGGTACCTAGCGTTACGCCCCAGAAAGGCACTTGCAGTCGCTCTGCTGTTTACCCGTTTACGGTATTCGCGGGGGGGGGGGATGCGGGGAAGCCGAGAAGTCTTCAATTTTCTACTTTCCGTTCCGCAAAGCAAGCGTTTTCCTCGGGTAGGTTGCCCGTTCGCGAATTGCGGCTCGACGCAGAAGCAGGTCGCCGGGCGGCGCGGCGCGGCGGGTGCAGCGGCGGCGGAGGGGTCGTCGCTAGCGGAGGTGGCGGCGGCGGCGGCGGCGGCGTTTGTGGGCCACGCGGCCTGCGGCTGGCGCGCCACGCCGCGCCACACTGCGCTGCGCTGGGCGGCGCTTTCCGTTAGGGGGCTCCATTTCACGGCCGGCATCGGCGGCAAAGTGGCCGCCGCCGCGCGCCCGACCACTGTTCGCCGTGCGCTCGCTTTTTGTCTCGGGCAGGAGTTCGGTTTTTGTGGCCTTCTCAAACGTTGGTACATAAATGTTGCCTTTAGGTTTGGCCGTCTTTCCTGGAAACGGCTAAACGGCCCCTGGGGATAGGCAACCCAATAGACATCCGTGTATTTAGTTCATTATTTCCCTAATTGAAATGTTATGTTCTCTTCCGTTCCCTTCTGTGGAGCTTTGTAGCCAAAGTCATTTGTCGCAGAAAAGAGAACATTTTTCGGTTTATCCTTGAATGTGTTTTCGCTTGTTTTGGTGTAGCAGTCTAGATCGTGAGATGCGGGCAGAACTCCACAATGCGGAGAAGTAGCAAACGGAGGTATTACAATACTAGGGCGATGAACGGTTTTTTTAAATACAGCTCCGAGGCGTCATTTAGGCTTGAGGTTCTCCTACTTGCCGTGACACGAAACTACCGGCTTTGGAAGGAATGCGTACGGAGGGTTTCTTGCCTTTTGAAAACCAATGGCTACTTGGATCGGGTTTCATTTGTGGAATGTTATAGATCCAAAATCAGTTAAAAACTTTATTGTAATATATTTTATTCACAATGTACTCTTAACGAGGAGAAAAACGAGATACAATCTTTTGGTTAAAACGAAAAAGAGGGAGTAGATTGCTCCTGAAATAAATTAGGTACTGACCCAAGGGGTTGAATATTTCTTAACCATTTGTCCAGATATTACCTTAAGCCGAAAATTCGATTTTATGTAGATTCTGCGATAAATGTTTTATTTTTTGGTGCGACAACCGAGTTAAAAAAACTAAATGTTTCTGTGAGAAATCTGTGCCCCATTGCCCGAGAATCCGTCCCTTTTGTTAGCCCCCGCGCAGAAACAGGTGAACGGAGGCAGTAGGGACAAAATGCCCCTGAGAAAGAGTCCGTATTATGCTTTGTGCAGCGGATGTTTCGCCATTTCCCCCAACGGCGTGGACGTCGTCCATTCTCCCGGTGGCCCAGATGGGCGCGTAATGTGGGCGGTGGCGGTGTCGCGCGAGGTGTGCACCTTGCCCAACGAAGACAGGTGCCTGGCGGGGCAGGCCACGTCACGCGCGACAGCCGAAACCTCACATCCGAGATGAAGATGGAGAAACAGTTACTTTTATTGTAATGTGCGGAGTCTGACGCCACCAAAAGAATAAAGCCATTCACTGAAAGTTTGTTTTTAACACGCCGTGCGCGGCTTTTCACGCTTCGTTTCTGCGTGTGCGAAACTGCTATTAGTTTCATTCTAATGGTGCGCGAAACATTACGAAGCGTGCGCGAAACCTCTTCGCTTACCGAGTTTTCAAAAACAGAACACGTGCGCGAGATGATTGTGGCACTTGTTATTACCTTAATCTTAAAATTTCATTTTTCCGGTAGCTAGGGAACGAATGCTGTGCCGGTGTTATCCTATCAGAGGCGCCAGTGAAAAGCAACTCATGGCAAGAAAATGTCCTGCTATTAAAAAAACATGTCAAACAGCTCTTGAATAAGTAGTGCAACGAATGTCACTTGATAGCTTAGGTTGATTTGGTAGATAGGGATACTCTCTGAAAAATGTAGGAAAATGCAGAAATCTCTCCAGTAGAGAAAAAACACAATGTTTTGTTGTTGTGGTCGGAACTCAAGATTGTGAATGAAAGAATGAAAGAAAGAAAGAAACAATGAAATTCCAGCGTTATCGCTCATATAATAACGAGCGAAGTTTGCTATGTAATGGCTGTTGGAAGTGTAGCGCTCGCAAAATCGAAACAGGCGAATTCACAGTCAATGTACTTCACGTGATCCATTGAGGTAGGTGTGGGTGGCGTTTCCTCTACTCACCGGAAGGCATTCAGGCTCAGAACGAACGTAATTGTAACGAGGAGACGGACTGATTGGTACTGTTTGATAGATTAGGAACGTTAAACAACTTTCTAAGAACAACCTTTAATGGGTCATATCCAGGAACGGCGTGTTTTGAATTAAAATGTTTAGAAGACTTAATAGGATTTTCTAAGGTCAGTTTGCTAACGGGTTGCCCGTATCCAATTACAGATAATTGATACTTGACATATAATGGATTGCTGGACAATAATGCCTTAAATAAGGTGCATTAAAGGATACTTACTAATTCACCATTCCTTACCGCGCTACGGTTACAAAGTCCGTGCCAGAATTCTAACTCTCAAACTTGTAGACGGGCGGTTACCGGCCGCAGTCGCCCGCGCTATATAGGTCAGCCATTAGGCAGTTCTCCAAACAAGAGGTTTGGTAACATCAGGTTTCATTACAGAGGCCCGAGCGCCCTAACAAACCACAATGCCCCGTTTATCACCGACTGAAGCGTGCTTACGAAGAAGCTTGACCCACTGTTTTAAGATTATTCTGTTTATATTGGCAATTACGTTTAAATTATGTAGGGATATTGTCAAGTATTTATTAGGAAGTACAATAAGAGTACAACTTCAGTTATCTGAATGTAATTGGGTAGAAAAAATTTTATCTGTATTTAAACTGAAATAAGGTATGTTCAAATAATACTGAAATTATGAGCCGTAATTTTAATACGTTTATAAAATTTAATTTGGGATTTCTTTTTTCTAAACTTTCCAGCATGTAGTGTTCTGTTTCTTATGTTTGTTAGACTCAAATTTAAAAAGTTTTTCTATGTCTAATGTGACGATTTTTTTCATAGATCTTCATATTATGATCCAAACTTCCACCTTTCGGAATGGGCCTGACCCCCATTTAATACGGATACTCAGAGTGCGACTGTTACCAGGAGTGTTTTCAAGACGTATTTCGAGGGAGGGGAAGGAGGGAATTTCAGTTTGAACCCCCTGAATAGTCTTGAGATAAAAAACAAACAAACAGGATTAGCTTGATTTGTTTAAGAAACGTGTGTCCATAAATGGAAGGCGTTTTTGGTTGCGATGCAATTGATATGTGGAAATTACAAAAAAAAAAAAAAAATGTTGGCTCTGGCCTGGGGCCGTTCCCTTGTCGGGAGACGCGCCCGTGGGGAGTGCGGCGGCCCACTGCGCTGGGAGCGGCTTGGAGGCCGCCGGACGACGGCGCAGCGCGGTCCCGTTACGGTCATCGACCCAGCGCCAGCGCCACCGGCAGCGCCGGCTGCTCGACCGGCGCAGCCCGCCCCAGCCCGGCCCAGCCCGGCGCGGCGCGGCGCGGCGGCACGGGCCGCGACGGGAAGGACGACTGCCCGGCCCGTGGGCGTCGCGACGCCGCGCCGAGGAGCGCTCGAAGACTAGGGCCCGGGCCCCACCTCGTCGCCTGGTCTCCGCCCGGAGCGCGGGTCGGTCTGGGCTCTCGGCACGCCCGAGCGCTGTGAGAAATAGCGAGGGCAACTGCCGCGGAGCTATGAGAAATGCAGAGATCAAAACGTTGCGAGAGATAGAAGGCGGGGATGAAAAGCTCCCGATAACAGAGCTCCGCGGCACGACGAAACAGGAAAAGCATTGCATATCTCACTGCAGAACAGTCAGAAATCACACAGTATCCGTATGACGCACGGAAGGCTGTGAGGGGGAAAGACGGGCCAATTAAATCCAATTTCTTCTCATCTTAGGGTAGAAAACATGATACGAGTCGGCGCAGCTGGGCATCGAGAGATGGCCGCGACAGGACGCGGGGTGCAACGCACGAGGGCGCAGGAAACCTCTCCCACCTCTCCCCTTCCCATTCAAAATCTCGACCTTGCAACAGATACATAGATTGGAGGAGATCCTCCAGTGGCCTTTGGGAGCCGTTGACGGAGAATCAGAAATGACAAAGAGATGGGATGGACTGGCGGCGATCAGATGGGTTCGATCCTGAACGGAAAGCCCTTCCACAGGCTGCGAAAGCTCAGGGGCAATTTATATGCCTCTGAAGATCATTGACCAGAGGTCCAAGGGTACGAGTCCTCTTTGTGCCTGATTTTGGGCACTAGTTACATAGCTGGGTCGAACTCAACAATCCGAAGGAGAATTTCGTCGGCCACCTGCTCGTACTCGGAAGTTTTAGGATGTACCTCTGATAAATTCTGGCGAATGCCGCAGCAGTTCCCTAACAAAAGGGCCACGGAGCGGGCACGATCGTTCCTCCTCCTCTCCAGTTACATAAGCACACACACATGCTCTACCCAACCATACATGATGGGGAACTTAGAGCTTGTTCAGGCAGGGGTGATGCCCTGCTGTTGGAGTTACCCGAAAAGGGATAAAGCCGTGCAAGCTGATATAGGTGGGCGTAGGTGGATCTCACGATTCTGCGGGGGAAGAGAACCGCCACCTCAAAGAGTATAACGTACACTACACTTAATTGAACTAATGACATTCGTTTTGACGCGCCCGGAATCTAAACTGTTCGCGAAATCACTTACCTATCCACCCACGGGAGACCTTTCAGAGAGCTCTGATTTACAGGCCGAGAAGCAGTGAGACCGTTGGGGGCGACCGTTTCGCCGGCCGAGTTTCAAACAACGGGCAGCGGAGTGGCTCCTTTACCTGCAGTGCAGCCAATATCTTTCGAGAATCGATTAAGACGAGTGGGCCCTAGGTGAAGTTTAACAGAGGGCAAGGAGGGTATCCCATTTTGATTTAGTTACAACATTAATATATACATTTTGGAACATTATTAATAATATTGGTTGAAATGGGTGCTTGTTCTTTACTAGTATTTTTGGCCATATCCATCCGTCCTTTAATTTGCACACCCCGAGTTGTGTTCAGAGAACATGTTTAGTAATAACAGTCTGTTTAGGCTGGATCTTGCCCTACTTGGAACACGCAGAAAATTGTCTACGTATCATGTTAGAAAACCCTTCAGTCTGTGACTCGGTTGGCACCGTGTGGCGAGAATGGCCGAGGAATGCAAGTTGGCGCGGGTTGTATTGCTGGCCCTTCAGCGAACGAGGCTGGCCTCAGCCGCTCAGCTCAGAATGTAGCGCGAAGTTGTGGATGGGAGAGGCGGGTAAGAGAACCCGGACACCATGTGTCGATGTGGGTCCCGGGCAACACGAAACGTTGCTGGCTTTCAAGACGTTCTCAGCCGTACTTTGAGAGCCTTCGATGATCCTCCACACAAGGAGGTTTGGAACTCAAGATGGAAGAGTGAGTTGACGTGGAGAAATAAATTCTGCATTAATAGAGTTTTCAACCATATTCTCATTATTGTTCCCGACGATTCATGGAGTTTTCTGTTTTTCAGATTTGGGGAACAAAGTAACTCACAGATAGTGAGTAAGGTATTCATAATATATCTGATGCCAGCTCATTGTATAATGCAGGGCAGGTCTCGAGTTTTAGAACCTCTAGTGAGATCTTGCTCAGATAGCATTCATAATTGATATACACATTTCCATTGTTAGTATGGGAATCGCGCAGAACGAAATTCTCTTTGAAAGTGAATACTATTATGAGTTACGTTGACATTTGCGGAAAAAATGTTATCACACATTACATGATACGCGGTTTCTCGAATGTCTGCTGGTGAAGTGTTGCAAAATATTTAGGTATTTCGAGATTATCTGCACTTGTCTCAGTTGACAAAATCTTATTCATAACCGTGAAATATTTTTATCAGAAAATGAAACCACGCAAGCGCCGCAAAAAATATTGATTGCTTCAAATTTTAGTTTTAAAATTAAGGCTATTTCTCAAGAGATGTTTGCCAAAAAAGTAAATTGCGTCTTTATTTGACGTATTCTGCTTCTTGGATGTGGTTGTCTTCTGAGGCTGACAGCCTTGAAGCGCCCTCAGCGATTTACCGTTATGTAATTCGATTCGTCTAATTACGTTGAAGTATACCTTATTCGCCGACCTATATTACACAGACGGCTGCTACGGCCACCACTCCACGAAGAACGTAGGGTTGTGGGTTCGAATCCCGCGAAAGGCGCGTGGCCCTTTTAACTATTGATTGACACTTGGAAGGATGTGTGATCCATCACGCACCCCATAATATTATCCATGGAATCATCTTTCATTAATTGTTTCTCAAGGGTGGCGAAGGGCCCCCTACCGCCGTTCTTTGTTGCCAGTTCGGCCACCACCCTCCAGCCTCACCGCCGCCAACCGTCTCATCGACACCTAATGGCGACCGCCGCCACTTCTCTTCTGCACCTAACCCTACTCGTTAAACATCCGAAACTAGCACCAATCTCTATCTCATCGCACCGCAAGGCGTTAAAGGAAAGGCAAAGATCGCTTGGTAATTGTGTTATGCAACGGGCGGTTGATTTGCGTTGCCCACACCCCGCTGAGTGCGGAGTGACCTCGCTTCGGGGCTTGCGGAGAGAGGGGCAAGGAGGCGCTAGCCGTGGTCCCGCCCGCCACCCCCGCCGCGCACAGAATGACAGGCGATAATATCACCCGTAGTATTGTCTCATTAATTCATAATTGCTATGGAAGGGCGGAAGGCCGCTAACTCCCGCAGTCACCCAGTCACATTCCACCAACACCTCCCTGCCTCGCATCTGCTCCTCCACCGCCCTGTCTCGCCGCCGTCCCGCCCCTCGCCCTCCCCCGATGCGCCCCCTTCCGGACCCGTCTCCGCCGCAGCTTCCTCCGCACCTCCTCTGCAGCCTCGCCTCAACTTCGACGCCGCCCCGCCCGCATTCTCCTCGTCTCCGCCCACCAACCCCGCCCCGGCCACCGCCCACCACCGCCCCGCCACCGCCCCCCTCGCGCCTTCCCGCCGTGGTGCCCACCCGCAAGTGGCCACAGCCGCCCTGTCCGCCGCCCTGTTCCCGTCCCTTCCTCCGCTACAATGCATTTTACCCTGCGCGAATCGTAAACCATCCGACAGCGACCCCGACCCTCACGCACAATCCCTTCTTCTCGTTCTGAAAAATCAAAGCAATTTCGGAGGCAAAAAACGCTGGCCGAATAGCGTTACGCAAGCTGAGCTGCGTGTGGCGCGGCGTGGCCCTGCCCACGGGGGAGGGCAACGGAACGCCGCTGGCGCGCGACCGGAAAGCGCTCGCGTTCAAACAGCAGCCTCCGCCACCCGGAAGGCGCGGGCCTGGCCCGAGTGAGAAGCGCACGCGACGAGGCCCGTCCCCTCCTTCCCGCGCCCCGCGCCCCGCTCCGCGATATTTACATGAGCGTGGCCGAGCCAACGGATTGTCTCGCAGCGCGCGCGGAAGTGGCGGCGGGAGAGGCCGTGCGAGAGGGCGGTCGCCGCGCCGGGGGGGGGGGGGACGGGGGGAGCGGGGAGCTAACGAGCGCGGGAACGCGTCTGAACGCAGGGAAAGTAAAGGCCTTGTGGCGCGCGCGCGCGGCCCGGCGGAAGGCGGAAATTTCGTAGCGCCGCCCGCGCCGGCTCTAGGCGGATATGGGAACTAGTTTTTCCATCTATTATTAATGGCCCGATCTGTACGTGGAGTCGTTCGGCGTCGGTAACGACATGCAACGCCTGTCGTATAACTGAATATATCTTTGCGTGATTCACGTGCAGTAACACTAAAAATGTTTTTGAGTCGTGCAGAGTTTAACGATTATAACGTGTTAGAAATGATTTTGTATGTTTCATAAGGAGTTCGCTTAATGATCGCGTTTAAAATTTTTTAGAGGTTTCGTAATTATTGATTACCCCAGAAAGTATAAATAAAAACGTTTTTTCTCGTCCGTTGTAGTTTGTGTTGCTTTCCTTGCTTCGTGAGTTGCCCAATAACTCCGACCGGTCGCCACGTAATGCCACCGTATATTGCGAGTGCGTGGGCGAAAGGTCGAGGCGAAGTGTCCGACCGGAGCTCCATGTTGCCGATACACGATTTGCCCTCTGTCCGGAGCAATGGTTTGCAAAGCTTTTCACACGATTCGTTTTGCCTTGAAACGCGTCGTTTTTGGGTGTTGAAATTCAGGCTGTTTGAACTGAGAAATATTGAAATTCACCATCTGATCATGGAAAGGAAACCTTTATTGGATTTGTTTCTATGTTATACTGCAAGTATTTTAATGAGTAATTCGTTGATAGGATTGTTTACTTATACTTGTAACTAAAGTTTAATATCATTTCAAGAATTATTGTTAATGATATGTCTTCCAGTACACAGTGCAAAAATGATATAGAAAGAAATTAAGATAAAAATAGGGTAATGATAGAAGAAATGATGATCCTCTACTGTAGTATCTTAATAGAAGTATAGTGTGAAGGTGTGTGATATCTCCAACATCCTGTAAGTTTAAAATGTTGGATTTTGGATTACCTACTTTTTAGCCGAGGCATCTTTCTGGCAACAGTATCAAAGCGGGCGCTGTCGAGTAGGGCCAACCCCATCCCTCAACACCCCTCTGCGAAAGCCTTCTGCTGCAATGACGCGACGGAACGGGGGGGGGGCGGGGCTGTCGTGGGTGGTGAACCATTGCAGCAGAAGGCTTTCGCAGAGGGGTGCTGAGGAGATGGGGTTGGCCCTACTCGACAGCGCCCGCTTTGATACTGTTGCCAGAAAGATGCCTCGGCTAAAAAGTAGGTAATCCAAAATCCAACATTTAGAACTTACAGGATGTTGGAGATATCACACACCTTCACACTATACTTCTATTAAGATACTACAGTAGAGATCTTCATTTCTTCTATCATTACCCTATTTTTTATCTTAATTTCGTTTCTATATCATTTTTGCACTGTAGTACTGGAAGACATATTCATTAACAATAATTCTTTTAAATGATATTAAACTTTAGTTACAAGTATAAGATAACAATCCCTATCAACGAATTACTCATTAAAAATACTTGCAAGTATAACATAGAAACAATCCAATAAAAGGTTTCCTTTCCATGATCAGATGGTGCAATTTAATATTTTCTCAGTTTCAAAAGCCTGAATTTCAACACCCAAAAACGACGCGTTTCAAGGCAAAACGAATCCGTGAGAAAAGCTTTGCAAAAACCATTGCTCCGGACAGAGGGCAAATCGTGTATCGCGCAACATGGAGCTCCGGTCGGACACTTCGCCTCGACCTTTCGCCCACGCACTCGCAATATAACGGCGTCGCATTACGTGGCGACCGGTCGGAGTTATTGGGCAGCTCACGAAAGCAAGGAAAGCCAACACAAACTACAACGCGACCGAGAAAAAACGTTTTTATTTATACTTTCTGGGGTACATCAATAATTACGAAACCTCTTAAAAGTTTAAACGCGATCATTAAGCGACTCCTTATGAAACATACAAAATCATTTCTAATCATTATAATCGTTAAACTCTGCAACGACTCAAAAACATTTTTACTGTTACTGCACGTGAATCACGCAAAGATATATTCAGTTATACGACAGGCGTTGCATGTCGTTACCGACCCGAACGACACTCCACGTACAGCATCGGGCCATTAATAATAGATGGAAAAAACTAGTTCCCATATCCGCCTAGAGCCGGCGCGGGCGCCGCTACGAAATTTCCGCTTCCGCCGGGCCGCGGCGCGCGCCACAAGGCCTTTACTTTCCCTGCGTTCAGCACGACGTTCCCGCGCTCGTTAGCCCCCGCCGTCCCCCCCCCCCCCGGCGCGGCGACCGCCCTCTCGCACGGCCTCTCCCGCCGCCACTTCCGCGCGCGCTGCGAGACAATCCGTTGGCTCGGCCACGCTCATGTAAATATCGCGGAGCGGGGCGCGGGGCGCGGGAAGGAGGGGAGGGCCTCGTCGCGTGCGCTTCTCACTCGGGCCAGGCCCGCGCCTTCCGGGTGGCGGAGGCTGCTGTTTGAACGCGAGCGCTTTCCGGTCGCGCGCCAGCGGCGTTCCGTTGCCCTCCCCCGTGGGCAGGGCCACGCCGCGCCACACGCAGCTCAGCTTGCGTAACGCTATTCGGCCAGCGTTTTTTGCCTCCGAAATTGCTTTGATTTTTCAGAACAAGAAGAAGGGATTGTGCGTGAGGGTCGGGGTCGCTGTCGGATGGTTTACGATTCGCGCAGGGTAAAATGCATTGTAGCGGAGGAAGGGACGGGAACAGGGCGGCGGACAGGGCGGCTGTGGCCACTTGCGGGTGGGCGCCACGGCGGGAAGGCGCGAGGGGGGCGGTGGCGGGGCGGTGGTGGGCGGTGGCCGGGGCGGGGTTGGTGGGCGGAGACGAGGAGAATGCGGGCGGGGCGGCGTCGAAGTTGAGGCGAGGCTGGAGAGGAGGTGCGGAGGAGCTGGGCGGAGACGGCGTCCGGACACTGGGGCGCATGGGGAGGGCGAGGGGCGGGACGGCGGCGAGGATGAGGACAGGGCGGTGGAGAGCAGATGCGAGGCAGGAAGGTTGTTAGGTGGAATGTGACTTGCGTGACTGCGCGGAAGTTAGCGGCCTTCCGCCCCTCCATAAGCAATTATGAATTAATGAGCACGCATACTACGGGTTGATATTATCGCCTGTCATTTCTGTGTGTGCGGCGGGAGTGGCGGGCGAGCGCCTTCCTTGCCCCTCTCTCCGCAGCCGCCGAAGCAGGGTCACTCGCACACAGAGGGGAGTGGGCAAACGCAAATCAACCACACGTTACATAACACAAATTACCAAGCATCTTTGCCTTTCTTTAACGCCTTGCGGTGCGGTGAGATAGAGATTGGTGCTAGTTTCGGATGTTTAACGAGTAGGGCTAGGTGCAGAAGAGGTAGAAGTGGCGGCGGCCGCCATAGTGTTCGATGGGCCGGTTGGCGGCGGTGAGACTGGAGGGTGGTGGCCGAACTAAGAACAGCGGTAGGAGAGGTCCTACGCCACCACTTGAGCAACAATCAATTAATGAAATGATCTCCATGGAAATATTATGGGGTGCGTGATGGTTCACACATCCTTCCAAGTGTCAATCAACATTTTAAGGCCCCCGCACCTTAACGCGGGATTCGAACCCACAACCCTACGTTCTTCGTGGAAGTAGTGGCCGTAGCAGCCGTCTGTGTAATATAGGGTCGGCGAATAAGGTATACTTCAACGTAATTAGACGAATCGAACTACATAACGTAAATCGCTGAGGGCGCTTCAAGGCTGTCACCCTCAAGAGGCAACCACATCCAAGAAGCAGAAATACGTAAAAATAAAGGACGCAAATTTACCTGTTAGACAAACATCGCTTGAGAAACAGCCTAATTTAAAAACTAAAAATTGGCAATCAATATTTTTCGCGGCGCTGCGTGGTCATTTCTGATGAAAATATTTCACGGTTATGAATTAAGCTTTTGCTCAACGGAGACAGGTGCAGAATAAATCTCGAAAAATACCTAAATAATTTTGCAAAACCTTTCACCAGCAGACCATTCGAGAAACCGTAGTATCATGTAATGTGGATAAACATTTTTTCGCAAACCGTCAACGTACTCAATTAACATAGTAATTTACACTTTCAAAGAATAATTTGCGGTTCTGTCGATTCCCATACTAACAAGGAAAATTGTATTTCAATTATGAATTGCTATCATGGAGTAAGATCTCACTACAGGCTTCTAAAACTCGAGACCTGCCCTGCATTATACAATGAGCTGGGCCATCAGATATATATGAATACCTACTCACTATCCCTGTGAGTTACTTTTCCCCAAATCTGTAGAAACAGAAAACTCCATGAATCGTCGGTAACGAGAATTGAGAATAAGTTTGAAAACTCTAATCTCTTCTCTTTTT
>BOPP01000261.1:162847-178995 GCA_017312745.1 Gryllus bimaculatus | reverse complement strand
GCGTGCGACCTTCACCCACCGCACGCGGGCCTACTTTTGCAGGAAGTGCCGTTAAAATGTTAGCCTTTCTTGTATTCTTGTATACGTCCGACGTGAGCTTTACTCACGTACTGTAGTAACTCACTGTACAACGGATTGTGAAACAAACCTCCTCGGTTCTCTTTCGCACACACAACTCCAGCGGGCGGCTGCGGTCGTCATGAGCGGTGGAGCCCTTTGGGCCGTTCGTGCGTTGATCGAGTTGAAACGCAACCGAGAGCAAAGCGCATAATAGCGTTGATTTGTGTTGGATAGTTAAAAATTCATCAATTCAAGGCAATCAACTCCAGACGCCATGTCAACATAACGTTCGATATCATTTCCGAATGTCTTTGTAAATCATTACTAGATCACGTTTTCCGGGCAACAATTAAAATAAGTAATTCGGTTAAAATTAGTGTCGGAATAAAAATGAATTTTCCTCACAATTCTTTTATATGAGCCTGCCAGGCGTCTGTTTGAACTATTTTTAATTTTTACTCTTTATTACATTATTAGATGTTTAATTTATTTTATTGCCGTATATTTTTACGATTTGCGAGAAATACGGAAAAAATACCAAAATAATACGTAACTTTTAATAAATAGTTTTGGAAACGAGTTATGTGACTATCCTGTCTCCGCGACACTATGAGTATTAAATATCAAGTCAAGTATTATTTTTCTTACTTTCTATTATTTATTTGAATGAGAATTCTAATCGTAAAAAGACTGCCAAATGGAAGATCACTCCTGAAGCCTGCAAGTATTGGAAGTTGGGATACTTAAACTACACAGTATTGAACTACTAGCAAGTTTGATACTCCAAAAAAAAAAGAAAAGTTCTGCTCAAAAGACCTACGCAGGCCTAACAAACAACCGATACTTTTCACTGGCAATAAATCAGACCTACTTTGAAACAATAAATAGTAACGTGTATGAATTGAACAACTCAACGAAAGATAGTGAAGTGATAAGAAGAACGTTAAACGTCACAGAGGTTTTGCGTAACTGAACAGGTGGATAAAGCACCTCTCAAAGTGCCAGCAAGCCGCCTCTTCACTGCCACTTCTCGGGCAACTTCGTGCTGGGAGAGAGATGAGTCAGAAGCGAAATCGTCGCTTTCTGCATTGCATGTTTGGAAGTAGTAGAGCCCGCAGAGTGCGTATCAGACCACGCACATCTCCAGGGGTCGCGTGCCCCTCTCTTAGTTATTGCGGGGGTCAGTTCTCGCATTATCATCAGAAGATATGTCCAAGTGTAGGGAACTGTTTTTTATTGTTTTTATTTTCTCCTGCTGGTGGTAAACAGGTGGGTCGTGACATTCGCCTTGAGGCAGGACTGTGGTCCTCTCGAATCAGGGTAATATGTATGAATGTTCCATAAATGAAATTAATTTCCTCAATAATAGGCTGTATAGCAGTTCCGTATGTTTATTTAATCTGCGATTTACGCTACCTTTTAATTTACATGTGCGTTTTGCTTTAAAAGATTGATTCGCTGCCGAATGTACCTCCAAATGCATGATGTTAACTTGCGTGAATTTGAGTTCGTAGCCCGATGTCTAAGAAACTGCTGCGGCATCCGTCTGGAATTCATCAGCGGAAAAGGCCAATCAGAGCAATAGACCTTTCGGATTCTCATGCAAACAATGGTTTTGTCCGACCCAGCTACCGTGCTGGTGACGCAAATCCGCTATTGTCAGGGTTCCTTTCTAACGGAGACTATTTGGACGGGTCTCTCCCCTTCTGCGCAGACTTCTCTGCGACACTACGACCACACATTCCCCCCGCCCCGTGTACAGAGGTGAGACAGTTGAGCGTTTGCTATTAAGAGTGCAGGAAAAGGGATAGAGGCATTACGAGTGCAGGTCGTGCGACGTGAGAGTGTAGGAATAACTGCGTTGAGGCACCAAATGTATCGTCCCTAGAGCGGTCTCCGACGTTTCATCCGGGGCTCGCACTTCCATGCGCTACCGCATCCGGCCCAGCTTATTTAGAAAAAGAAAGGCCGCCTTTCGTTACGCGCGCCGAAGGCACCTCGTTGAGCGCGCGCCTTCCAACGCCGGCTGCTCCGCAGAGCGTCAAGTGGCACGCGGCCACGCTCCGGAAGGCTGTGCGGCGCGGCACTCCTTGCGGCGCGTGATGCCCTTCTCCATCACCCGGCCGGGGCCTATTGTCCCGGCCCGCATTCTCCCGATGCGTATTCCGGAGGCGCGACATGCGCCGCTGCGTGTGCCAGCAGGAAGCGATCGAATAGGGGTAACGGACGGTTGCACGTGGAGGATTCTCGAGTGAGGAACACGGGAGCCGCAGGGGCGGGGGAAGGCCGGTTGAGGCCGAGAGGAGGTCACCTGGTGGAAGGAGGCCCTTCCACAAGGCGGCCTCGTGTGCCGGTGGGGCCCCATAAGAGCCTCAACCCCATCGACTCCCACGCGAGGCTTGCAAGCCTGCGTTGCCTGTTGTAAATATGTCGCTGCCGCATTGTTCCCACTGGTGGTTCCGCTGTGGGACACTTAGGTCGGTAGGTGGAGACCCCTGGGTCGGTAGGGACCTCGATCGGTGAGGACCTTCCCCTCGCCGGTATGTGAGAACCATTCGATCGTCGAGGTCTTTTCGATATTGTCCGATTTAATTTTAGTGACTTGTGACAATTCAGCGGGTATCCAATCTGGAGCTTATTTACGTCATTGATATTTCTTATTGAAGCTCTCGAGTAGAAAATCGCTACCGAGCTGACAACGAATCACGAGTCACTGTATTTAAATCAGGCAATATGATGTCTTCTTCGACATTTGAATATCGGGACTTTCGCTCAAAGCGGACGCTACGTTTAGTCCACACTTTAATTCCCCTCGCAACGCACCAGCACTTCAGCAGCAATGAGATACATAATATTAATTGTGCGCGTGTAAGGGACATACGCCGATGACTGACGATTAACGTGGTATTAGCTACTTTTGTATTCGTGCTGTACATACGATCAATTAACATAATATGTGCTAGTTTTCTCTGTTTGAAAAGATTTGTGTAACCACCGATTCTCTGTGATCACGATTACTTCTAATTACGTGCTCCAAAGATGCGGCAAAAAATTCTACATTGAGAGGAGTCGACCTGAAATTTTATATACATTGCGTTATGTGCAAGTGAAGACGTAAATTTGTAAGTTAAAACGATGTCGCGAAAGTAAATACGATCACATTCTGCGTGTTTCGGAAACAAAATTGTGTGTTCCTTGACAAGTGGTCTCCCTGATTGGGTTAAAGATTTAAGACAAAGCCTATGGCCTTTAAACGTCTGAAATACTTTTATCGATTTCAATCTCTTCCATCATTTACCGCTTATATTGAGAACTCATTATTCCGAGAACACACTTAAAGAAATACGTGAGGGAATACAGTAATTGTAAACAAAAACAAAACAAAACTTTTACTTTTCCTATGCGTGTCATATATCGTCGGAGCGGTCGATATGTTTACCTTGGGTAGTTTAGCGGTGGTATCAATTACACTCTATAAATAAAGAGAAAGGTTGTAGAGTCTCTTCGTCCCTGAGATACTAACAGTTGATCTCGTTAATAAAAATGATGCAATTCTTTGCTTACTACTTAATCTTTTTAAATTTATATGATGTTGTTCTTAAAGTATTAAGAATAACACTATATAGTGAGGTACGTAAACACTTCAAGTGACCAAAGATAGCATTGCTCGTTTACCTGTATGGGAACTCGTTTTCTTTTAGCTGACAATCGTTCTGGACTCAGCCAGTTACGCAATCGTTTAGGGTAAGATTCCTTTCTAACAATGTATGCAACCTACCTAGTTTTCACAACTAGGTAGTTCTTTTAGAGAAAAAGTGAAAGGTATGTTCTAAAGTCGCCATATGTAGATAGAACTGGTTGATTTATTTTAAGAAACCGTTCCACGTGTAATTCCGACGTGGATGGAGGCGAAATTATGCTGAAATAAGATAATTAGTACTTGTGTTTTAATCTTCCTTATAAATACACCAACACACACAAAATCCTTCGTTAATTCTGAAGCCTCATGATATCGTCATTGCAATCGCATTCTTACGTTAAATTTATCGGTCGGGCATGTCGCTTTACTTTTGCATTTACAAAAATGTGCCCGTGAAACTAGGTAAGAATGTTCTGTCCCGAAATTTACGTCAGTAATTTAATATATTACTGCAGACTGAGGTGTACTAACGACTGCATTATTCAACTGTACTTCAAATGTAGTTCAACTGTATGAAATGTTACACATTTCTATTGCTGGGAATGCAATAGTATGAAATAACGTTTTGCCAATAAACGCGTGGTGGGGAATCTCATATAACGGGGTTACATATGTAACATTTCCCTCTGATAGGTATACAAATATACAAACATTTGTTTGACAGTACAAGTTCATCACAGCGAAAGTTATTGTGTTCCTGTGGAACATCAGTGCAAGTCAAGTTGCCTACGTAAGGCGCTAATAACACGTGTACCTTTATGTATTGGGATATCTCATATAAAAATGTTACCCAAAGATTATATCGAATAAAGTTTGCGAACTTGCATTAATTTGCGTGGTCATTAAGTCATTAAAATTGTACAATTCGGGCCAGATAGTAGTTACTTTAACGTGGAACAAAGAAAAGGAAATAAATAAATTATATGATATTTACTTGTATAATTCGACTAAACCAAGAGTTTTTTCTACCACACATGAATAATTTTTGGAATCCCCCCCCCCCTTGTTTTAATTTATAACGTAATTTGGCATGAGATGTTCCAGGAAAGATGCGCCATTCAATATGCGACAATAATTGCACTTTTATAATTACTTGGGGTTTGGTTTTCTCTATGTAAGCTTTGGCAGTGTTTCCCATGAGTTTGTTTTTTAAGCGAGAACTAATTATTTAAAACGAAATATCTTGACGAAAATAACCATTTTAAGGTGTGGTAAATCTAAATTTAAGACGTATTGCCGCTTCTAGAGAAGTCTGTGACATTTATTGGCTTAAAGAAAACTACTTTAAACTTACTGTTATTGACGATGCTTCCAGAAAGTAGCACCACCTTGCAGATGATATTTTTATAAGTCGACCGCGATCTCCTTCGTCACCGACAGCAAATATTAAAAATGATCCTTCTGCTTTTGACGTTGTGGCTCATGCATTTCGTGACAGAATACATTGGCTGTAGATGGGAATGCACACATAAATCTTAGACGGTATAAAAATTATCTTTATTGCACCAGTTGTTCCAATTGCAAACTAGGTGATCGTTATTCTTTCGAGAATAGGATATCTGTAAATATATTTTTTTCGTTTTTATTTAAAGGACGGTGCCAGTATTATATCATTTAAGAAAAGGAAAACAGCAGAAATTAAACTGTTCGTTTGCCCGCGCTCACGGCTTCTTTCAAACAGCATGACTCACCGGATATTTTCTTTCAAAAGACGCTGAGGGGAGAGGAAATCTTCATTCGCTCTCGACCGCGAGCTCTCGATTGCCGATTTTACTTTTTTTTCTTTCTTTTTCTTTTGAAGAGTTCTCCTGCCATTTACGCGTTTTAACCACGACCTCATTATTCAAGCGGCGCCCCAGATAGCGGCCAATCACTCGACCACCCGCCATTGCATCTCGCTCGCCGGCCGGCTCCGCCCGTTTGCGTCGCCGCGCCGCTCAGGAAGGAAACGCAGACACTCGGCTCGCCTTGCAGAGGGCGTTGGCGCCGTCCACCTTGGTTGTGTTCTGGGAAACAATGAACGTCTCGAATGGAAGAGATGATAATTGTCAAAAGTCGTCTTTTTGAGAACTTTTTTTTTCTACCGTTTGTCTGTGCGGTATGGCTCTCCAATAGTTAAATTTAAGACTCATAGTTGCTTCCCGCTTATTGTCATCTCTGTTTAACTTACTGAAATCCCTTAAATCAAAATGCTCTCTTGCTTGCATCTTGAAAGTTATATCAGGATGCTCTCAAATTTTTGAAGATTTAATAATAATTGAATAATCATCTTCCTTTACGGATTAGACATATGCCAGCCTCTGTCCATTTCATTCTTGACCTTCCAATGTTTCTCTTCCCTCGCAGCTTATAATTCAGGGCTTGCACTGGAAGTCTGTCTTGCGGCATATTTCCAATATGGGTCACCCATGGCTGTCTGTAATTGAAGAATTTGTAACGCATTTAAGTGAACAACACCTGTGTTAGGGACTTGTGTGACAAAATATGTGTATCAATGTTTGGAAGTTGCTTTAAAAGTATGAATTGCGATAATGGCCGATTTTTGAACACATTCTACTATGTATAACATTATCACTGTTTTCGACTAAGTGCATTCTGTGTAAATTCGCGTTCTAAAAGCTTCGAAAAGTGAGAAACTCTCGGACGTTCTCTAGTGAATTCGATGGACATCACTGTAACGTGAAAAATAAATTACGGCAGTCAGTAATCAAATTTGTAGAAAAAATACGTTCTAATACTTCTCGAAAGAAATCCGTATTGTGCCTTTTCATTAACTGTTGGTGTGACCTTCAGCCGGAAATAAGGTCCCGTGAAAAGACATTGTTACCAGCCACGTCTATCTCTCTAAGAATGATTGAATGTATTTCGAGGGATCGTTTTTTCTTTCAACGGAGAAATTATACTTTCGGATATTCAATGGAATATACCACATTAAAATGTGGGGAAATAATGTATTGAGGCAGACCGCACTTCTTGCGAGAAAGTATGTGCTGTTTAGACCACTAGTTCTTATTGTACGTGTGGGTGTTCTGTAGCTTAATACTTCATTTCTCGCCCTTCCAACCCATTAAATGTTGAATTTAGTTTATTGTCATAAGGACATGCGTTTTTCAAGTAGTGAGCGGTTTTGGGTTGTTAGTTCGGATTAACAACAGCCAGCTTTGCAAACGAGATTTAGGAACACGGAAGGGACGTTCCTCCACCCAAAACGTTACAGTATGATCGGAATGCATCCGTGTTTGAACGAAGAAATTTCGGGCGCGAACGGTCCATTAATTCTATCGAACGGTACACTCTGCATTCCACTGCACCCCCCAATCGTCTTCAAATCAGTGCGAACATCCGATATGTAATGGAATCGAAAATAATAAAACTATTCTGATCTACATTTAATCTGAAATATATTTGTTAATGAAGCTTAAAATCCCTATTGCGTTCTTGCTTGCCAGAAACGATCTACAACCTATTGCTTCTAAATTCCTGTCCAGTGGAGAATTTAATCGGGAGTCATCCGCATGGCTTCTCGTTTATAAATTAACAAAACAATTTTGTCTATGTCCATGTTAAATTGTCGTTTCGGCCGAATTATTTAAGATTGTCTTTGTTTCGGCAGTTTGAGTTTTTGAACTTAAAATCTCAGCCATTAGACACCGTAGACATAAAATAAACATGAACATAGAATACCCATGTCCAACTTTGTGAGGATTAATAAACTGCCAAAGTACGTCAAAATTAACATCATACAATACAATTTATCGATCTTACATTGGTGTGAGTGAATGTGAAGCCACCAGAAGGAAAAAAGTCCATCTGGGAAATAACCTCCGGTGCCCGACATAGAAGCTTAAAGACCCGTTATGTGAAATAATGAAAATACTTTCTGTTGAGATGGAATCTAGGTCTCTTCGGAGAGCGGTGTGAGGCAACAACCGTACACTGGTCGAAGTTGACAACAGTACGGCGCACTACAGATCAGTGATACGAAGTGATGCCATGTTGCATACCTAACCCCTTGTTAACGTGCGTGCGTAGTTTCCGTTTTTGCAGACAGTCAAGACCTGGTGTAAAAGATAAATCATATGCATTCTTCCTGGTGCAGTCTGTGGATTCTACAGAACTCCATATAATAATAATAATAATAATAATAATAATAATAATAATAATAATAATAATATGATGATGATGATGATGATAAATAAATCCCATTTTTTCGAATTTTTAGATGTTTCTTTGATTTGTGCTGATGATACAGATGACCTTGTTCAAACCCCTACTTGTTTTGAGAACGGAGATTTTCTGACAGTTTCTGTATTTTTTTAAATTACTGCTTTTATTTATAAAAGATACTATGTATCCGTGTGTAGGGATCATTTTAAATCATGCTTTTTTTAAAATACAAAATGCTAGTTTTGTATTATTTTACATAAATTCGGTGAGATGGTACTGAGTCTACAACAATTTTACAAATGCATTTATATTTCGTTGTGGAATATTTCGATTTTAACTTGGGTTGGATAGCTGATATGCCATAAACAGAAGTGTTTGAATAAAAGCGATATAAATGTTCAGCTTTTCTAAACCTCTTATATCCACCCTGAATGGTTCCGTGGAGAGTTGTATGTGAAATTTCGACTTCTTTGATGAAGTCGGTAAGGTGACAGTCGTGACTCTTCAGACACCAAGCGCAAATATAATTGCCGACCGAGGTGGAAGATGGAGAAGCATGTTATCAGACGAGAAGCGACCTGGTTATTAACGTAAGCGAAGCAACCACGGCCTAACTTCAACCGTGAAGAACAAATCTCTCCTCGTGAGTGAAGAAAGCGAGATGACATAATTATGTTACTGACAACCAGGGCAATGCCACGAGAGGATATGGGGGGGGGGGGGGTATCGTAAAAATGTATCTCAAGCTACATATAAATTATTGTTGACGATTAATAGCCTGCTGTTTCAGCATCCATAGTAAATAGGTCAAGTTTCAGAAATATATCAAGATTTTTTCACCTTATTAATGTTACAGCAAATTAGTGATGTAATAATGTAATAACCATTCGTGTATTGCCTTTTATTACTTTCCTCTCATTGATGCAATCATTGCACACCTATGAATACAATCGTTCCGTACAGCGCGTTTACGTCATGCACGAACATTAGACTTCGTTATCAACGATTGACTGCGCCAGAGCTACCTAAAGAGAAAGTAAAACAAGGTATACTACATTCTTCAATTCGATAATTTTCGATTTAAAAAAAATGAATTTATGATTGGATTTCTCACAGATATTAAGCGTAAACGTTCTGCCTACTATTTATCTACAAACTATGTTTTCATTATACATTTTGAGGGATTGTAATGCAAGAAGTAGTGTCACCATGCTATGTTAGAGCGAATTAATAATTAGATATGGTAAGAGAAAAAAATTGACTCTCCAAACTTCTTTTAAATTCATTTCACACAAAAACATTTTAATACATTTTAGAGGCAAGAACCATCTAAACGTAGGTCAGTCTAAAAAATTGAAATATTCCTTAGTGTACATCTTCTTGTGTGAACGCTTCTGAGAAGAAGGAGAACGGGTTGAAAACAAGTTTCGGTTTGGAAAGAATGATCCTATGATGATGAAAATATGTCCTTCCGAGTAATGTACACTGGCAGAAACCATAAGAAATGATTCGAAATTGGTTGTTATGTTGTGCTGGTGTATTTCGTGATTGAGCTCCAACACTAGCATTTTTTTCTTCGTCGGCAATTACGGTAAACCTGTATTACAATACCCTTTGAAATAAGAACAGGAAAACAACACCTTTTTCATGTTCGGTCATATGTAATGAAATTCCAGGAGAACAATTGGATGTACATTAGCGATATTACTTTGAAATACGTTACGTAATTTGAGGAACATTTTCCATTATTTTCTACGGAAGAGGATTTGTTACGCATGTATGAACAAATGTGAGAAGCACGCTCTACATTTCGATACCAGTCGGGGTGAATGGCTGCACTGGGTCCTAGAACCGGAAGCAGACAAGGAACGGGTATATCGGAGTGAATGAAATGGAAAAACCGGTTTAACAGGAGCAGGCACAGGCGCAATCGGAAGAACCAGGGTCCTAGAAGGAATTTAGTGTCGAATGGTTGTGCACCTGCTTTTGGTAGCTTGCAATGATCTAGAGCGTGCAGCTTCCGTGTGTCATATTGAACATTTATTTCAGGAATATCGTCTTTGTTGTGAAATGAAATAAATTGAATATAGACAGTAAGATATCAAATTATACGTTTCCGCATGAAAACATTGAAACCCCATTAAAATGTTGTCATTTCCCCTCCCACAGTTCCCGAGAAAACACGTAATTCATTTCTTTTTTCACATTTCTTTTCACTGGACCACGTCTTGTGTAAGTAACTGATAATGTCATTGCTGCTTAAGGAAAGTATTTGGCGACGACTGTCACTTTAATCAAACACCCGAGCCTCGTAATGCGCGGATTACACGAGTGCGCGTCCTTGAAACGAATGCAAATCCGCATTCACATCGCGTTAAAAAAATAAAAAAAAATAAATAAAAACCGCAGGGAGGTAGTGTCTGAAGAAAAAAGAAACGCGAGACGAGGAGCGTCGCTAGTGACGCGGAGATTGGGGGGCGCACCGTTACACGACTCCCAGCCAGCCTGCACGCCCGCCTCCTTCCCTCCCACCCTCGCCCGCCCACCGGGCCGGGTGCGCCGCCACTGGGACCACGCCGCGCCGGTCGTCCCGTTACGCCTGGCAGGAATGCTCGGCCGAGGAGGGAGCCCACGGCGCGGCGCGGCGCGGCGCGGCGCGGCGTCGCCGTGACCTTCACACCGTGCCGGCGGCGGTTGCGCATGCGCGCAGCGGTGCTTCCCGAAACAGGTGCGCCTGCGCCCCCCAGAGCGACGACCCGCCGCGCGCCGCGCGCTGGTCCGATGACCAAGTGATCCTAATAGCCAAGGGACGCGACCCGCGCGCGCCGTACCGGGCCGCGTCCGTGCGCAAACCGCGCGCTGGCGCTACTTCCTGCCAATTCCTAGTCAAAGCGTTGACAGGGGAAAGCCGATGAATAACGGTTCTAACGAAATTTAATTAAAGGTTGAATCGATCTCTACAAACGTCAACGATTTAAGGAAAGTGGATGTTGCCCGTTGCCGTTTAAGGGCTTATTCAGCTTACAGTATCTATTTCGTTGTTTCCTCGTTATCTGTTGACGTCATGCTCCTAGAACACACTTTCAGTCATTAACCTACTTTTGTTCGAGGTTCTTTTGGAAAAGATTTTTCAAGGAAATCTTTGGCTACAACTTTTGGAATGACTTTCGAAAATCATCCAAGAGTATTTAGCACATGCCTCATCCCAGTATCGGTGCATCCAAAACAATTTAATGAAACAGCAAGTCCGATTTCGCGTAACAAATATAGGCTTACATGAAAAATCCAGTTACAACATACACTTATTACATATATTATAATGATACTTCTCCTATTTTCAGAACGGGTCAGAAAAAAATGAACCTTATACTATTTTTTCATAGTCAATGCGTAGTATGTTTTAGCCAATTAAAATTTATGATCAGTCAAAATATTCACGTTTTCAAACGTAGATTATACATTTCGTTAGTGATGTGCAGTTTTCGTAATGGTATGTGGTGGGGAGCAATTTAGCTGTCAAAAAAAAGCCATATCACTTTGCCAGTGCTTTTTTTTCTTAACGTGGCGGATACATCTGCAGCCTCTGAGGTGTAAGTAATTTGAACTACCACATGAATTAGATCTGAAAAGAAAAAAAAATCTTTTCACTGGTGGTAGGAAGCGGTGTGGAGTCGACTCCGACAGCGCGACTCCGGTGAACGAAAGCGAAGAACGAGTAGCGCGAAGAAGGCCATTCAGTTTGTTAATTCAAATGACAATTGGAAATTATGCAAAGCACAAACTCAACGATGTCTGAACTCAACGAATCGCATAGGCCGAAGATCGGAGCTTCGACACCAACTTCGACACGCTTAGCGAAGCATCGAAATGTCAAGTTACATGTGTTGGGCAGAACGTACTTTGACCTGATATGCAGAGATGATGCGTTGGACGGAGTCAAAGGGTGTTTCGTGGGAGGGCAAAGGCCGGATCCTCGCCGCGCCGGAGGGCGCGTAGGGAAGTGTGTCTGCACTGCTGCGAGTTCGAGGTTGCAAGTACTACGCCATTCCGCTCACAGTGTTGCTGTTCGCCATGTTCTCGCGGAAGTGGGTCGATTCTGTCTTGTTTGTTGCCATAAGAGTCAAGAACCAAGAAAAATTGAATTAGGTACTCGTTTCATTGTGTAAAATGTTGGCTGACGGATTTTTTCAGAATTACGTATAGAAGCCGCGAGAGGTTGCCTTTATAAAACGTATTTTTATTAACATAGTGTTCAAGATACATAAATGGAAACTATGAAAGAAGAAAAACAGTAATGTTCAACCCTGCATTTCGTTTACTCAATTTCTTGTCGAATCGTTTTTGCCCAAAATTGTAAACATTTACATCAGACTTATTTACATATGTTATTTAACTAGAATTTCTAAATGTTACACATTTATTTATTGTCATGTAGATTTGTTATTCTTGAAACTGAATTGCAACAGTAGAGATATCAAAAGTATCTTATACATCACGTTTTGGTATTCACATCATAATATGATATTAAACCTTTACATAACAGCTCGTGACAATATGACAGCAAAAACCAATGTACATCATGAATGAGCGGCATTTTGCTTTGTTAGTTCATCTAAAAACTTGCATGCGCATTGAACCAGTGTATCTTTGTCAATTTACACACCTGAACAAGTGTGATTGAAGGAGGAAGGCTACATGTGTCAGCTAAATTCACAGATCTTACAACCTTGGTTGTCAGGGCGGTGACACGTCCTTGGTCTTAGGCTTTGGGAGTGACAGCTTGCCAACCCTGCTGGAGTTCCATCCAATAGTCGATATCATAATTGCATTGCCCTCGTAAGATTGAATTATCCCCACGAAGCTGCCAGGAACATCATTCGCTTCGTGGGGTGCACAACTCCAGCTTTCTTGGAATAAATAAGTAAATGAATGAATAAATAAATGACCTCTTTTCAAAATGCGCGTAGAAACACATCCACAATGGTACCCTGCGAATGATAGAATATATTATACTTTCATTCCGGGAGGCAGTGATCGCTTATGTTGGAACGATATTTTAAATTCTCTATGGAAGATAAGTTTCTGTTGAAATAACATTTCGGTCTTTTCGATGTAGTGAGAAGTGGATGACCTACATAGCTCAAACAGTTGCGTGGACAACCACTCTTCGTTAACCTACGAGGCACTTTGTGATTGTGGCGTGGAAAACAAAGGCAAACCATTACAATGTGTCTCATAATATTTCCTACATCGCCTTGCTTCGTTTCTTAATTGGCCAGGAAAGTGAAATATCGGTGCTATTGTGAACATCCCGTTTGGAATATGACATTACGAGAAAGAAAAGTGACAATTCTTAATCCTGAAAGATCAAACAGAAATAACTGTATTGTTTCACGAAACAGTTACAACTTCTGAGTACTCATCTCATAAAATTACTTTTGAGACTGTAAGTTGTCAGCGAAAGCTCTAAGAAACCCACCGGTTTCGAATCTTCGCTCATAGCAAAACTGAAATTCATCTTTTTTTGTAAAGGGGCCTGGGAAAGAACATAAAGAACTATTGTCAAATTAAATGATTCTTATTATTAAATATTCCGTTGTGGATATGAAAAAGGTTTTCGAACACGGCTAGATTGTTCATGCTCAGGCATAAAGAAATGAAAACGAAGAGTGGACATGTGGTATGCTATACATTCCATTAGGAGAAACTTACGTTTCCTTTTACGGGGCCACTTGTGCAATGCAAGTAAGGACCTTTTGGAATATTTTGCGTTATTGGTGTTGACTATAAATATATTATTGACACGGAAGTTTAATGCGCTTTGCTTTTAAGAAAACAAATTCAAGAAGCTACTCGTATTCCTGGGTCATCCCCCTCTTCCGATCTGCAATTTTGCAATGTCACTTTCGTGTTCATAACGGTCAGATGCGTAGGATGCATCATTGCTCACTTGTCACCAACGTAGTCAAAACTTTCCGCACCGGCGTGCCGTGAGACCACAATTAGTGTGTTTTAATATCATTCATAGTTCGATTGTAACAATGCAGTGCAAAATAAATAGTATAACTTAAGGTATCCGTTGTTTAGTAGATGCACCATCATTTTTTGCAGTGAACTTTTTGGTTAATCTTTTTTCCATTGAACTTTTCATTTAAAAAATTCCCTTTTTTTTTGAAGCCGATGGCGTATCTGGGTCTGAGGAGACAAACAATAATTCACATACCACATTAGAATAACCTTTACTCTGCATAATAATAGCTATCAGATGGCATCAACTTGATGTGTATGTCTGGAAACTTGTGCATCCTTGCCATGAAGGTCGCTATTTCGGCTCTAGTTTTTCGGGGCTATTGTCAGGGCTAAATATCTTGTGTGCCGGGTGACAATATTACATGAATCCTGTGTAATTTTTTTCTCGCTGAATCGTACATGTTCCAACCCGTCCTATGAGCATGGGAGAAGATGGGCTTCGAAAAACTGAGATCGAGGGTTGAAACATGGTCGGGGCCGTACATTTTCGAAGCACGTGTTGTGTGGGCCATGTTACGCTTGCGGCGTGTAAAAGGACCGTGGCAGGTGCTGGGCAAAATTAAATCCTCCAAAAATTCCACCCGCAATCATATCAATGTCAGTCAGAAAACGACGCCAATAATGAAGAAATGTGACATAGTCGTGGTGTCGGTCCCTGACGGCGAATGTGAGACTGAGGACCGAATTCGCAGTAGTAATTTAAAATTAGTTTTCCATAAGCATCCGATTCTTGTTCACAAATCACCCTTATGCAATGCGTGGGCAGTGAGTAACCACTGTTTCGTATAACCTGCTCTCTTAAAAGCTCCTCATTCTTTCTCCTCCAGTTTGGTTTATGTTCTTAGGCGTCGTTCGCTTCTACATCGTCTGGAAAAGGAAGACAATTACCTCGGTAAATATTTTGAGTCCTTTGCGCCACGTATCATTCGCTCTACGAAGAAATACATGAGAAGCATAGACAATCCATTGAAAGTGTGCAAGTCCAATCGGACTAAACTTTGGAAGGAAAAGTAATGAGTGTGTGTGTAGTCCGTGGCCATTCAGACACGAAATGGCTAGTGCAATTGGCACGATACCACGTGTCTGACCACGTAAGGAAGCACTGATTCCGCTAATGAGGAACGTTCACGAAACACGACTCACGATGGGTAATTAAGCAATAACTTATTTCATTGACGAGTCACTGATTTCTGAAGAGTAAACTATAGGTTAGGCTCTGAATTTACCTGATAATTCCATGATGGCATTTAAGAAATTCGTGGCAGTTCAGCCCGTGTCAGGGGTGAGCCTTTGAACAAGCATCAAAGAGGCGCTTTCGGGTTCTCGTTTTATGAATATTGAAGCAAACGCGACGCCGCTCTCGCAGCGCTGCTTCTTCGCTCCGACGCGCCTGGCCTGCCCCGCTGTCCGGCGGGGCGACGGAGGCGCGCTCCTTCCGCCGGCCCCGGGCGGGGCGGGGGCGGGGCGGGGGCGGGGCGGGGCGGGCGGGCCGGTGGCAGGGCGGGGCGGGGCGGGGCAGGGGGGGCGGCGGCGGGGGCGGGGCGGAGCGGGGCGGGCGGAGGCGGGGCGGGGGGGGCGGGCGGAGCGGGGGCGGGCGAGCGGGGCTTGGGCGAGCGGGCGGGGAACGGGAGGGCGGGGCGGACGGAGCGGGGCGGGCGCGGCAAGGAAGGAGGAACCGAGGCGGAGCGGAGCAAGAAGAAGGGGCTAACGCAACAGGCAAGCTGGCAGCCGTTGTGAACGCCAGCGAGAGATAATGCAAAAAAACGCTGTTAGGCGCGTGGTCATGAGCAAAACCGGAAGGTGATAGTGCTAGGTAGAAGCGGAGAAGGTGCGATGCATACAAGTGCAAATAATGGCGTCTTTAGTGTTTTCCATTCAGAATCTGAAGTGAAACGTATTAGCAAATCAAATGATGACAGGACATCGACCCGGATACGAAGATGCTTTAATTGTAGATACTGCAATTTGTCAACTCTTGGGTTAGGAAACAGAATATGGTAAATCCCAAAACATAGCTGATTTATATGTTACAATAAATTGTTTATACGAAAGAACAGAAGAGGCGATTTAGACTAAAGTCCAGCCAGACAATATACGAAAATATTTCGTTTTTAGAGTACGTAAACTTGAACAGCGGCAATGACATGCTCTACTATTACAAAGCGGGGCATTATTAGGACGAGAAAGCGGA
>BOPP01000261.1:55125-136895 GCA_017312745.1 Gryllus bimaculatus | reverse complement strand
GCCCCGCCCCGCCCCGCCTATGCAGCCCCCACGCCGCATTTCCCGATCCGTCCGGTCCTTCCTTTCATGTTTGCTATGAACATCGTTGCAATGGCGAGCGACCGCTCGCCGAATCCCGCGTGGTGTGGATGAGTCGCTTGGTATTTGCCGAGCGACGAACATTCGGTGCTCGCCATACCCATCGCGTGTCGGTCTTTTGCACTCATGAAAAGGAAGCGAACATGCGCCCAACAAGTCAGCTGCTCGGGATTGAGCGAGCAGACGCTCTCAACTCAGCGAATGCCGAATGTGTGGAGCCGCCTTTAGATATATATCTTATACTCCTGTCAAACTGCCTGCAAGACTATATCACCCGTTCACGGAAGAAAATTTTGGAAAAAAAACTGTTGGTGCTTTCACACACCGTAATGCAAATATATAATCTAAATTTCTCGCTCCTAGGTTCAGATGAATTGGATTTGCGTTGATATATTAGTCTGTTAGTTTCTTCTTTTAGAAGACTGGCCAACAGGTGGTTTGACTCCACGCATTCAAACCTTATGTTCGCTTAGAGGAAATCTACTTCTCTGGCTCAGAGCAATGGCCTCTGGGGCTTTCTGCACTATTTAGGTCGCCAGGGAACACCAAACAAGTCCCTGGTGTACTTTGTTGGGTCTCTACCGCCCCGAACCGATGCCCCTCTAATCAGCATGTGCGGAGCGTGGCGTAGCGCACCCATACCAAAGGTGCGGCTGCGACTACATGACTTGCATGAGGGTTACGTGAAGGAATTGGTAAAGGATAGGAAAGTGGATCCGGGGCGCAGACTTTGCTAGCAGCGTCTATCTAGGAACGCTGGTCAGCGTCAATTGTATTTCGGTGTTTTGACGAGATAGGTCTCTTAGAAATACTGCGTTCGATAAGGAGATCTTTAAGCCTCAAGTTTCTCCATTTTCCTTGATTTTGAAATGATACAAACACTATATAGGAAAGGAAACACCCTGTCACTGGAAGCAACCCAGATGCTTTGGGAGCCTTTGCTACCACTTATTTAATTTGTATATAATACGTTGTGAGAAAGACTACTTATGTACCAAGAATATAATTCAACAATAGATTTTCAAACAAAGACTTGGTTTTGAACTACTCGAAACCGAAGTTCTGATTCTTGAACTTCTATCTTTCCTCGCAATTTTGATCGCATTCCATTGCATGTGCAGCCGTTGCCCATTGGAATAAATGTACTGCTGTGCGACTCAAAGTGACATCTCATTAAACACTGCAAAATATTATAGTTTGTTAAACAAAATATGACAGCTGGTCAAGTCAAATGTTTTTATCCTCAAACGTGTTGATGGGGTGGAGGGAACACATAATAGAACGAATCAATCGTAATAGGCAAAATACTTCGGGCCCCTTGCTATTCGACTTATCGGGGTTTTACCGTAATAGCTTTTAATATGTTTAACTTTATAGATAGCGAAAAAGATTCAACTCGTCAATTATAATTTGACATGCTCATGTCAAACTGGGTGAATGTGATTCTCTTCGCGACGATGTTGCTGTTCCCGATCAATTGCTGCTGTCGATCAGAAAAGTTTATTGATGTAAAGCAACCCTTGTGTACCAGCTTCTGAAAGCTCTATAATGTCGCCGACGTCCCCTGTTGGAGCTGCGGAACAAAGCCCTGCCGAAGCGCCCCGCAGAAACATTGCACAGCGGTCTGAAACGATTGACGCACTCTCAACGGGCGGTAGTTCAAGCCTCAAGTAGGTTAAGCGGGAAATTTTTGAATTAATACAGCGTGAGATTTGCAAGTAACGTGACTGACATTGAATTTAATTTCAATTTTTAACCTTTAATTATTCATTATTAATTTATTATTTTTATTTACAAACATTAGTCAGTGGTAGGAAGTAGGTGGCTGGTAGAAAGCTACGCAGTACCGCCGACAGATGGCGCTGAAAGCTGTAGGCAGTGCCAGCGTGAGGCATGGGCCAGCAATTCAAGGGACCCCACAAGTAAGAGGTTCGATGATAGGACTGATGGGGAAAAATTAGTAAAAAAATTGAAAAAGAAATTAGAATTTGTGAAAATCATTATCGTAATTTTATAAGTCGCGATACAACACTCTAATATTTCATAAAATTTTCAATTATTTTTTTACCTTAAATAGTTCATTGTAGTCATTACTTACAAGGTAGGACTCTGTGATTTCCACTACGCGGCCCCGGGTTTGATTCCAATCGAGCCAAGACTATAGTGTGCGTTTTCCTTTCAATGACCCAGAATATGTTGCTGTGTGACTAAGAGACAATTCACTTCTCAGGTCGAGAATATCAGAATATGGCGTGGGGATGTGCTAACCACACGTACCCCCTTAACCCATGGCCGCGAGGCAGGAACGTCGCCGGTAGGCCTGAACCCGTCATATACATACATGCATACAGGACTCAGTAAAGTGAAACAAACGATGCCAACAGTAAAATAGGTTCTACTGAAATTGATATTTGTTATTTCATCTATTTAACAAGTGATTTTATTAAACACAAACTGTGCACATTTTTTGGCGTTTTAAGCTCACCGTGGAAATTGTTTTATTTGATCGCTAAATATTTTTACTTAACACTATTGTTTAAAATATATTTCCAAACAATTTTTCTATCTTAAACGTAATTTTTGTTATTTATTGAAATAAAATTACATATAGTACATTTTTATAATTTCGAGTGGTGTGGGGTACGTTTCGGGATTGCCGTGGGCGCAGAATTGTCTGACTCCGACCCTGGCTGTAGGTACACAGTATTTCTATAGGCGCAGTTTAAAGCGCGTGAGTGGCGTGAAGTATGGAAGCTCTGGTCGAGGGCGAGAAAGCAGATGGTCGCCTGAATGTCCTTGCTCATCCGCTCCCCTCTTTACGCGTTGTATGCATCACGACCCGACTAGATTTTAAATTACTTCTGCGCTGCAAGTGATAGTACGCTGACCACGTCACATACTAAATCTTCCCCATGCGTCACTTAGTTTCGTTTTTTAGCGTTTAATAGGTTAATAAATAAGTCAAACCGTTTAATCCCGACACAGGAAGCGTCCCGGGATGAAAATTACCAAGTTCTGAATTGCTGCTCGAAGTCTAAATCATGTTTTCGTAATATTCTGGGAACTTAGTTTCCTTGTAGTCACAGTGTCATTTTCCAACTTTAAGCTTTTATTATGGATTTAAAATGACAACCTACGTAAGAAAATTACGAGAATAAGTCGTGGGCATCGGACTTTTTTGTACAAAATTAATATCTTTTAAAAAAACGTGTCGGCAAGAGTCAAGACTATGACATGGAACCAATATACGTTGTGCTACTCGCTTTGTAAGCTATTCCTGTATATGAGTAAGAGTTTGTGCCTGAAGATCCGGCATAACAATGCTGAGCCGACTTTCCAGTCTCATTTCAAGGTGTTGCACCAGATTTGCTTTTGACCCAGGGAGAGGATGCAACCCGCATCGCACTGCTTTCCAGTGTGAAAGATTTAACTTCAGCACGTATGTGGGAATACGATTTGCTCTTGCTTGTAGAGTAATATCGTCGAATTCGAAGCTCCTTCTTCATTCTTTCATTCAGTGATTTGCAATGCGAAAAATTACAATCGTAACTTCAAAGGAATGTACAAAGATTGTAAGAGTCTGAAACTTTACTTAATATATACAAGATAAATTATTTTGCTTTTTTGGACTTTTTTTTGCAAATTGAGTCTTCCTTCTCATAGAAAATATAACACCTTACAGAAAATAATTGAATAAGACTATTCTGAAACTAGGAATATTTACATTCCGCGAGTTCTGTTTACTAACATATTTTACCAAATGCTTATTGACAATTGTGTATTTATCTTTCTTGTGATAAAATAGAGACTGTTTTGAAGAAATGTCGAAACGTGAAATAATTCCAGGAAACTCTCTTTTACAATATGATTAAGTTTGTAGATGAGGAAAAATATGTCAAACGCATACCATGATTTGACCTTTATTTCGTTTTAAAAAACTCACACGTTTGTGAAGAAATTTATTTTTCTAATAAGTTTTGATACGTCTTCAACTTATTCTATTACAATGTTCATTGACCTTTTTTTATTCTTTCAGAGTGCCTCCTGGCTTCCCAGACCATAGGACGTGCCTTCTGAATCAGAAGCTCCAAATGCTGAACTGCTGCATTGAAAGGAGATTGAATCGAGAGACGTTGGCCCGAAAAACATCGGTGGAACTAGAAAAACTCTCTTCAGGTTTGTAACTTTATTTCTCCGTATTTACTATGACCATGACCATGAACTTACCATTCACCCTGGCTCATGGGTGACAAAATGCAAACATATTTTATCGTCGCAACTGAAAAAATCATTCAAGATCATGTAGTTGCGTTTTAACGTTGTCTCTGTGTAAAGAGTTTACCAGCAAATGTGTTCAGGACAGAAGAGAAGCTGTACTTTGATTCCAAAGGCACATCTCTAAACCAAAAGTATTCTTAAAAGTGTAATATTGCATTGAACCATATTGCAATTCTTGTTTAGAAAGCGACTTTTGCTCTCATGAAATATGAACCGGTAAGATATGAGAATTTTGTGTTATCAAATCTAGGTTTAATTATCCGCGTACTGTAATTTTTAGGAATTTTCCGCTTCCATTTTGTCGCTAGGATATGCACTATCATTTCCGTTACTTTATTTTTTGTAATACTGAATATTTAATGTAGGTATTGAGTCAGGAAATTTAATGCATAAATTAATCCAGAATTATATTTTTAATATTAATTCAGATATAGAAGTATTGTTGTTTTCTTTTGTTTTTTATATCCTATATAGCCAAATAGGGTCAACGATATTTCGGCTACTTTCTTACTTTGTGAAATTGTTTGCCCTAAATTCTCACATTTGCTTACTGTGGACTTCTTTCGTTCAGTCAGTCCGCTTTTTGCCCCTTTTCAGTGTGTCTTTTCCTGGAAGCTCCGGTGTGTTGTGCATTAAGTGACAAGTTCTCGAATGTCTTTTTATGTGAATCCTATTTCCCGCAGGTGTTTCCCGGATCAGTGTGCCATGCAAAAGTACGTATCGTTTTGTCAATTTTTTGTATAAATTCTGTTTTTTTATTAGATTAAATAATGATAAATCCTTTAAAAAATTACTCGTACAAAGTGACGGTGTTTTAAGCTTGTTGTGGTATACTTAATTTTAAAAGTAGGATCACTTTGCGGCTGAACCATCTCTTCATTAACCATGGCTTGGCAAGATTTCAAATTATTGTTTTTATTGGCGGAACACCGAGCAACTCTATCAATAGTCTTCCTAAAACTGAAAAAAGAAAGAAAATTGTTGTTTACGTACCTAGTTCAGAGAGTGAGTCGTTGGTGTACGAATGAAATGGCGAAGGAGGCGACGATCGCAGCCGAGCCCGGCATTTTGAAATGAGTGCGCCAAGACACATTCGTGCACGTTGCTTACGTTCTTTTTAGTAGGAGTAGTATTGGAAACTTACCAATGTAGACTTTTGGGATCATTGTAAATATGTAAGGCGGTAGCCACTATGTTTTTTGTTGTTGTTTTTTTGCCGTAATTTTCTTGCCTTTTTCCGGTACGCGTACGACAAAGTCTATTGCTGCAGTTTGCAATCAATAAACATTGAAGATACTAGTTTCCATGCGTTAGTGCTGAATAAATAAAGATGTCTGCAGAAAAATTGGCATCGAATTCCACGCGACACGGAGGCAATTGGAAACGTGCTTTCAGATTCGGACGACGAGGACGAGTTCTTCGACTGCTCCGCAGAGCCGTCCGGCGGCGAGGGCGGCGGCGGCGGCGGCGAGGAGGCGGCGGCGGGGGCGGGCCCCAGCCGCCCCGGGGGCGGCGCGCGCCGGAAGCAGAAGCACTCGCTGTGGAACCAGCCCGTGGGCCGCCTCTACAAGTACGGCAACCTGCGCCTGCTCAAGACGGGCGAGCACCTCTACGTCCCCGTCACGCAGGTACCACTCGCGCCGCCGCGAGCAGCGAGCTCCACGAAGAGCCCGGCCGGCGAATCGGGTGCGAAGGACATGGGGAGGAACGTAACTTTTACTCCGGGGATGTCGTTAAGAGACACTCTAAAGTTCCCCGACCTACGAGGGTGGGTGGCATGCAGTTCTCCTTTTATCTCGAAAATGTTTCATCGCAGCGAAAAGGTTCTTTTATTTGAAATGAAAGCTGACAAATTTCCCTAAAAGATTGATCCTATTAACTTTTTTTTTCCACTTCTAATTGTTGGTGAAGAACAACCCGCTATCAAAAATGGCAGATTTTCGAAAAAAAGGTTGTTTGCATCTCGCTTTTCGACGAACTATGTCTTCTAGCGCCGCCTACCTATTCCAAACACCTTCCTGAAATTAAAAATTCTGTAGAAAGCGGAAGCTTCTGCGGTCGGAGTCAGTACCTTTATCTTCTGCCGAAATAGTTGGCATCTGTGCGCGACGGCTCCCGCACAGTCATGTACACAAAATTATTTCTCGACAGTGTCCTCCACAACCTTTTGAGCTGGACTAAAAGAACTCGCGTCTGTTTTCGCAGCCAGGCGTTCCTTCCGAGTGAAGGTGTAATTAAAGTCCCGTGATTCCCTGTATCTGAGAGTTTGAGACTACACCAACCAGGCCCGTCTGATAATGAGGGTATGGTAGCTATACCCACATGAAAAATGTCCACTTGGGATTTTGGATGAGAGAAATATTCTTTAAGCGTCAAATTCCAGAAATGAACGGAATTTCTCGGTATTACGTTGACTTAAAAAGTATATGCAACTATGTTGCTAAATCGGCGTAAGATAATTGCCATTTTACATGATTATAGCAAAATGACTGAAAAAATATATTTGCAAATATTGTTAAATGAGTTTATATCAAAAAATGCAAAGTGAAACAATCTTTAAGTTACATAAAGTAAATGTGATAACAGTTTGATGACATTTTAATGATAAACGACAATTTGAAAAATCCCGTTTCGTATTTTCCCTGTCAAGTACATTTTCCGTGGGAGATGAAGGGGGGAGGGAGGACCCCCACCCAGGACAACTAGACTTACCCCAATCGCTGGCCCTGACACCAGCAATGGTGAATGCATCAAAGGTGCTGATGATGCTTCCACTTTTACTCTCAGAAAATGTACTCCTTGAACTACAAGTTTACGTATAATGACCTGGTGCCATTTTACATACAGAAGGTAGAGGTAAGGAAGCAATTTCTGAAGATCTTCTGCCTTACCATCAGAGCATCCATGGCTCCTTGAAAAATTGGGCAATATAAAATTACTAACTGATGTTCCTGCCATTGATAGGAGTCATGGATGTTGGGGTACAATTGATGTTGGATAAAATAGCCTGTATATCTCTTTTAAAAGTTCTGAAGAATTTTACTCTTTTCTAATAGTATTGCTTAAACACCAGGTGAAGAACAGACTCTAGTATTTAATGTTATCAAAGTTTTGCTCTGTACAATATCAAAAACACCTTGCTATTATGTTAAATTAATCTCCTAATTGTTACTGTGAAGATGTCAAATTTATTATAATGAATCATTAGCAAAAATAGATTCCGTCTGAATGTGGAGTGTTTTACACTTTGATGCATTTGGTGTTTTCCATTCCTTTTTCAATGTCTATAGTATGTGGCTTTGATATTTATTTATAACTTGATATGACATGGTATTTATCTGTGTCTTGTAATATTATCTTCATGTCAAACTCTATGACTTGCTTGTGAACAATGTAACAATGTTGAGAAATATGGAGAAGATTAATATTTTGGTAAATGCATCTAGCTTAAAAAGAGAAAAAGGGAGAGAGAGCAAGTCTCTTATCTGCTGGATTCTGCTAATATAATTACCTTTTCCCAAAAGTTTTTCTAAAAATCATTGAAATCTTGTTAAATTTTGACTCAGTAGGATGATATAATACAATACATCACATTACAATATGTTACATTTCAGAAGTTCCTTTTCAGTAAAAATCTTATGGTATACTTACTAAAGCATACTTACAATGGTTACAAGCTTTAAAGTTAGTTATAAATATAAAAGAAAATGAAAATGACTGTTACAATACTGCATACTTTTCACGGATCTGCTCTTTTAATGTTTATAAATCTGTTACAATGTGTAGGATCCATCTCCCAAAACTGAAGATCAAATTCTGGAAGATGTTGATGTAATGGTTCATTTAGGAACTGATGCACATGCAGCAGAATTGCGTGCGCGTATTATGAGTGCTTCTCTCCTTTCGGACATGGAATCATTCAAGGTATTTTATTTTAATAGTATGTTTGCTTGAATTATGTTAAAAAATAATGCTTGTGCTCTTTCTTAAAGCTCAATGATCTTCCTTATTAATAAACAGGCAGCAAATCCAGGAGCTATCCTGGAAGATTTCATTCGATGGTATTCTCCCCGAGATTGGATAGAAGAAGAAGGCATTGATGAATATGGCCAAAAAAAAGGTAATACTTGCTACTTAAAATATTGATAGTCTTGACACCATCTTCATATTTTCATGTTATTATAAAGGAACTAAGAAGTCAGTGCATGACATTGAACAATTTCACTAGTTTTAAGTTGCTTGTTGTTAGAGGTTAAGGAAAGAATTGAAAACTTTTGCGATGAAGTCATTTCTTTTTCTTATTTTCTTTCTTCTTTTATTTTACATTTGAAAAAATAGGATATTGAATTTAACTTTGGAATCCATCAACCATTTGCAACAAAACTGTCAAAATATGTATATTGTTAAATACAAGTGAGGTGATATTTTTCTTCATAAAACACGTGGTCATTTTCTTTTTGTGTAAGGGTAGAACTAACACTGTTGCCATTGGTGTGCTGTGTGTTGTTACTTTTCTACTGTCCTCTTGTATCTTTTTCCTCGTACTCCATAATTGGTTTTGTACATATGAATTTGAACATAACCACATGTTCAAAATGTGTCAACAATTTTCAAATGCTCTGAGCATTTTCAATTAAGTTTCACAAAAGTGCTTCAAAAATATAGGAAACAGTTCTTCATAAAAGTCTAACTGCTGGTCAGCATTATTACCCAAATTGCTTTACTAGACTCCATGAAGTCACGAAAGTTAAGTGTGTGTGTGTGTATGTGTGTTTTAATTCTTTGTTTTCAAAATCCATTACAATATCCTATGTCTGTAATCTTCCTTATGGACTTTTATCGTTTTGAAAAAAACTTTGATTTACATTCATATCAGTAGTGCACAGTAAAGTGTTGCAATTCAAAAATTATTATTTAGTCGTGAAGAAATATGTTTAGAAAATTGATGATTTTTACCATAAAAGTTTCATAAAGAAAGTTCACAAGAAAGTTGAAATAAAGAGTGAAATATTTTGTCTTGAGCTGTGAAATCAACAGTTCAACTAAGAATAAAACCATACTCCTGCAAGTTGACTATTTTTTTAGATTAGCTATTCTTGTTCACTGGTGATACATAAAACTAGTGAAATAATATTAATATTGAAGTTTTTCTTCTTTTCATGGTTGTTGATTTGCTGGTTTACCTTTGTTTCATTGTAATTCAATATAAAATTGGTTAGGAAATCTTACCATATATTATCAATAAGGAAGATGTGACAGCAGTAATGAAGTAGCAGTACATTGCAGAAATAATTAATAAGTTAAAATTATGGATTGTGGAATTCTGTATAATATTATTACAGGGAAAAAGAAAGAGGAATCAAATTTGCTCTGCCAATTCACAACAATGTAATGTAACTAGGCAGAGAATCTGGAAGAAACAACATTTAATATGTTTACGCAAATTTTTACGTGTAGAGTATATACTGGAATATTTAAATACATTTGTATGTTTTAACTTTTTTTTCTGTAAAATGAGAAATACTAGATTGCATTTGGGTTTGTGTCTTTTGTGTTTGAATTGCTTGGTATATTTCATCAGACTCTCTGTCAGTGTCTCTGCATGACTGATCTATAGTACTGTCAATTTAGATTTTATCAGCAAAAAATATTCCCATGGAGTTGACATTATGCATTCTTGATTCTGACAGTTACAGCATGTTTTTTTTGGTCATCAACAGAGGTAAAAGTCAGAAATGTTTCTGTTCATTGAGTTCATTGTTCACAGGTTCATTGAGTCCTCGTATGCAAATCCGTGGCAACGTATGGGTTGATGTTTGGGAAGCTGCAAAGCCTGTTCCAGCCCGACGGCAGAAGCGTCTCTTTGATGATACACGAGAGGCTGAGAAGGTTTTACATTTCCTGAAGACTCAGAGCCCTGCACAGATGGCACAGTTGTTGCTTCCTACACTTCTTCATGCATGTATTGTGCGGCTGATGGAAGAAGAACGAGCAGAACTTCCGGATGTTATGCCAACCATTCAACATATTGTCAAGCAAGCTGTGCGTCTTGCACAACAAGGAAATACTGCTCAGGATCTTCCACGCTATGAGGTAAGTCTTAAGAATGTGTTCATGAACCACTCATTGACTTAAGACTGGTTCTATCCTTAGTTAAGTTTCAAATAATATTAATATTTTGGTGAATGTGAATGAATTTTCTATATCATCACTTTGCATAGGAACTGTAATTCTAAGCTGTTTACAATCTATCTGATTATAAGTCTTCAAATTGATTTTAAGTGTTTTGTGAGAGAATAGTTCTAGTTTATAATATATTATTATAATTGATAAAACCAACGTCTAGCCCTTTTTTGTTATTGGATTAAAGCAATTAAGAATATATTTTCTCTTCTAAATAATTTTTTTTTCACCTTTTATTTGGAATAAGTATCCCTTCATTCTCTATGTTTTAAATTGACAATATTTAATCAAGGAATATGCTAATACTGTTAAATCATATGTAGCTGTTACCATAATTGTTATCATGTACTGTTGTTATTATTATTATTATTATTATTATTATTATTATTATTATTATTATTATTATTATTATTATTAATTACAGAATTCAGAATAGTTGGCCAACCTTCATCTTATTTATTTAATGTAGAATGTACTAGTTTGTGGCAATTTTTTTTTTTAAATCTTGTTCTCTGGTACTAGTTTCATCACACTATTGCCATGCCTTGGGATCCCAGCCTGACGACCATGTGCTCAGGTACCTGTGGTAAGCAGGTCACAACTCCTTGTGCCATTTATATGGCATTCTCTACCTGCAAGACACTGAAAAAGGACCTTTTAATTTTTGCACTCCTCCAAGGATTGAACCCGGCCTAAAAAACTTGCTCTTTCTAGATTAGATAGATAGATTCGATAGAAAACTTTCTCTTACTAGATTTAATTCCTAGTATCAAAAAAAATATATGATGATCATTATATGAAACTACAAAGTTGGAATATTTGTCATCTAATTATTGTCTGAAATTGCAATCCTTTTATCCAACCGTCCAACCATTCTGAATGGTTTGTGTCCAGTAGATACATAGAGAGGGTACACAAGAATTATAGTTCAAAATAAAAATTAGCACTGGTGGATGAAAAATTAATATCTACTTCTAACAAAACGTTAATGTAGAAAATGAGTTATCTTGGAGCAAAACTATATTTTCCTTTCTGCATAAGGGGCCAGTCTAGGGTAAGACTTCCTTTTGAAGTCCTCATTCACCACTGTGAACATTCAAAACTGGGCCATATTTAAGTTAGTAATAGATAATAAAAATAATTTGGAATTTTTTTCAGTTATTGAATATTAGTTAATTGTAAATTTTGATGACTGCATATTACATGAGCTGTTTACATTTCTAGGATCTGAGCAAAGAAATGACATCTGTAGAAGAAGTAATAGCGCAGTTTAAATCTTTGGAACACAAATTCTCACCCTCGGGTGGTGAACAGTCTCCTGAGCTTCAAGCATTTTTAAGCCATTTAATGCAAAACACTCAAGTGGATGTACCAGAGGGACCAAGAGGTCCAATTGGAATGAAGATTCGTTGTATGTTTGCTGAAGCTCAAAAGGTAACAGACTGTAAACAATTATTATTCTTTGAGACTGTAAGTAAGCCACTAAAAGAATTTAAAAAAAAAGGCAGCCAGAGAGGCATTCAAAAACATTGAAAGTTGGCTCTAATAGGGCCCCTCTAAAAAATGTTATTGATGATTTCTAGCTATATACATTCATTATACAGCAACCCTGACCCATCAATGACACAATATTTGTGAATATTTCATCATCATCATCATCATCATCATCATGAACTGATCAGAAATTAGTCTCTACAGACTGTTTCTATTGGTTTATTACAGTATTCTTGGTGTATTATTAGTCTTCCACATGTTCCTGTTGTTGCCACCTCGTTAGTGGTCTCCCTCTATCTCTGACCCTCATTAGATTGTACTTCCAGATTAATTTTGGAAATCTGGTGTTGTTCATTCTCTGTAAATGATCTTTCCATCTCCTTTGAGACTGTTCTATCTCTTCTACAAAACATTCGGTTTTCAATTTCTTTCTGATGACCTTATATAGTTTGTTCTTGTTATTCCCATGAGGTGTTTAAGAAATCTCATGTCGCCTGTAGTTTTCATTTGTCTCTCTCTTTCATTACCCATATTTCTGAGCCATTCATGATTTTAGATTTAGCAGCTATATTGTGTAATTTCAGTTTTTTTTCCAGGTCCATCACTCTTGATTGTTCCATATATTCTATTGTAGCTGTTAAGTTTGTTTTCTATGTCTTTCTGAGTTTGCTTTTATACACTTATGATATTTTCAAGGTATGAAAATTTATTTACTTGTTCCACTAATTTTCCATTTATTGCGAATATTTATTCATGTAGAGTTAAATCCAAAGGGGTGATAAAAGAAATATTAACCATTGATGGTGCCAACGCAGTCAGTTGCTATGCATATAACTGTATGTAAAGAATCACTAAAAACATCCAAATTTCACAATAATATACATATCAAAATATTAGTTACTCTCATATTTTTATATAAAGTACAGTATTAGATGTATGTGGCAAATAAAAATGATATCTAAAAGAGAAATGAGGCAGTAACAAATTTGAGACAGAGTAGAATCATTTATCAAGATTTTGACTCTTTTAAAAATCATAATTATTTGATTTTCATCTCGTCTTCATTTCAAGCTCTGCAAATCAAATATCATTAACAAATAATTATTGTCAATACCTCTATGCAGAAAAACACAAGTACATTTTAATTCAAGGTACTTAGTAAATCAATGCAATGACAAGATTCAAGCTTACCTGTTGTGTGTCACACTGCTGGAGCGAGGTAATTAATACAGGATCTGTATTTGATGAGACTTCACAGCAAATATTTGTACAAGTTAAATTTAATAATCAAGAATTACTATGTAAAACTCCATTATACTGTGACAGACTAAAGTCGACTCCAGTTATAGTGAATTTCTGGGGACTTACTTTTTGATCTACTCTATCCAACGATAAGAAAATAAAATAGAATTTCTCCATAGTGATTGATTTTATTAATATAGAGATACGTCAAAATACGTTAACAGCATGAACTAAAAATTTTAATATCTTTATTTGTCCTTAAAAAATCAATTATTTTCAATTGTTTACTTCATACATTTTTCATTAGTAATTTCTCCAGATTCTTCTCAGAGTTCATGCTGTCCCCATACTTGATTCTGTATTTTCCACTGTCTCTAAGTATTGTAATGCAGTCTTGACACCCTTCAACACTTCTCACTGTTGTAACCCCGTCCCTCTCTCTGAAGGCCCTTTAACTCGCCTAATAATATACGAGATCCTTTCAGTAGCAGCATGGCACTAGTAGCTAATGAAACTGATCACATTTTGGCATGAGGGTATTGCCATGCTGTGTGGCAGTTACAAGCTTCCTGTCTCTTACATAGATCACAACATGCTTTGACACGCGGAATATAACACCAAGCTTGAAACTGAAACAAGCAATCGCGCATCGCCACCACCAGTTGTGGCCCATGCCAGACAAGACCTTTCTTTCCCCAGCGAAAGTGAGCGGCATAAGGATGTCAGTAAGGTTCCCATTCCTGGTCCACTGGCTTCATCTCAGGGAAGACTTCTTCGATTGTGACCTTTCACTGACAATATTTTTTTCAAGCTCAAGAATGTATGGCACTGAGTCGATATATTCTTTTTTGTGAGGGACATTATTTCCAGGAAGTGGTATTTCCTATGTTCCCCATAGCCAAGATTCAGGTTCACTATAACAGAATCGACTTATGCTTATTTGTAATGTAAGTAAAACGGGACCAGTGACCTAAGTTCATTATAACTAAGGAGTCACTATATCTGAGATTACTATAACTGGAATCAACTGTAAAGAAATTAAACAAATTTTAAACAAGCTACATTTTAGGATCCCTCATAGAGCTATGCTAAACCAAAATTAGGTAATAGAAAATTAACAATCTTAATATGATCTTCGTAGTTCTCTATATTATTTTAATTCAGAGATAAGAGATCTAATTGAGTCCAAACTTGAATTGGGTGGATTATAAACAGAAATAATAATTAGATGGTAGTTACCAAATTTAACATCAAGACCTATGAGATCATTAGGTTCATTCAAATGTTCAAAGTCAGAAAAAATTAACGTAGAAGATTTATAATTTCTGACTATCACTATCAGCACTATCTTACATATTTTCTCCATCTTTCTGCACAACATCAAAAATATTAGTATCAATATATTTGATGAACAAAATGCTACAAAATTATATAAATCTATGAATCATGCTTAATTTATTAAGGACATTGTATTAAAACACACATTTGACCTAAATATTTTTTTTATTATTTATATAACTGGTCAAACTAAAAATGAAACAATACTCTATACCAAGGGCACACAGAAGGAGGAACAGCTAGGGCACTTGGTTTCAGGACCCAAATGATGGCCAAAATTTTTTCATTTAAAATGAGAAGGAAAAAGTATTTTCTTCTAATTCAAATTAAGCTAAAAGTTAGTCCTGTTGCATGGAGAACTAAATTCTGTTTATGTAGTGAGAAGAGGAAAAGGTGACTTTTGTTTCGAGTGGTCCCCATGGATCTACAGCATCTGGCCTCTTGTTTCCTTTGGGCACCCTGTCTTCATACGAACACTTCAGACTGAAATTACATCACTGTTGCATTTATAACTGCAATAATTTGCACTGTTGCATCACTGTTGCACAATAAACATCTGCATTTATTAAGGAATAGAAATTAATTGTATATAAACAGGTCTTTCTTCAAATTTATCATTTTAAAGTTGTGTCCTGACAGGAAATTTTTTTTTAATTGAAAAATATCTTTGGATATAAATTGTTATTATTTGACAATGTTTAAATAGTCCTCAAATATTTAGTTCAGCATGAATTAAAATGTTGTTTCAACCTGTACAAATCATCCCTTTAGTTCTTAAGCTGCTCAAAGTCTAGATAATCAACAATTACCCTCTTGCATGGCAGGGTGACTTACAATTTGGCCTGGAACAATTGGGACAAATGAACTTTCATAACGTTGGTTTTTCATTCAACATGATTTTTCTTAATATTACACCCAATGCTAAGAAAAAAAGCCAGAAAGCCATAACTGGAAGTGATACCAATGAGGTATCCTTAAATACATAGATACACTTGACCTTTCGCAATACACTGCTATTCCTTCAGATACCAAAGACTTTACTCTATTACACCAAAAAAAAAAAAAAAAAAAAAAAAAAAAAAAAAAAAAAAAAAAAAAAAAAAAAAAAAAAAAAACAACACCCTAATGAATATCATAATTATTTAGTTGTTGAAAAAGTATTGTATTCTATGGATGAAGTTGTTTTGTAGCATGGTCAGGATTGATTGACACATTAATATGAACATTATGATTTTTGATGTTCACAACAATAATTCCTGCTTATGAATTCCATTAAATAATTTTTATGTCTGTTAAAATGGGTTACAATAAAAGTGGTAGAGTACAAGGATATAGTTAAATAGTTTTGTCTAAAGGATGTAGTCAATCTCTAGTTTTTTCATCTATGTGTAATATTAAATTAAGTAATAATATTTATTTTAATCTTATGGCAAATTTTGAATTATTGTGCTGGTTACATATTTCAAATCTGATTCTGTGAGAAATTTGTGATATTTAGTTAGAAATATTATATAAAAATGTGTTTTATGGAATATCTGTAAATTGTTTGTCTTAATAAATCATAATTAGAATAAATAACATTTGCTTTCTTTTCAGGTTGCTCAAATGTTGTCCGAGTATGATTTAGCAGATTCTTCTGAAGAAACTTGGAATTCTCCATTTGCAACAAATTTTCCACAACCACACAAAAGGCACTTTATCATGAGAACTCACGCAAAGAGACCTTCAACTTATTCTATCGCTTGTCCTCAAAGATTGTCAGCAATTTTGCAGAAAGATAGTTTTAGACTGGCAGGTTGCTTTACACAAGACATAACATTCCAATAAACGATTTGATCATTTGTAAAGTTATGTGTGTTTACATTCTTTAAATTCTTATAACAGTGTATAGAATATTTTCCTCATTATTTTATAAAAGTTTTCAATGATTTAATTTTTGCAGGTGGTTTGTAAGATATAAATTATGTAAAATGTGTACCCAATTTCCGAAATAATTTTCTTCTAACAGGGTTCTACTTTTTGTGAAAAATGTAAAAATTGATGCTACATGTTTGATGCAATCTTGTGTGTTGCTGTTAAAATATTTTCTGTATTAAAATAAAATTTGTTTGTAATAATTAATAATTATGATTTATTATTGAATCTAAACCTTACAGAATTGGAAATCATATTTTTAATGAAAATTTCACTGATTCAGTTATGACTGTAAATTATTCAAGAAAATCTAGAACATTAATGATTGAAATCTGAAAGATCAAAAATTGGAAGATAGTAAATGTGTTTTACAAATTCACTAACTACGAGAAAAACAGAAATTGAAACTTCCATGGAGGAAACGTCCTAGTATTATTAGGGTCATTACAGATGTATGAATGTAAACCTGATGTTAATGTATAAATTACTAATTGTATAACATTGAGTTTGAAGACAGTATACTATTATTGATTATCTTCCCTACACTTTTAACTCTTATTATGCTCATTATTGGTTCATAGTTCAAGCAGAGACAAAAAATTAGAATGAATGAGGTGAAATGTGTGAAATGATGAAGCAGATGGCAGAATGAGAGTCAAGGCAAATTCAGTTAAAAGTATGGTTTGAATCCTGTGAACTGTGCAGCCCTTGAGATTTGAACACCAAAATACTCAGTAGTAAGTATAAGAAGTGTGTGTGGTATGACTGTTGTTTCAAAAGTGAACACAAAAATACCTTTTTTAAAGAAAATTCAATTTAGAGCAGTTCAACAATCATGCAACATTTCAAAATCATTGTTCACAACCTTTGAAATGTTAATGAACTGGAACATTTGGTTTCGAAAATAAGTTTCATGTTGATATACTTTATGCAGAATAAGTAGCATCAACCTAACAGGTGCATGCAGAAAAGGTGTATTAAATTAAGAGCAATGTGAAAACTGGTTGCGTTACAGCAGCACATACTTTCTTGTATTATTTGTAAAATTTGCAATTTTCTAAAATGCAGACTGTTCAACAAAAATTGGTCCTGCATAATTTTTGTAGGTGTAAATGTCAAAATAAAAAATAGATTAGAGCAGTTTTTTGATAAAATCTTGTTTATAAAATTACCTTTATTTCATGTAAAATTATGCAAAAAATATTCATATTTCAAAAAAAATTACACCAGACATCATTTAAATAAATAATTTTGAAGAACATTTATCTCCTTAAGAAAAAAGTATTAATTGTTAATATTGTAATTTTAGGATGACACCAACAAAAATTTTAACTGTTGCAATTTTCGAAATTTTGAAGTTATAAAAATCAGACCTGCGTTTTTTTACAAAACTTTAAACTTTTGCAATTTTTGAAAACTTAGAATTTAACAAAAGTTGGACTTGAGTAACTTTTCTCTATCTGAAAATACAAGCAACTTAAAGATCAAATTTGGAGCCATTTCTGAGAAAATTTTGAACATGTTCCTGAGGTCTTGCAAAAAAGCCTCAAAAATCAAAACATCTGTTTGAAATTCAAGGTGCCACAAAACGGTCAGATCAATCAAAGAATATCAGCTTGTTTTGTCCTCCCCTTTTTTAGGGGGGGAGGGGGAGCAGACGGTCCAAGAAATGAAAGAAAATAACTGGCTGCTAGACCGTTCATTACCTATGAATACAAAGATATTTAACTCACTGACATCAGTATTTGGTGCAATAGGATATATTTCCCAATACTTTTGAGGCGAAACCTGAGCTCAAGCGTCTATTTAATTTATATTTATGTTATATATATTTTACTATCTCTAATACATCTCACTGTGGTTTTCACCCAGTTTCCCTTGACCCAAAGAAGCTTGTAGACATTAAATGTTGCTCTCATCTCTTGTAAATGATATATTTTTTTCGTTACTGCTCTTTAAAATGCAAATAAAAAATATGACTTCTCACTTGTCAGGTTTATAAATTTCTTTAGTTATTTTGTTGCTTTTGGAATACATGTTGTTTTTTTTATTCCTCGCGGCTGAAATGGCCAGAATGGTTAAAGACCCGCTAGTAGATTACAGCTTCTGATTCAGCCGTAAACAACTGAAAATTGTGTGAAGCCCAGCAGTGGCATAAACGTGCGAACGTAACAGTTCCCACGACCCCGTCCCCGGCAGTGAAGGAGTTGCTCGACGGGGGGGGGGGGGGGGCGCTGCCCCACGGGGACAGACGTCGACAATTGGACCGCGACGCTAACCGAGACCAGCGGTCTCCTGTTGCGTCCCTCCCCGCCCCACCTCACCCCGCCTGATCTGTGGGGTAAATCAGGGATGATTATGGAGGCCATGCCTACTCCTCGCAAGAACGTTTATTTTGAAATTTTACTAGGTTCAAAACAACATTTCCAAAAGAGCAGTACTCCGTACACAAAATATGAACCTTTATTTTTTCAGATAACAAAAATTGTATATCCTTTAAAAATTATTTGTAGGAAGGCGTACTAAAATTGCCCCCCCCCACACACACACACACACACACACCGGGGCGGGTCCAAGAGGTGTGAATTCAAGTATCGTTTACAGGGCTCTTGGGCGAGTCCACGGAGTGCTTGAACCCTGCGTTTACGTTCCGTCAGACTGGCAAAAAAGGAGGCACGTCCCCCCTCACCCCCACGGTGTTTTGTAATTTTACGCAATTTTCCCAAAATTATTACCTCAAAAAGATATTATCAAATCCAAAATAGTTTTCTCATTATGAATATACTCGTACATTTTTAGTTTAAGTTAACATATTTTTAACAATCAAAAATGTTTGCGGGGTTCTGAAGGTCACGAGCTGGAAGGGGGACACTATCGGGAGCTTTGTTACTACTTAAATTTTTGGTATTGAACACTGAACACGAACCATGTCTTATGGAAATTAAAAACCTTCCGGAATGCTCGAATGATTTTTTGCATATCTTCAAAGTTTACTATGTCTTGTGCTGTAGATATTCACATGCGATACACAGTGGCTGATCCAGGGCCTATAGTTTTCGTTTGTTACCTTCCTCTATTTGACAAGATTGATTTAAATATTTATTGGTTAGAATTATATTAATTAAAAAAACAATATTGTATAGTATAATATATAATTACATTACAAAAATAATATAAAATATAAAAACATGTGTTTATTATTTAAATCTATCATGCCTCCACCCCAAAATGATCGTCTGAATCCGCCTCTGGATACATGGTAGTCTACAGTTTTTATTCTTTACATCATGACAAACTAATAGCGTGTTGGAGCTATAATGTCCATTCATTAAAATATCGAGTTTATTTCTATATGCGCAGTTCGAACTGATGCTTTCGCCAGTCATTTTGTGGAGCCGCAGGCCACATTGCGAAGTTTTTGCAGTACACACCTGGGTGCTCGGTCAACCAATCCTAGGCGTTGTCCATGAGTAACCATGAGAAAATGGCATCACCATATGCCCCATTTTACGATTTATTTAACAACTAAATAGTGTAATAACATGATTTTGATGTAGGTGACAGAGGTTGGTGTAAAAATCAATGTTGCTTGCACTTCCGCGAAGGTTATAATTTATTTATCATCAACTTTTACTCATCCTTCAACTATTTATAGTTAAAATGAATGGAAAGGAATCTGGAACTCAAGAAAACGTGCGCAGATGATCTTCTCCCCCATGCGTTACATACAGTTTTTTCAGGTTTTTGGCTAAATAAATAAATAAATTCATAGACGCAAAATGGGGACGTTGTTGATTATCATTTATGAGTTTATGATGACTCAAGCGCCCCTGAACAGAATCTCTGCGCAACCCGCCGCACCTTCAAGTATCAAGCGCGTCTTCGTTGCATATGCTACCCTTGCGGCTGTGAAATATCGGGAGGAATTATTACTTGATCTCGGACAAGTAAATCAAATTTCTCTATGACAGTGTCATAGTGAGTGGATGCCAAAAATTGAGGGAGAACGTTTTATCAATAGAATAATTGACAATCATGTCCAAACTAGGACATAGAACAAACCCATACTTGCGAGAAAGTCTTTCATCTATTAAATTGTTTGCCGAGCGTAGCGTAAAACGTGATTAACAATCACGCCTCCTGTAGCGTGAGAAGTTTAAAACGTTACAACAGCGATGCATTGCTGGGTCCACTAGTAATATATACAAATCACTGATAATGTAAATATTTACGGTGTGAAAAATGATTAAAAAACTTTTGTGAAATTTTTGAAAAAAGATACCTCAAAGTGGCTTTTATGCAATGTTATTTAGTTCATTTAGCAGTATCCGTTCAAAAAATTTAAAGAAAAAATTGGAGACATTTGCGAGAAAATATGACTTGAACATTTCTTAAAAAAGCGAAATTTCGATTTCATTTTCATAGAAAACTTTTGAGTTTTCGAAAAATCATGTAAGACATTTAAAGCACATGAATCACTCATAAAAGCAATAATGTATTCAAATCGCTTGTAATGTAAATATTAACGACGTGAGCGAGAGGTAAAAAACATTTATTTGTATAATTATTTAAAACAAAAAGGCAAAAAGGTGTTTATGTCATCCTATAAGAACAGTTAGCGCAATTCCTTCTGAAAGGTAAAAGAAAACAATTAGAGCTATTTTTGAGTAATTCTTGTTGATATTTTTAATCTTACACATTTTTCACTCTGAGTCGGGCAAAAACTACTAAAATTTTCAAAAAAAATCGTGCGTGACATTAATGAAAAAACTAATTGTGGAGAACAAATTTAATTTGAAGAAAACATATCTATCTTAAATATTGTTGGTATAGGAAGACACCGAAAAACTTTCTAAATTTTGCGATTAGGAAAATTCAGTTTACAGTGAAAATCGGACAAATGCCATACTTACAAGTGCATTTTACTCTAATTTAACAAGAAGTTGAAAGAAAAAAATTGAGGCCATTTTTGACAAACTTTTGAAGATGTCCCAGGAGCTTCATGTAAAGTATCCCCAAAATTTAAAGAATATTTTTCAAACTCGCAGAGTTTAGTTTCGAGCCAAATCCACCGGGGAATATTCATTTTGGAAAAAATACTATTTAGTTTACGCGCTAGTGTTGTTCACGAACGAACGGACGAACTTAAAAAAAATCTGTATCGGAGAACACCAAAACGTGTATTTCCGTTGAAATCTCGAAATCGATTTTCTGCAGCATTTCATATCTGCCTATACCACATATATTACTCCGTATGTACGTACGTAAACGAAAAAGTAATTAGTGTGGATATAGAATGGTACAAACTTTCTCGTAGTAGTTATTTTTTTCATTTCATTAGTCTGGGCTAGATATTCGGTTTTGCCTCACTTTCTCCTCAGCTGCTATTTATCGCCATTCAAAGAACATTTTTTCACATTTTCTCAATTAAAAAATAACTAGTGATTTTTGTAATTTTTGAAAAAAAAAAAAGCAACAACAAAAGAATACAGCAAAATGTATTTTATGTCATCTTATACCGTGCGTATAGCACCATCAGTACACAAAGTTTGAAGAAACAATTTGGAGCCGTTTTTGAGAAAATGGCTTTGAGCGTTTCTGAAAATGCAGAATTTAAGCTCATTTTCACGGAAAACTTTTGAGTTTGCGAGAAACTTTGTTGAAATTTGAAACATCTGTTCCCCTTAAATGCAATAATGTGAATAAATGGTAACTCGTGTAAACATTAACGACGAGAAAGACAAGTAAAAAATGACATTCTTGAAATTTGTGAAGAAAAAAACACACAAAAGAATAGAGCAGAATGGCGTTTATATAATCTTTTGCAGTACGTTTATCACTATCCTAACCAAAAGTTTAAAGAAAAAAAATCGAAGTCGTATTTGAGAAGTTTTTTAAAATATTTGTTAATCTTGCATATATTTAACGCAAAATAAAAAACACAAAAATGTTCCATAAAATGTAAATGATTAATTAATGAAAGAACTAATAATGAAAACAAATTTCTTTTGAAGAAAAAATCTTTATCTTCAATTTTGTAGATAGTCGACGAATAAAATTCAAACTTTTGCAATTTTCGAAAATTCTGAGTTACAGTGAAAATCGGACCTTCGCTTCCTTTATTAGTGTAAATTCTGTGTACATGAGCATGACCACTTTATTGTGTTCAATGATGGGTAGAATATCTCGTGAGATACGGAAGCCACAACAGATTCCTATCTATTCCTTCACTACTGATCATAAAAGCAGTCGTGTACATGAAATTGAAGTTAAGTGATATTTCGTTAGAGCGTGGAATTTTGGCTCATTCAAAATCCGCGCTTGCCCAGGCGTATTGGATCTACCAATATCATACGCCCAACTTTCTCTTCTGATTAAAGCATTTACCTTTAAAACATCGTGTGGTAGAGTGCCTGGATCGGCCTGAATATTTTCATTTGTACAGCTGTTGAAGCATGACAAATGTCAATCAACTCCCTTTTGCGCATGTTTATAAGCTTCAGGATACTGAAGTTCGATTAATTTTGGTCGGCGACATTACATTTAAACGTACGATATTTTTCCCAACTGAAATTAATTTTTGACCCAATGGCTAAATTTGTGGTCATCGTACAATAGCTCTCTAACCTTACCTGAATTATGGAACAGTCCATTTTCTGGCTGGATTGGTTACGCTCATTAGTCATTGACTGTAGGTGATTATTGCATCAATATTCGCAATTCGTATTGGGCTGCTGTCTGCGTGTGTATATAGAGCGGGTTCACGCGTGCATGACTCTCAAACGTCAGACTGAGTAGTTAGGTGTTGTCTCGTAAGTGCTCGTAAGTACATCCCGTAAGAAAGCATCTGATTGTGTGACGGAATATAATACGCTGATAAGCTGGGCGGTAACATGCTTTGTACAGCGTGAAGGCAGTCATGTTTTGAGTATTATATGATCACGTATTCGTGTTCATGAATGTTCTATGGAATGACAGTTGTCCACAATAGCCTTCCGACTATCTGAAATTACTTCATAAAGTAAGTACTGTTTAGTAATGTGATGGAATGAATAGAAACTAAAATGTCATATTTTCCCGTTATATATCACTTGTGGCTCATTAGAGTACCTTAGTTGCATGTTTATTGGAACATTTCTTTTTACTATGTAAATGTACAGATTTTTTAGGTGATAGATTATTCGAAGTACTTTTGGAGTACGAATATTAATTCATGTGTATGTAATAGTTTTGTTGAAAATATTTAAACTGGTGAGCGGAAAAAATATTGAAAAGATATTGCTGTTGTATAATATTATTGTGAAACTACCGAATTAGGGATGTAAGGTTAAGCGTTAGTAGCTCGCGATTAAGCGTTAGTAAGTTTTGGATAAATACTTTTTGTGATGTACATTGGGAAGAAAATTGAAGGAGAAATTAGCTAATTATGAAAAATTTATATTGAAAAATCAACAAGAATATATTTTGTTAAGTTTTGAATATTGAGGCAACTTGAAATTTAATAAGATGCAACTAAAAATTGTAAATTTGTAATGGAACATGATACGAAACCTAAAAATTTAATAATAATGTATTTTTCTTGCAGAATGTGACAGTATTTCCATGTAATGCATTATATTGCATGTATAATACTATGCTCTAATGTTTAATTATTCTAGGAATTTTGAATTTTTTTCATCTGTGTTAAGATACATATTGTAAAAGTTTTCTTTCAAGTTTTTAGTTTAATTGTTCATGACCCAAAAATTGATTGCATTTTTGATAATGGAATGGACATTAACATTTTTTAGTTGTAGCGTTTTGTTGAAATAGAAGCTGTAGAAAGCATTACAAATGTTTTGAAACTTTTTATTTTGGATGTCTGCTCTGTATCTTTCTAAACAGTTTGTTTTAATCTCTGTGTACTGCTCGAATTGAATTTCGTGTGCCGAAAATTTATGTTTATTCAGAATTTAAGTATGCGTTTTTTAGTAAGTATTATTTAGACATTTTTAACATGCTAATAAAATTCACATGAGCTCTCCTATAAGTTCATGGTGGAAGATTTTGAGTAGTGTTTGATTTAGATTCAAATGTCAGATTTGTTTCTTTTCTTTTTTCTCAGGTGAACTGTGCCTGTTGTTCTGTACTTGTGTGATGATACTTACTTGACATTCTTTTTGAGAAAAGTTTATACACATCTTCATTTCAGGTCTTCTTTTACTCATTATCATTATTGAAAGAAATTTTTGGCTTCAAGAAGGGTATTATTCTCAGAGAGTAATACAGAATAGAATTTTCTATCAATATATTTTTGTATACACACTTAAAATAGTTTCACAAATTAAACAATAAATGTGATGTTCTTAAATCTGCAATCATTTGCAATTAAAATAAGTATAAGTTGAATTTTGAAGATTTTTTAAAAAAATATGAAATAAACGTGACATAATTACGTTCTTTTCTGAAATACAGACAAAAATATACAAATAAATGTATTCGTTTTAAGAACAACTTTTCATAATTGGATATGGCAATATGCACTTATCTTAAGTAACTGAATGAATAAATTTGTGATTGAATTTTTCTATGTTTCTTAATTAGTTTCAGACGCTGGAATAAACTGGACATGCAATCTTAAATTCTTCATTCTTTATTCAAATATTTCTATTTCGTAGGAAAAGTATCATTCTTCATAACCATTTATTCTTGCACTTGAATTGGAAAAGTTTTTCATTAGTAAACTTGCAATAAAGTAATAGATATCTAGTTATGGGAAAAACCTTTATTTACTTAACTGCAATCTTTTATAATGGTATCTACTAAAAACACAAGAAGTGTTAGAAGCAAATTTTGAAGTAATCTCATCTGCATTGAACTCCATCAGAATTTTATACCAATGGAAGGGAAAGATCAGTTCATCAGATTTAAATTTCATTTCTAGTTTTGTTTTGGTAAGATCTTTTGAAAAGCATAAATGTAATCTTGGTTAGGCAAACTAAGAGTGGAAAAAAAGCTATCAAAATGGCTTGAAAGGAATAAAAAGCATTAATTCATGGAAATACACAGCATTTTAAGGCATACACAAGTTCATTTTGTTTTCCTCCATGAGTAAAAGATTGCATTTCAAAAATTCAGCTTCCCTTCATCATATATATCATCATTCCCTTGATCATATTTACTGAATCACATGCTATTTATATAATTAGTTATCACTGAAGCATACCAGACCAAGAGTCTGGGTGCTAACCTATTTTTTTCCAGGAGAATCCATTGATGGACTACCCTCTGTCCTTTTGCCTAATTTGAAGTTTTGAACCCACTACATACAGGGCAACCAATTGTATTACTGATGTTTTTGTATTCTGTGTTTGTTCTGCAATTGTTGAATAATATTGCACATTTTTTAAATAATATTCATTTTGAAAAGAAAAAAGCAAAACAAAAAAGTAAATGTTGAAAAAAGAAAGAATTTATTATTGTTGCCCAATCTAGTGATTAGAACTTACATAAGAAAAAGTTCTTATTTTTTTTAAGTAATTAAATTTTAATAAAGTAATATTGCTAATTATCTGCTGTTTAATGAAGATAAACTTTTGTGATTTAACTCTGAAAACTTTCTGAAACTTTTTGTAAAATTCTTATTAAAAGCAAACTATTTTGGTCAGATTTGTTTAGGTATATTAAATCATAGTTCCCAAGGAATATGTCAATATGACTACTGTATTTTTAATTGTCATATCACTCCTGTTAGTACCAATAGCTCTTTTCAATTTACGTCCTTTGCATTTCAAATTCTATTATGGTGCCCTTCTATTATGCCGCCATTAGTGATAGTTTAATGCAGAAACCAAAAGGCCACCCAGGCAATTTCTATTACTTAATGATGTTGAAGTTTGTTATGTAACTGACTTCTGTGACCATTTTCAATAGTTGCAACGGGCAAGTGTGTTATTCATACTTCAAAATACCTTTTGTTTTAAAAATGTTGTTGAATTTTTTCCATAAAAAATATCACATATTTTATTTACAAAAATGTCAATACTTTCCCCATCTTAGTTCTACACCAATACTTTGAGGAGAGGAATTAATTTCATTTAATTGTCTAATCTTTGGATGTAGTCATTTTTCATTGACTGTCAGATGTTACATGTTCCAAACATGAGGAACTTGCTATTACAAGAAATGTAGAAATTACACGATCCCAAAACATTGTGTGCTTAAACAAACGTCAATTTTCAGAAATGTTGAATACCTCCCGAAATATTATGAACACTTTTCTTTATCAGGATCTAGATGTCCTGAAAATATTTTTCAACTTCTTAGTTCAAACTAATTTAAATGGTACAAAAATTAACTGGAACCTACTTGTAAAAATACAAATTGTGAAATTAAGAAAACAATTGTTCAGAGAACAGAAAATCGTTTGCAAGTCCCATCCTACTACATTAAAATAAAATTAAAAATTCTATTCACTCCTTTGTTGTAAAATGGAAGTGTTTTCAAATCTCAAACATTAGTATTAGTTATGGTGTGAATCACGGAAGTAACAATAACTATGAAAAATAAATCATTGCATGATATAAAAGATCTCCAAATATAAATTCCCATAAATTGAATAAAGTTTTTGAAAAACTACTTGAAAATGAAAAAGCATTTAGTGAAAAGTAATGAAAGGTATTAAAGAATATATAATAATTTAGTAAGTGATATATGGTTTATCAGGGTGTGTGCACAAGTTAGCAGTAATAACTACATTACATTATTTAAAAGATTTTTTATTGTATAAAAATTGTGTGTCAGGAACATATCGCAATATTTATTTTTATTTGTAAAAGTATCACTTAAGTCTTGCTATTCAATTTTTTTGCACTATATTGTATACTCTTCTGAAATGAAATTGTTATTATCTGCTTTCTATTTTAACCTTTATTTACAAGACCAACATTAAGCAATACATTTTGTAATTTTTTCACTTTGTTAACTAGAAGTTCATTTTAATAGTTTGTTTTGGAGTACAATTCTGTGATTTTTAATTTTTAAAAGTGTTCTTTTACTTTCAAATTTAATCTTGACGTGATGAAATTTATATAATACCAAATATTTCATCTTTAATGCATTCTTGTTTCCTCAAATAATTTTTGTTCACAATCTTGATGTTATGAGCAGAAATTTGAAAATAAATTTAAACTACATATATTTGTTTTATAATGTGTAATGACTTTTTAAAAAATCACAAAAATAAATTTAATGATTTAAGATAATATTTTGACATTGTTTTTTTTTTTAAAACTAAAATCTATTATAAACATGAACATTACAACTTATCGTGAACACCTCACGAAGGATTAATCACATTTAGAGAGCATAAAAATTCCTTTTCCACCATTAACCACCCCAATAACAATTAGCCCTATGAAAGCCTAAAAATGGCTGTTTAGTGTAATTAAAATCTTGTAATTTACTCAAATGCGAAATTAATCAGAAAATCGGACTGAAGCTGAAGCCTGCATTCATTAAAATTCCCATATTATCCAGTCCACACACTACTTCAAAAACGAAGGGACCATTTAAAACACTGCCACCCCAGTAGTCACAAGTGTTGAAATCAAAAGAACAGGTTTGTAAATAAAATTATTTCGAGTGAAAAATGTTGTACATGTTTAAGCAATTACGTTTTTATCTACATTATGTTAAAAAGAAGACTGATGTAAAAAATATTGTATGAAAAGATATTTTTGTCAATTTATATTGCCCACTTAAGAAAGAATTCAACCTGCTGTCACCTTTTTAAGAGCCTTTTTTGGCTCTTACAATAACATATTTTATAGTCATATTCAATATTTAGTCAGTTCATTTGATCTTTCTAAACAAGATGAATTGTTTGAAGATTTATAATTAAGTTGAGTTTTGACAATTTACTTAAATTTTTCTAATACAGACTTAGTTTTTTTGCAAATTAGGTGGTGTATATTTGTTAGTTAATTTTGAAATGGTTTACAAATAAAAAATATTTACAATTTCTTTTTAGAGTTTTGAGTGCAGATTTACATATAGCGAATTCAGATACTGAAAGAAGCCTTTTTCAGTTCACACACATTATCACATCCTGTTGTTTTTAAAATTATATGAACATTTAGCAAGTTTTGAATCTTTCAATACTTTGTCTATTTTATTATTTTTTAAGGTATTCTCAACATAAAATCTTCAAAAATAAAAAAGATAATGTAAATTGTTGAAACTTAATCAGAAATTGCATTAAATTCAGAGAAATTATTGTGTGAAACGTACAGAAGAAGAATAACGAAAATCTATTTTAAAGAACAATTGTTCACTGATGTTTAGTAGTATAATTCCAGTATTTTGCTTTTGTTGGTTTGTACAGTAATTCAATGGAAAGAAAAAGAAATAAATAAAAAATTTAGTAATGGTAGGCATTGAGTTAGCTATTTTCTCTGTGGTGTCTAACCAAATCTTTGTAGATTTGTTTGTTTTGGAATTAGTTGCATCAGATTGCATGCAACAGTGTGTGTTGTAAAAATTAATTTAAAGCAATAAATATTTTTCAAAGAATCTACTCGATTTGTTTCAGAATAATGATGGTTTTTTGTACACTTACTTCATCCCTGTTGATTTTTTAGGAAAGAAAATGGTTAACTTGCTTTATAGTCAGATGTTAATTCTAAAGGATGGCTGAAACTCTGTTAAGCTGTACCTTAAGTGACATATTAAAAAATACAATTTGCTTGATTTCTAATTTGCAGACTTGGAGCTGGATTAAGCTACAAAAGAATAGATTTATGTACTAAGAGATATTATTGCAGAACACTGAAGAAATTCACTTCATATTCATGTATTCATGTATTCAGTGTCTCAAGATATGACCCATTATTTTAAAATTCTTTTGTTTTATTTTTGTCCAGGGTGGGCAGTTTTCGAATAAATGTGAAAAGCCAGAGAATTCCATTGTTCTGGAAAAAGTGTGGGGGAAAATTGGGTATTTTTTGAAGAATTGTTCGAAGGTGTAGAACTTTTTGAATTAAGATAGTTAAAAATACATGATTAAGTATTAAATGTTTTGAACCATGGTGTCTCTCTCTTTCATAGTGCATTAGTGCAAAAGATTCTGTGATACAATGTGCTAAAGAGCTCTGCCAGAAAAAGCATTTATTTTGGAAAAGTCCTGACTGAAGTCTTGTTTTTATTTAACATTTTCTTTAAATGCTGTGAAATACTCTAAGATTTTGTCGAAGAAAATGGAAATGTTCTGTAAAAGTTGGGAAATTTTTCCCTGTGAGATCAACCTAGTGATGACAAATTTTAGCAAAATATTGATATATCGGGAATGATGATTGATGTCAATGAAAAAAATCAATGTTTTAAGTATGAAGAAGCATTTTGAAGTGAAATGTCCTGGTTCTAATGCAATACATAACACGTCAATATTACTTTAAAATATATTCTGCTTTAAATTTTATTGTCATCTTAATTTTCTTATCAATGCTCAATGTAGTCAAGGTTCAAATTGCAATTTAAAGATATTACCACGTACAAAGTAATCAAAAAAGTTAACAGCACTGGAGAACGGTTATGAGTAGCAAACTGTTTTGTGCCACCTGGGGATCGAGAACATTGACGGTTGTCAATGGCTGTTGATTGCGAGCAATACGAAAAATTAAATAGATTCTGGAAACTTCATTTATATAATGAGAATTTTTTTGAAGTCATCAATGTTTCTGGACAAACATCGATCTGAAGAAAACATCAATGTTATAATATCCATGTTTTAAAAACATTGTTTTTTTTGCCATCTCTAGGTCACCCTCTTTACTATTGTCTCTATTTTTCAAATGTATGGCATTAATATCAATTAAATACATTTAAATACTTAATTCTAACAAGTCTAATATAGTTTATTTCTGGTCTAAGAAATAATTATTTCACATTTATTAGCCATTGTACTCATTCACCATAATGGGGAGTGGAAACCTAAATTAGATTTAGCAATGGGTACAAAAAATGTAATTTTACCATTATTTCTAGTTTTCCACTGTGAAATCTTCCAATTGATTTTTTTTTAATAATAAAGGGGGAAAATCAATTTCATTATTTAGCAATTTACAAAAAAACAAGAAACCATTGAATTGTCAACGAGAATATAAAGTACTAATATTTACATAAATATCTACATGGAAGTAGTTATGAGATATTCTAGGGTATTTCATTTGAAGTTTCTAAGCTATGTAGGTGAAAAATTTGTTCGTACAGTTTCAATCTTATGAGTAATTATATCATAGTAGGGTGTCAAGGTATAGTATAAAGTAAGATTTTAATTATAAATGGATTTTTACATTCTCAAGTCATTCATCTCACAAATCCTAAGGTTTTGTTAGTTTTGTTCATTATATAATTAATATGTTTATTAAATTTTAATGATGAATAGGAGATAACTTTTACATCTTTAATTTCATTTAGTATTTCAAGGTTTTCATTATATATAAAGTATTGATCTTCTATTTGAAACTTTTGTCTAGAATACCTCATAAGTTTACAATTTTTTATGTTTACAGCTAGGTCATTGCTCTCTCACCAGCTAATTAAGAAATTTAAGAACTCTTGTAATTATATTTTAATCTCATTATATATTTTTCAGTAATTGGCCAATAGTAAGAAGATCTATTGGATTACCAGAATTTGAGATCATTTATATAGATTAAACACAATAAAGAGTCTAGGTGTGAGCCCGGAGGTACTCCTGATGATTATATCTATTGAACAATAAATTTTGTATTTGACGTTCTCATCACGAGATACATTTCATCCAATTCAGCAATGTACTATGAAGATCAATACAGTTGATTTCTTGTAATAAAATATGTATTCACTTTATCAAATGCCTTATTAAAATCAGTATATATGTCATCAACCTGTGAAAGGTTATCTTTTTTATCAAATACATAGTGTTGCAATGTCAAAAGATTAGGTGTAGTGGTCTCTGAGCTCGAAAACTTTTAATGCTGTGTTCACCTATAATGATATTTATGAGAGTTGAAATTTTTGATGTAACAATGAATTTAAATAATTTCTGAATGGTGCTCATGAATGATATTGGTCTACAGTTTCTGATATTTGAACAGTTTTCAGATATATATATATATATCAGACAAAAAAAATTTTTGTACCAGATTTGTGGAAAGGTGTTTTTCTTTTCTGGAATGAATAAAAGATTTAAATTTGTAAAGATAATGATATTTTGAGGAGGTTATCAACCATTCTTGCTTTCAATGCCACCATCTTTATGTGTCGAGCCACAAAACATAAGTTTGACTTCTACCTGAAGATCTAAATTTACTTTTCCATATTAAACAGAAAGAGGAAATTTCTTCTTCACTTTTGAGCGTGTGAGCAAGGGACTACTCCAGCCAGGGGCAGCTCAAGAAGGGGGGGGGGTCTATTCAGCAACACCATTGACTGTTTGTGAAGTATTATCTTTTAATGCTTGAAATATAAAAATGTATCAGTGTGTTTGTAATAAGAACATAACTTTGAATTTGATGAGATTTATGTTCATTAAGCTGAGTAAATTTACAAAAAATGTTGGCTTGAGGGTGGGTTACCAGATCAACGTAGAAAAAATGTACACTCCTTATATAAACTGAAGAAAAGTGGATTTCCTTGCTTGTTGGTATAGACAACCACTGATTTTAAATTTTATTATTTTTATGTGTTTCCAATAACACATTTTCATTATTTAGTCTGTTTTCTGTGTTCTGAAGTCGGCTTCCAAACAAAACAATTTTTATTGCACTCATTAAAAACTCTTTGATATTCTGCTGGGATTTTTTGGTAATTCAGTGTAAATTTTCAATGATAAGACATCTTCAAAATATTTTGGTTTTATTGTTTTTTATCTCACAGATACAAATAATTGTACAGAAAATATTTGTTAACATTGATTGTGCGTAAAGCTGAAGAAACGTTTTGAAACTGCGAAACGTTTACTTGAAAAATTAGTACAAATTATTTTCTAGAAGTTATAAATTATATAAAATTTAAAACGTTATATAGGTACCTATTAAAAAAAGCAGTAGTAAAGGAAAATAATAATATGGAGTACACTAATGCAAAAAGAGTTCAGAAGAGGGTACTTCTAAAATAGTACTTGCATTCTTCAAAGAGTACGTCTAGCAGCTAGGGGAAGGTGGAAATGGCTCTGCCCACGCTCCTATGGGGCAGCCCAAGCCTTCGCCGATAGGGGAAACCCCAGAAATCCGCAGTCAACGCAATTCATGGCCAAGTGTAATACACGAATACAAAAGTCAGGGAATACAAATGGAGTAAAATTGAAGCCAGACGTGAGGAGACACTTTATTACTAACTTTTTGAGCACTTTAATACAATTACAAAATAATGTATGCATAGAATACCTCACATTGAATGCATCTTTGTCAGTTTTTGAAATGGTTAACAAACTAGAGCTCCAACAGCACATACTTTCTCGTGTTATTGGGAACAGCTACGTAATATTGAAATATTGCATTTTCTGCGCTATTAACACCTCAGCTATTATTAAAAAACGTACAATTCAACCAAGAAGCGAGCAACGCACCGTTGTGAAAACTGTGCATTCGCTTGGCTAATAATATTAATACTGTAATTATAAAACATCCAATTATCAAAATAATTACGAAAATGTTTGTTGCTCACTGAGTTGTCCTTCATTGCAAGATAAGTTCCTATAGACTTTCATCGTTTTCTTTTTATCAATGCGCAGAAACTTTTGTAGGGGGTCTGATGATATGAAATAATATAGTATAACACCTCACCAGGCATTCTGAGGAGACATTTAATGAAAAACTGCTGCGAAATTCATCGCAAATGGAAGTACTGGCTCTCGGTCTAGCGGTTACACCACCATCAGCTGGACTTAATAAAACAGCTATATCTTTATCACCACTAACAGTTATTATTGCTAAATTCTAGTCTTCATAAGAGGTCGAAGGCGCTTGAATCTCTTGTTTATGCAACCTCGTCGGTGTTGAAGAACTATTTAGAAATTTTAATTCATTTCGATACCGATTGTTCAATTTTTTCAAACTGACGAGGACTCCCAACCTCCCAAGTTCAACGCGAGCTAATCGCCACCGTTTACGACTAGCATTGTGGCCTGTGATAGTTGAGAACGATGCCCTGTATAGATTTCAAGAGAGTCTAATTTTAAAAATTCCGTTATATTTTTGAGCGTTTCCTATTATGTGTATACCCACAACTTGTTTAGTGCATTTCCTATTTCTATAATCTACGAAAAAGCGTTTCGTTTCCAGGTTAAATGGACGTAGGTTAGTAATTTTTTATACAAATCGTATGCATTGAATGGAACACAGTCTTTGAGTATTACAAAAATTCTATTTCTTGTTTTTGTGCAATTCAGTGTAATTAGCATTTCATTGCTCGTGATTTCTGTATCATCCATAGTCAATGACATCTCGCCGACACGCCCTAAAAATACCAAAAATTATATTTTTAAGTAGCCTTTTGCTTCCAGTAAAAACTTTCTAATATCGCACCTCCAATAGAAAAGTGACACAAGTGCGAAACCGTCATTTTTCAGATAAAAGCTGATAAGAGGTTACCAAGAGGTACTATTACTATTTTGAGGTTGATTTTGAATTAGTTCAATTACTGTCCGCTACAGAGAGTATATGCACCGAATTCCGCTACAAGGTGAATATTTGGTACAATACATAACGAGTATTACAGAACTTCGAAACTTAAAATTGCAATTTCTGAGAAATCAGAAATTCGCACTTGTCACTTTTCTATTGGGAGGTGCGTTATGTTCTTACGTTAAAACCTTGGCCTTCTTGTACCTGTTGCATCGGAAGCGAGAATCGTATCGATTTGAACTGGAAGATGGCGTTGCTCTCCTACGTATTGAAAGCAAAGGTATTTCTTATTTATACATATTCTTTTCTTATAAGATGATGGTAATCCGAAAAGTATTGAACGACACACGGCCGATAACACAAAAAAGGGATCGTCCATTAATTACGTAGTGCTGAAGGGGGGAAGGGGTCTGAGGCAGTGTTACTCTGCGTTACATAGAGATAGGGGGTCTTAGTCATGTGTTACGTAACATTGATATTTATTTTTTTACATTTTCAACATTTGTTCAAATAATTCATTTCCTGAGTCTTGTACTAAAACAATATTAACTAATTTGTTTTAAAACAAATAAGCCAAAGTTGTTAGTTGTGAATTGTTACAATACAAGGAAATATTTTTCCAACATTTTTTTGAATATGTAAAATTAAGAAGGAAAATACACAACTGATATGACGTATATTCTGGACTCCATTTAAATTGGCGTTGTAGACTGCTGCTTTGGTGCACGGCACCTTATAGTCCGCCACTTACCCTCTAGAAGAGTCTTGATCTGGTATGGCACCTTTTGTTCCGGTGGCTATTTTTAGTTATCCGCGCCGTTTACCTTTCAGCATCTCTCTCAGCACAGGAAGCTAAACCTATGACGCTACACTTCTCTTACAAATTACCCCAATCTTATTATTCGGTGCATTGAGCATCTCCAACTAATTTCTATTTTAATTTTCATTAATTAATTTTATATATAACACATGTAAAAGAAATATCAATTATTTTTATCGTAATTTAATTTATTTTCACTTGCATTTACAAGGGAGATGTTGGCACAAGCGTTACGTAGTTATTTAGGGAGGGGGTTCAAGTGCGCGTTACTGGTGCGTTACTAGGGGGAATGGGGTATTAATAATACTCCAAATTTCCGTGCCAAACCATTATTCATGGACGGCCCCTAACAGACTTAGTGGCTGTAGACCGCGGCTATTGTCTCTGTTTACAAACTTCAATCAGGTCTGTTATTTGGTGTTTATCGGCCTTCAAAACGTCAATAACTAAAACGGTACGCCCTCATTAATTAACATTGGAAAACAGTTCGCTGATGACACGAATGTTCTTTGTAAAAAGGCAGTAAATAGTACGATTTCAGATGATTTAAATTGGTTTAACAAATGAATTATTAATGAAGGGAAAAGTGCATTTTTATATTTCAAACGGGCAGCCACATACTCCATTGAAAATTAACCACTTTATAATAGTTGATGTTAAGATAACAAAATTTTTGGATCTCAATTCAGTCAAACCTCACACGGAATATACATATAACAGAAATAAATGCTCAATTAAGTTCATTATGTTATGCATTCAAAATTATTTTAAATTCTGTCTGCCTTTATGCAACTCGTTGGGTGTATTTTGAAAATGTTCATTCACACGTAAGGTTTGCCACAATATTCTGGGGAAGATCATCGTACGGTAGCCAGACTTTAGAAAAAAATATTCGAATAATAAGAAAATGCCATCCACGTGAATCCTGGAAGCCTCTCTTCATTGGAATCATACCATTGCATTGCCTATTTATTTACGAATCTGTGGTTTTTGTCAAAACTATTGTAACTGCATTCACTTATTTTCATACGGTACTTATATTTATTATACTCGCACGTTTTTCTACTGCCCCGAACTATTCTCCCCACTTCTTTACTATCATTAATTGAATTAAAAATAAGTGATCACGATCTGTTCACCAGAAGTATTCGCTCCCGTGTAATATAAATTATTTTGCATATAAAAAAGAGCAACACAGTTAATATACTACTAGTATTGATGTCGAAATAACCAACCCCCACTCCTTTCGCCTATAGGGAAATGAGGGATAATAAACGTGCGTAGATAATATAGTTACAACACGTTATAGAAACCGCATTCATCAGGTGTCTGTATCATTTAAGGCCGGGTCCTTGGTCTAATAGAGGACGTGTTGCATACTAAGATTTTGTGTTATTGCTAGTTATTCAAAATAATCGTTTAACGCTTACATGAGTTAAGAATTGTCATTACTCTCTATCTTCTGTTGCAAGGGGGGTTGGTAAGAGTCTAGAGACCGTTTTTAAATAACAATCGCAGTGTGCGAAAGGACAAAGGGGGACAAATGGTTAACTGCGATGCTCGTATGAACGAATAAAAAAGACCGTAGATTCCCCAAAACTTAGCCTCCTAAGGCAATCTTTTTCAGAGATACGAGAAACGTGTTTTTCATGTTTTATTAGTTAAGTATTAATTAATAAGTGTTTTTGTCAACGAATGTTGACTCCAAATTCAAATAAAAAAAATTGATTTTGGACGTGATAACGTTGGAGTACGGCCTCATTCCCCCCGCCCCAGAATATGTTTTATAACATTCTATAACATATAGTTTGTTCAAATTTTTAAACAATGTGCACGATAGTGAAAAAATTAAAACCATTTTTATCAGTTTAAAACTTTGAAATTCGCGCCAAAATGGGATTGAAAAAAATGTTTCACCAATGTTTATACACTTTATATTTAAATTCTTGAAAAGTATCACTTACCAAGCTGGATTAACAAATTTTTGCTGACAAATGTTTTATGTGGAAAGATTTATATTATGAATATATTGTAGAGTCAATGGAAAGCCTCTTTCCACTGGCACAATGTTGTAGAAACAAACTTGAATCTAGTATTTTCTTATTCCCACTACTTTTGGAACTTCTCGACCCACCCCCCACCAAATCTTATACCATTACACCATATCCCGATTTTGTTTTTAATATACTCTCTCCCTGTTGCACTTTGTCCTGTGCGGCTCCCTTGGCAGCACTAATTTTCACTTCGGCGACTTGCCCCAACTGTGATCTGTCAAAGGTTTTCGTATGCTTTCCAGCTTGTCTGTTATTCAGGACAAGAATGAAAAATTAGTCTTGTTGTCCCCAATATCTCGTTTCAAAGTCCGACTTTTCTCAAGTTACTTTACAGACAAGACATGCTCCACTCACCAGTTGGAAAGTCTTTCACCGTATCAGCAGCATTATCCCAGTGTTCTGCATAATATGGTGCTGCTTCATTTCAGGTGCCCCAGCGGGATAGAATAGGTTCACAAGAAAGAGGTTCTGGAAGTTTTTTCTAGAAGTATACAATGCGAGATGAAGATGTGTAGAAAGTTTTTTCTCCCTATCCGAGATCAGGGTTTCTGGAAATTTGGCATTTAACAAGACATCATTTCATGCACTTGTACTCAAATTAAATAATGTAGGCATTCAAAACACCGGTAATATAAAAGTACTTGAAGTGAAAGATTTCTAAATTCTGAAAGTATTATCTGAAAATGATACATTTGTGTATTTTCTGATAAACAAAACATATTTCCAAATGGCGTTTTGATGACATTTTTCAATGCATGTGGCACTACCGTACAAAAAAAGCTGCCATCTATCGTCACCAATATACATTTTCACATTTCCTCAATTTTGCGCTTTCCTAATGTCAACTTCAAGAATGGTTTAGAACATTAAACCCTGGTTCAACACGTTACTTTTCGTTAAAATTTGGAAGCTTTTTTCAGATAATATCGTTTAAAGTAACTGTAAATGCGAAACATGTGAGTTATCGAGAAATGCCAATTGAAATAATCTGAAGCACTTGTACTAAAAAATGCAATGATGTATACAAATCGCCGGTAATTAAATATTAACAACATAGATATTAAAAAAATACGATTCTGTAATTTGTAAAACAAATAATAATGATGATGATGATGATGATGATGGTAATGATACATTGGGGAAAAGATCTTATATTTCGAGGAAAAGTCCTTGTGTTGCGGTATACCCTCCCGTGTGTCTCTCTCTGTACGTGTGTGTGTCTCTCTCTGTACGTGTGTGTGTCTCTCTCTGTACGTGTGTGTGTCTCTCTGTACGTGTGTGTGTCTCTCTCTCTGTACGTGTGTGTGTGTGTCTCTCTCTCTCTCTGTACGTGTGTGTGTGTGTCTCTCTCTGTACGTGTGTGTGTGTCTCTCTCTCTCTCTGTACGTGTGTGTGTGTGTGTGTGTCTCTCTCTCTCTGTACGTGTGTGTGTGTGTCTCTCTCTCTGTACGTGTGTGTCTGTCTCTCTCTGTCTCTCTGTACGTGTGTCTTTGCATGTATTTTCATGTATTTTTGTACGTCCGTCTGCCTGAAGAAAAATTTAAAGAATTTTTGGGAATTTTTTTAGAAATCGCATAAATTTCAGATAAATTACGGGAATTTATAATTTTTTAAAAAGAAAAGTGCATGATAGTGCAAATGCGCAATGCATATGTGCATGATAGTGCAATAGTGCAATTGGTCTCAAGAACGTGAACAATAATTTCTCAAATGTGTTTTTTTAAATATCTCTCACTCCATTCATATCAACATTACCAGCTAATTGTATACATTATTGCACATTTTGTTAGTATAATTACTTTAAATAATTTATGAATTTTCTCGAAAACTCAAATAGGGAGCTTTTAAATCCTTTTTTTTTTTTTTTTTCAGAAAAAGCTCAAACGACAATTTCTCAAAAACTACTCAACATTTTTCAAAAATAATTTCCATTTATACAAGTTACTCTTTTATATTGTTCTTAGATTCATCTTTCAGTTCTCCTATTTGGAGACCAAAAAAGTTGTAGTTTGGGTGGCGATAAATGGTAGCTGGGAAGAGGGTGGGGCAAAATCAAAAATTTTCCTACACCAAAGAAATTAGAAACGAATTAGTATCAGAATGTCTATGCCATTCAGTAGCACCATTAGTTATTTTCTGGCTACTACTTCCGCAGTAAAGAGATAGTATTGTAATGCGGGAAAACGGGCAAATTTCCGACAGAGAAACTCTTATTGTTGGTAACGAAAAGGGGGTTAAATCTTGTCCCTAAGTATAGTAAATTACTTCTAACACGTGTAGTCCGAATTCATGTTTTGTCTATCCTCGTGTGCCATCCAGCGTCTTTCACATCGTTCACCCGAATAAAAATACTTCCCTAAATAAGAATAAGTAAACTATAAGACTAAAGACGTTTGGCTGATTGTAGGAGGCCCAAAGCTTCCCTTGCCGTTATCTAGTAGTGGTTAAAGTTTTTAATAATGTCTTCAATATCTAATAATTCAGTGAAATTTCACAATGAAATGCGCACCTGGGGGCGGATCATCATAAATGTTTATTAAATAATGAACATTTGTTGTATAGTATGTTATTTTTATAGTGTATTGCCAAAACTATACTATTCAATATTATATTTTTAAAATAATTACATAATTCTAACTAATTTATATTTAAATCAATTTTGCCAAATACAAGAAGGTAACAACGAAAACTAGGACTTTTGGTGGCGGCCATGGCCCCCATGATCCTTCCTTGATTCTCCAGTGATGTGCACGATTTCAATACATATGTATGTATTAATAATATTATAATTATTAATATTAATACTAGTGATTGTTTTATGCAATTGAAAATAGGATGGCCAAAGTTTGTCGCGAGAGTATAAATTTACGGATAAAAAAATCGGTTTACATGTTTTCTGGAAACTTCTAAATTTCCTTAGATACGCTACTTTTTCCCTAATAATTATTGAGCCATATACCAAGCAATTTGAATAAGTTAAAGAGTAATAATGAATAAATGGATGGGCGATGAAATAAATTTAATAATAATCCTGAACCGTGTTTATTTCTCACTATTGGGGTGTTGTGTGAGTAAGTTGAATCGAATACAATATCTAAAAAGAAAACAAAAATGTGGTGAAAGCATTAAAAATGTGAAATAGGTAATTTAACTCTTGTATTTATTTCATTATTAAAAATAAAATAAATCGAATGAGGTTAATGATGAAAATAACTTTACTCTTGGTTGGAGCGGTTTTTCAGGGAATATATATTCGTGCTGTATTTTCAGTATCGCAGAAAGTATCATATAGGCAGTGGTAGACGGTGCAATATGGCTGCGGACAATGGATGTAATGATGATACTTGTGTGGCATTTTGGCCGTGAATTTCGTGAATATTGGTGTACTTGATCATTTTGACCTTAACGTTCCTTTTTTGCTTAAGAGGTAAGAATAATCAATGTTGTTTAATTAGTAAATTCGTTCAATAACTGACAAGAGTCATGGTTAATAATTCTTTATTGAACACTTCCGTTCTCATGGGAAATTACGAGTTCAAGAGGGAAGAGCCGAGTAGCGGTGGTAGTGTTGATTACGATAGGAATTTAAAGTTAAATTCACTTCTTGATCTAGTTAAATAAAGGACGTGCTATTTACCCCCCAAAATAGTCTTGGAATAGTTCTGAGGAAAGTGTTTTAAGGGTTTTGTTGTTGTTCAATGTTTACAATAGTTTTCAGTGATTTATCCCGTTTTCACTTCATTATTCAAGTTATTTTTCTCTGAGTTCATGTGAAGTCAATAGTGAATGTGAAGAGGTATGTAAAGATTGGTATATTGAATGATCTAGTGTTTTGGTAGTAGAGAGCTACTCGATTGTGTAGCCATGGTACATATTTCTTTAAAATGGTCTTTCAGATCAATTTTTCTTCTTGTAGCTGGTGTATTTTCGAAAGCAAAAGAGTCTGAACTATGACCTGGTTTGGAACTTGGTTGTTACATTCAATGGCATGAAATATTTTGTTTTTATTGTGTATTGCATTTTTACAAATTATAATTAATTTTGCTTCAAAACCTTGAATCATGTCATAAGATTTCCTTGGATTATTGGTATAATAATTTTTGTGTTTATCAGAAAGTGTGTTTTTCCCCTCTACAGGTTGTGCAGAAAGTTAATTTTGAGTTTTACACATCAGCAATTTTAGCTGTACATTCTCTTATGTTGATTTCAGGAAAGAAAACAGTATCTGCCAATATGATGGCAACAGCTATTCAGGAAAATGGAATCAATTCACTTTCCAATGGAAACCTCAGTCATAAAGTGGATGAACAAAATAGTTCATCTCCAAGTGAACAAAGTGAATCAATTGTCAAATCAGAAGAGACTACTGCTGATAATAGTGAAACTCCAGAAATAGACATTGTTATTAACAATGTGGTATGCAGCTTTAGTGTGAGGTGTCATTTGAATCTCCGGCAAATTGCATTAAATGGCTCAAATGTGGAATATAGACGTGAAAATGGGGTGGGTATTGATCTGTGACTATTTGTGTAGTTTGTGTAAAGGAGTGAGGTTTCAGGTGTCATGAGATTGTTTTCAAGTGTCTAGTAATGGCAGCAGGAAAACCTACATTTCTCATTTTTATAGCTTATGCATTTTAAGCTTTTAAACATTCCAGTTGTTGCTTGCATGTGTATATTGATTTATTTCTTAGTTGTTCATTTGTTTCAAGTAAGGATGAATGCATTTGCATTAACAGTTGAAGCTGCTCTTGTATTTTATAAGACTAGGGGAAAATTTGGAAGGGGTGAGGTTTTTGAAAGAAGTGAAATCTGAGGGATCAAATTCCATTTTAACTTCATTAACCAGTTCTCTCTCTGCAGTTGAAAGAGCATTGTGTTATCCTTTAATAATACTTATTCATGTAAAGAAGTAAGAAAAAATAATTTCATGATGAATCTCATGAGGTACTTGCCGATTATTGTAGGTGCAGTCACGGATTAATTGAGTTACTTTGCATTATTGATTTATAATTTTTGAATATAGTTAATAGTATAAAACTGTAAAAACAATTACATTAGAATTTGGCTGTGTTGTTCAGGATATCTTTGTATGTCAAACATTTTCTTATGGGATTAAATGTGAGATCATTCAAAGGTATTGTTCAAAATATAAACAGATTACTAATCTATCAAATTAGACAACTCTACTTTGGGAGTAGATCTTTCTGAAGAGTTGCAAATATTGTTGTTGGGTGTTGTTTTGTAAAATATTCAGTGCTTTAGGTTTGGTGTTGTAGTTATTATCCATTGTATATTATAATTCTGCATTCATATTGTTGCAGTTCTAAATCTTTTTTGTTTTATTGATTCTTAAAGTGATGGCTCAGATTGCTGGGTAAATCGATATTTCCTGAGAACAATAAAAGTTATACATTCATTAAATCATTTTCATTCTGTGGTCACCGACTCAGGCTTTTAAACCTGTATTATTTTATACAATTTATACCATCTTTTCTTAATTAGTACCTCTCTTAAGAACCAGTCCTTTTAAATTTTTTTAGACAGCAGAGAATTATATAATTATTTTATTTGGTACCAACTTAGGCATTTAAAAAAAATATAAGCTTCCCTGGCAGATCACAATGAACCAGATAATGAGTACTTCTGTTGGACCTAAAAACTTGTTATATGAAAGAATGGTAAGTTTGTTTTAAAGATGTTAATTATAGAGAATTTAAATTAGTATATATTTATTAATTATGAACAATTGTATTTTTCATTAGACCTGAAGATAGGGGTGCAAAAGCACTTGAAAAATAGCATTTGAAAGCTGAAAAAAATTATTTCAATTATATAATTCTCCACTGTCTAATAAATGTTAAATGGACTGGTTCTTAAGAGAAGTGCAAAACTATTTTACTTACATATGCATTTTACTAGTTGAAATACATTATTTTGTATATCTTTTTATCTTTCTAAAAAAGAATCGAGCATTTTCTAATTTTTAATTGCTTCACCAAGAACAATAAAACAAATATTACTGTGTTGTTTTTCAATTGCCCTAATTTCTTGAAGCTATTTCAGAAACTGAGCAAATAGACATTTTTTATCTTTTGCCCCTTTTTATTGATTCATTTTTAAAATAATTTCTATAATTCATTGCAAATGGGTTATATTAAGGCATTTAGAAGCGTACTTGCGCTCCAAGTGTTGGTTAGTCAGTTTCTTTGTCTGACCTTTAAATAATTTATAAAATTCTTCACAATGACACATAACTTCACACTGACAATGTTCTGCGTTCTCAGTTCTCCCAAATTGGGGTTCAAAAGAGCAGGTTGACAAGCTCTTTGAAGATGAGAAAGGGATTAAGATTATAACCCTTAGAAACTTAGTTACCTATGAGTTAGAGTAACCCTGGGTTTGGCAAATGTTGTTCAAAAGTAAATTGTAAAGATCCCTAGGTATTTGTATGATCTGCACCACTGATGTGATGTTAGATTGGTATGGATGAATACATTGCAGGATGGTGTTAAAAGGGTGTAGTACTCTTGTTGCTTTGTATGTATATTAAATTTACAGAATTACATATTTATAAAAAGTAACACCATGTTAAGTTTTTATGATTATTTAATATAGTAGTTTATCTTATTATTTCAAGGGAATGGGTAGAGGCCAAAAAGTATTTTTGATAACTGCCAACAGGTGTAATCAAATTGATCTGTGATATTGCTTGTGTACCGTAATAGGAATCATTATTTTTGTGTTGTAATTTTGTTTTCAAATTCTTCATGTGTATTGTAATGTACATAATTTTGAAGAATTTAGAAATAATTGTTTTGTGGGAATAGGACAAATACTATGAATCATAATTTAAGTTTGTGTGTTTGGTAAAACTTCCTGTTTTTGTTTCTTTTATGCTCAAGGAGTTCAGTCTTAAACGTCAACTTTAATGCACAAACTTAAACCTATCTCAGCTTATAGGTGAATAATATTTTTAGTTTTTGTTGAAGATCTGATAATTGATTTAAAGGGAAACGATTAGCAACTAAAATTCGTTTTCTCTTCACATAAGAAGTAGTACAATTTTGAAATGAACAAAGGACATAAAAATAGAAATTTTATTTTTTGTAACTTATCCAACTTTTTAAATGAAAGAATTGCTCTTAAGATGTTTGGCATTTTGAATTATTAAGGAGACCTTTTATCTACAGAAAATGTGGAGTATTTAAAAAATTGTAAGTGAAGGAAAATTAATTTGAGGCTAATTGAATATGAATTCTAATCTTTTACTGTATTTATCTTAAAGAAAGGCCATTTCTACAAGGAATGTAATGGGATATGAATTTCCCAAAGTACTCAAAGGAGTGTTCCCGTAATTATGGTACTCTACAAAATTTTGTACTCTTATTGGCAAAACTTGTTTTCAATGAATATCTGTATTGTTAAGAAATGTATGCTCCGATAAACGTGTTAAGCAAGATGAAAAAAAGAAACAATTTTTGAAAACTGTTTTTCTCTTTTCTTCCCCTTGTATTTTTTTCATTTTGCAATGATAGTTGCTTTTTTATTGGTGCTTTTATCCAATTCATACCAAAACAGGAAGATGACCATGTACAATTTGATCCATTCTTAGAATTTAGAACAGCTGCAGTTTGAGTGTGTTTGACTGCTCTCTCTTAAATTGTCATACATTTTTAAGGTATTGGTACAATCTGCACCATTGATGTGATCTTAGATAGATATTATTTGTTTGCTCTGGCAGTTTTGTACTTTTCCAGTAATTTTGGATTATACATAAATTAATTCTTGCGAAAACTTTGTTAAAAAAAATTTGAGACTTTATAACTTAATTTACAAACAAACTTTTAAAGACGGTAGAAAAGATACCATAATTTTTTTTTTTAACTACAAACATAGTAGTTTCATGTCAATGCAGTGAATAATGGGTTTTGGACGTGTCTTTTGATTTATATTATTATTTAGTAATAAAATATTTCAAATGTAACTGTAACTGACATTAAATTAATTGGTGCACATTACCATGTCAATGTTTTCCCATCTAGTGTTTTATAATAATATCAATGATTTAATCGTGAAATATTTAAACAGAGGGTTTTCAACATACGTTTTTCGCTCTAGGTTTTTACTCTTGCAATGATTTTGTTTGTGAATGAATTCCCATAATCATTTTGTAAAAGTTAAAATGTGAAATAACAGTTTGTGTTGAAACCAAATGAACACTGTTTGAACTACCTTCATGGAGCAGACTATATCTCGCTTGAGATGAACCCAATTTCCTCCTAGTATTTCTTACGACTTTCTGTGTATTTCGTACATGGAGTGGTGCATATACCATAGGCTTAGGGCCTCTCCCTTTTCCTCAAAACATTCTTTACTGAACTGTGAGATGTTCCTTGGGCTTTCAGGCTTAGTTTTGTTCATATTTCTCATTACTTTGTAACTTTGGTTTTAGTTAATTATAATCTTAATTTTAAATTAAGAAATAAGAATACTATCAAATTAAAATGTTGCACACAAATTTAATGTTAGAAGTTGCTGAACTAACCGCAAAACACAATGGTTTTTGGTCGATATATTAACATTGATGTTTTAATATTGAACATCAATATTTTGTTATTAATGTTGCATCAGCAATTATCATATAAATAAAGGAAACTGATTTCTTGAATTAAAAGACCAAGGTTCCAGAGTTCTGTTTGAGAAGAAATTAATCTCTACTGGGGTAGGTAATTACTATTTAAAAAAAGTTATTTTATTATTTCCAATTTCTTTCTTGAATTGTTTACTCACTTTTATTGAATTTCTGAACACAAAATGCTTCAGTAAAAGTTTAGCAGTATGATCATTTTTAATTTTTATATAAAAAGAGATACTAATAAAACTAGATTGTGTGTTTGAAAAAATAATTCTGGCTTTTAAACAAAATTCAGAGGAAAAGCTAATGGTCTCATGGAGGTCAGGGGCAAAATTGCTAATAACATGCTTTTTAGACATGATTGATTCTCACTTGTAGAACTGTAAGATGTGCAAAGTAACTCTTAAAGTGCCGTTGATTGGGATTTCTTTTAGGTAATACCTTAGAAAACTTGCTGAGAAATTTGCACGAATAGTGTTCATAATATGTGTCTAATATCTGTATTATAATTTTTTTGTTTTTCGTGGAGATTTTTTCTTCTCGCCAGACAGAAGTTTTTGTTATCTCTAAAAATGGTATTTCTGTACGAAATTGAGTTTTGTAGAAGTGCCTAGATTTAGTTTTTTTAAGAAAACTCATCGAATTAATAAGAAAACAAAACTTAAAAAAATTATGAGAAAGATAATTTTTAATACACATTTTTATGTAAATTTTTATTCTGTTACTTATTGTGAAGTGGGCAATGATTAGTATTTATGGTATTTTGTTGTTTTTTTTTAGATGATCACAATGAAGTTAAGAAAACCATACACAACAGCTTCAATGTGGTCTTCAGGAAAAATAACTTGTACAGGAGCTACAAGTGAACCCCAAGCAAAAGTAGCAGCAAGGCGATATGCTCGATGTTTGCAAAAACTTGGTTTCAAAACTAAATTCAATAATTTCCGAGTAGTGAATGTTCTTGGCACATGTTCAATGCCATTTGCCATTAAAATCACTGCATTTTCAGAGAGATTTAAGGAACATGCTGAGTAAGTTGGGTTCAATACAGTTATGTCTAAACATAACCTTCATTCGTTAATTGAAGATATATTTCATTTGATGAAACATTAATTTGGTGCTCATTGTATTAAAAGCATAATGACATTTAGTCATGAACACTTTTAAATAAATTCTCAGGAAGCACTTGTGCCTCTTTGGTATCTCGAGTTCTCAGTTAAATTCTGTGATTTCTCTATTTTAAATGACTTTAGCCTTGAGAACGCAAATAGTTCTGAGATTGTTTCAAATGTGAGGAGGTAGTTTATGTACTAAAAAAAGCCTTCATTACTATCCATTGAATGTTCTATTATAAATTAACTTAATTAGAAATATTTTTTGTCAAAGTGAAACAATTTTTGTTTTGCCTAATGGAATAGAGCTAAAATAGTTAATGCATTATATAATTAAAACTAAAAGAAATATAGAAACACTACCTCTAAATATATATTTAATAATCCTAACTATTCATCAGTTATTAATAAATATAGAGTCACTTTTTGTCTGACGCTATTTAACTGAAACTTCTTTTTGTAAATCTTTTGAAGATGTTTTTTATAGCTGTGTATTTTCATGTATATATATATTTTTTGTTGGAAGACATCACTAGCGTTGTTTCCACAGGTACGAGCCAGAGTTGCACCCAGGTGTCACTTACAAGCTATATAATCCCAAAGCCACTCTAAAGATATTTTCTACTGGTAGCATTACTGTCACTGGTAAGTTACACTTGTTTTTGTATTCAACTATTGTAAGTATTAAAGGAGGATGAAAGGATGTAGGCAAATTACAAAAATGTGCATATCGTGAAATATTATATTTTTACTTCGTATATGGCATGTGTACAGCCATAGTGAACTAAGCACCACAAAGAATTATTACTTTTTTCTTGCCAAAATGGAAATAATATTTACTTCCATTTGTTTCTGATGATGGATAATCTTTCACCAAATTGCTAGATGTTAGATACAGGTGGTGGAAGATTACCCATTGTCACAAACAAATGGAAGTATATAGTCTTTCCCCTTTGGCATGGTGAACTAAAAATATTTTGAATTGGCACTTGGTTCAATGTGGCTTTACAGGTGCCATATAAGAGTATGATATAACCCTAATACAAAAATGTTCATAAATTTACCTTATATATACTCTATAACTATTGTAAGTAATGTGAATAATGTGTTTATAAGTAATGTGAATTGAAATTTCATTTAGATGGGTACATGTACATAAAACCTTTACTTATAACTTTATTCCTATGATAAAGGATGCATTTGAAAAACATGCAGGAAGGAAATGTAGAAACAAACCTAGAAAAAGATGGAGTGTCATGTAAAACAAAAATTACTTGTGTAACAAAATAAAAGCTAAACCATTAAATAGTGAAATTAGAGATATATACAAAACCTACAATAAAATGTTGGGTTGTATGTTAAAAATAGTTAAAGGAAAAATATTGTAATTTTATTATTAACATGCAGTGGGAATGTTAAATCTCTACGAAAATTTATAAATATTAGTTTGGAGAAAAATAGAGCAGTAAGAAAATCTATTAAAAGATTATACTCAGAACAAACTGAGATATTATATTTATTTATAAAATAATATAAATATAAAAAATTATATTAATGATGAAACTGAAATTGCTAATTACTTTGTAGAAATACACCCAAAAATGCCAGGTAAAATTGAGGTTGACACTCCTAATAATCTCAATATGAATATCATTGTAGATTGTAGATTCTTTATTTCTATTTCCTTCTAATGAGCTGGAAATTGAAAAGGTTATAGACACTTCAAAATTGAAGAAATCTGGTGGTATAGATGATATTCCTACAAGAGTAAATTAAATGCATTGCGAAATACATATCTAAGCCATTGACTTACACATTTAATTTCATTATGGAAATAAGAAATTTTCTTAATCGTTTTAAAAAAGCCAATATGATACCTGTGCATAAAAGAGCAGTTGAGGAAAATGCTATGAATGATAGACTGGTGTCGTTCTCAAATTTTGCAAAAATTTTCGAGAAATTTTGAAAATCAATTTCAGTTTTATAGGCGCACATCTTATCACAATATATCATTAATGCTTGTCAGTTTACCTTTTAAGAAGAGAGTACTACAGATGCTATTGTTTATATTACAGATGAAATTGGTAATTTCATAGATAAAAATATCCTATGTATTACTATTTTCCTAGACTTAGCAAAAGGTTTTTTCACAATAAACCATGAAATCTTATTTAAAAAGCTGTCGTTTTATGGGTTCAGAGAAATTGTTTACAAATTAATCACACCCTAATTTGCTACCTTAGGGTCAGACAGATGTAACTATATACAGAAAAAATATTTGGAGTCAGACAAATACGACACCTTTTCCATTGCTTTGACTAATAAGACATAATTTTGTTGATACGTTAAGTCCCAACTTCTATACTAACATACCTAGTGATAATTTGTCTAATTCCATCCATTTTTGTGATGAACAAATTCTGACAACATGGATTGTACGGACTTCCATACTAACTACTACTTCTGTACTAAATTTACTGTTTCTTTTATTTAAATTTTATCTAACAGCATTTAAAGAAAACTTTTGCTGATTAAAGCATTTTCTTCTTGTGAACTATTATTTATTGAAGGTTTGGGTCTCTAAGTATTCAATATTAAGTATAGAATTTTAACAAATGTTCTGTGTAGCGACCATTTTTTGGAATATATTTAAACATTTGTGAACTATGTGCTCATTAAATCATATTAATGTTTCTATTAGTTGTGCATGTATTCGGGATTCAAAAATCTTAAAATAAGTTCTTTTTGAGACTTCTTTATTCTTCTAGTGACAACTGAGCAGGATGGAAGCTTTGTAATACCTGTTTTAATATCATGTTTGTTTTTTGATACTTATTTTATCCTGAAAAGTTCTGTAGCGTTACTTTGAATGTAAAGTAGAACCTGAAAAAGCTTGATAATCAGTGAACTCTTTATATTATATGCCTGATACTTGCCAAACTCTTCTGTTAAATTATAGCTTAGAAAATACTTTCTTAAAATAAGTATTTTTCTTCTTGATAATTGTGCCATTTTCTCATTCCATATATTGGTTACCATTTTAATTCCTCTCCTCCTTGAAATGATTACTTAATTTTTCAAATTTGGGATCATCCATCAGTAATAATATTTGAGACAAAGCAAATAATCATTCTCTACAATAATGTAATATGAGCTCTCAGCACATGCCATCCCGCTAGTAATAGAAAATTAAAAAGTTGGATCAACAATCAAATTCAAGAATTTGGGAAAGATTTAATAGAGAATAAATGAACATAGAAGAAAAGAAAATTCATACTTGTAAGAAAAAATGGCATAAGATAAGAAATTTTGAATCATAATGAAGAAGCCCAAGTAAAAATCTTTCAAATGTTAAAAATAAAATAAAAATATTGAAAAATGAGTGTACTGAATGAAAACACACATTAGAATTCTGGAAGTAGCCTATCAGTTCTTGCTGGCAAGAAAAAAAAACTAAAAGGTGGGCAGCATAATGGAAGAAAGAATGTTCAAGAAAAAGGAGAGAACATGTATAGATAACAAAGAAGAAGTTTTCAAATTTACTATGCAGTTATGGAGAGTGGCATATTGGAATTAGTTGGAGCACTTTTTGAAGGCCTTGTTACTTCCTTAATAAGAGGATGGGACGTCCCCAACCTCAGGAATGATCATGTGTAGACTGTCACTTTGAGGCTGACTGCCATTTTAAGGTTCCCTGTATAATAAAATCCATTAATCTTCTTAGTTCAAAATTGTAATAGTATAAAATTAAAAATAATAATTGTAATAGTATAAAATTAAATGCTTCAGATTAATTGGATTTTCCCCCTCCATGGAACACAATATTGTGACGTTAATTTGCATTTTATTTTTTGTCAATAGCTCCAAGTGTTGCTGATGTCCAAGCCGCCATCGAACACATTTTCCCTCTAGTCTATGAATTTAGAAAAGAACGTACAAAAGAAGATATATTGGCTCTGCAACTAAAGCAGAGAGGTGTGAAGCGGAAACGATCTTTCACGCACATTGACATTGAGGAACAAGACTATGAGGAACATTTTGGTGATACTTCTGACGAAGAGAACTATGGTAGTGATGAGAGCTGGGACTGACAAAGAGCTGATTCACTTCGTGGTGCAAAACGTGTGTATATGTAGAACGTTATGTATGCTATTAGATAAATTTGTAAGTATGGTGTGACTGATTTTTGTGTGCCTCAATTGTGGTTACCGAGTTAAGACTGCCTTGTAGAAGATGAATCAGTTCACTTGTATGATATGTATTTTTCATGAACATATCATGCAACTAGGCTTGTAAGGTGATTAACACATTTTGTAATGATTTTGTTTCATTTGCACATTGTTAGAATGCCTTAAAAGTGTCAAGACACAATACTCATTGTCACTATGTTGGCGATTCACTTTTCTTACCATTTTCATTATGCGTATTATTTATTTATATTGTAAAAGTATGAGCAAATGTATTTCAGATGTTTGTATGTGTCGTGGATATTGTTAAATAAGCTGAATTGTAGCATTGTTTGTAGGACTATTTAATTGAACAATTATCTGAACAAATACGAGAGTATAGTCTACTGTATGGTATGTTGGTTTAAGATTACAAAGATAATGGAAACACAACCCTGGGAACAAACAAAGCTCGCACTTTTGCAAAACAGTATTTATAAATTTATACAAGCATGTAAACATTGTAAAGTATCTGTAGTATTGATATAATGATTTGTGATATAATTTTTATGAAAACAAGGCAATATTAAGGTTTTTCATTCTAACAGGTTTTTTTTCTAATGGGTTTAGAAATTGAACACTGAACATTTCGACTTTTGAAACTGACTAAATTGCTCCTGTGGTGTTTAGATGCAAATATGACTTTATTGGAGGAATATATTTCCTACGTCTGTTTTGGGTATTGGTAAATTTCTTTCCGGTGTGTAAACTTATGCCTTGGACTAAGTTGGTAACTAGGACAGTCATATTTTTTATGGATAAATATTCCTAAGAAATGGCTGATGATAATATGTTTGTACATATGCTTAATAAATGTAGATTTTGTTCCATCATATGTATCAGAGGTAGTATTTTTGTGTTTTATGGACTGTAAAATTGTGAAGTTCAAATGTTTCAATAACTGACATTATTGTTAGCTCTTGTTAGTAATACTGATTGAGAACTGTTTTGTATGCCTTTTGTTAAATATGTTCATTGCATATTAAAGTAGCATTTTCATCTGAATGTAAGCACCATCTTCCTGTAATTAATTTATCAGAATGCGAAATGCAGAATGTATTGTTCTTGAAAAGACAAACTTTTGATTGTAGCAACATATGATATTTTGACTATTGGGAATGTTTTTGCAATTTTTTCAATAGATTTTTATTGAAGCTACTAATACATTTTGCTACGTGTTGCAGGTGAGATTATAAATAACAATTTTAGTGCTGAGACTAATTATTAAAACTCAATTATATGTTAGGCCCTCCATGACTTTAGCAAAAAAATTGCTTTCAAATTGAGCAGTAATAAAATATTTCATAAGTTGATAATTTCTGAAGAACAGTTACATTTCTGCGATATGTTAATGTTCAATGTGTATATTTCTGAGTGACCAAAATAATGAGACAGTTCACTGGTATTTTGTATTTTATTTTCAAAACATCAAATTGTCTTTGTAAACAGGAAGTGTATTTCATTTTAACCAGTTCTGAATGTTGGGTCATTACACTAGCTTAATTTATTCAGACACTGCTGCTAGTGAAATGACTAGAATCATTTCATGGCATTCATTAGCTGTTAAATGGAATTAAGCTGTTGAATGTGTGTCTTGAATTTACAAATTGAAAGAGTTTCATATGTGTTTTTAGTTCCTTAAATGAAGATAAATGAATAAAGAGTTAAAATATCGTGCAGCAAAACTGCGTAATTCCATTACATGAACATCTCTGATATATTCGCAAAATGGCCTTAATTGAAAATAGTATCCAGAATGCGCAAGACTTCACTGATGAATGAAATTTTGAATGTTCGAGCGGGTTGTGATTAACAAGAATATGGCAAGTGTCTAATGATCGTTAGATCATTTACTTCATAGATTGATGAAATATTAAAATAACAGAAAATAGAGAAAAAATATTTATGAACTTTTTAAAAGCCAAGAGAAATAACATTTCTTATTGCATAAAAGGTATTTTTAAGAGGTCAATTGGGTATAAAATGAGAGCTAAATGTTCCCAAGATGGATTTTCATTATGAACTGACCAAAATGATTTTTCTATCAAATCAAATCAAAACTTAAGATGTACTTTCATGCATCAAAGCCTGAAGACTCAATAGCTGAGGTAAGGAATAAAACTTGCCTGGAGATCAAATAATCAATAAAATTTAAGGATTGTACTGAAAAATTCACGAAAATTTGGAATTTTTAATAAAATTTCAATGTAATCGAAATTTCTGTTTATTCTTCCTAGATTAATTCTGTAACCAAATCTGCAATAACGTCCAATTAATTTATTTTTTATTACTGAACAAGCTCAAGTATGGTGCGATGCCAGGTTTATACAGTATATTTACCATAAATCTCAATTAGACCTGAAAGGAATGAATTATACCAGCAGTGGTTCTCTGCCTGCCTGCCTTGCCGTGTCCTGTCCCATCCCGCCTCCTCCCATTCCACTCCATCTGCTTTGTCCCATTGCATTGTACTCCACTTTATCCTGTCCCACCCCATGCCCTACACATCCAGTCCCATCCTGTCCAACTCCCCCTCAATTCTCACCTCAATCTACCATACCTGCCATATTATCTTTGTTACTACAGTTAGGTGTGTTTGTTGCCTACTGGAAAATTTCTTGTAAAAATGTTGATCTTTGATTGCTTTCTTGGAATTAATGTAGTTAGGAGGAATTTTTTAGAAATGTCCACTCCTTATCGGTATTTTTTCTCACCATTTTTGGAATATTTACAGAAAACCTGAGAGAGCATGCATAAATTTTTGGGTTGTATTTTGCTCTGGTGCCAATGATTAATAACATCAAATATTCATGGCTTGCATTCCTTCCAGATGTCAATGATCATTTATATCTAAATCGGTGACCCTGTTTTGTAGTTAATTTTTTTTTATCAATTTAATAATTTTTCCTTGCATGTTGAATCACAGCATGACTATCTTGAATTATAAATTGTAGATGAATTATCAGTAGTGTATGATCTTTTGCAGTGAGTGTAAGGTAAAATCATTTAAGAGTCAAACTTTTTGTCATTTGTCAACTCCAAAGCAAAGAATGTCAGGGTTTGATTTTGTCTAAATCATGTAGTATAGTTTTATGAAATCTCATGTAGACTAACTTTTCTCTTGTTTTGAAAGTTGCTTGACAGAATTTAAATAAAATCGGAATATAACTAATTTGTATAAAAGAATTCTTGATCGAATGAAAAATAATATGCAAATAAGTAACCTAAATTATACCCCACCAAATACACTAATCTTTCAGTGAAAATCTCATCAAAGAACTTTGGCCATTTTAGCCCAGAGACAAAAACTGTAAAAATAATTCAATGAGTCATGTAATTTAATCAAATGATGGTATAAAAAGGAGTTATTTTGAAATTGCAAACACTTATGTTTTATTTATACAGTATATCCCCTTCTGAAATTGTTTTTGCAATTCTTAGGTGCTGTTGATATGGTATGGTGCTGAGTTTCAAATATTTTGAATATGTTTAATTGTATTTAAAAAAATTAAAAATATAAAAGACTTTTCAGCAAGTATCAAGAGTTGGAGTTGCAGGATTAGCACCTTGTGGTGGTCCATATAGAACAAAAAGAAAGTTTAATTACATTTACATAAATGAGCATTAATATTCAGTTTTCTTCATATTGCTCGTATTTAATTAATTATTATAAATATTACATAAATTATTAAAAAATACTATGGTAATTAGTACTCAACAATAAAATATGCTGTTTTATCTTTCAATATTAAGTATGTTTTTATTCAAAGCACAAGGAGGGTCGTTGAGCTTCAGCCTCTACATCACCCCATTGCAATGAATGAAAAGATTTGAATCTATAGTTTATAAGTGCAGCTGATAAGTTATTTTACCTTAAAAACAAGGTAAAAGATGTTACTTGAGTTATATTGGTTTTAGTAAGAAATCCCAAAATTTGTGTAGGGAAAAAAAAAAAAAGTTTTCCATAACTTTTGAGGAAATGGTTAATTGCAATTTTGGAAAAAATTGTTTTCTTGATCAAACAGTAAGAGATCTTGAGGTTTTAAAATTTTATCAAATTTCCCATAGATGTTGCCCCAAATTACTCATGGTCTCTAATGTATTTTTTGTTTCCTAAATTAGAATAAATACTACTTTTTACTTTCTCGTACTTTCTTTGTACTTTATAATCGTGCCCTGGAAAAGTGCGAATTTTCGACAGTAAAATCAATCTAATGTTAATTTCTCACATTTACATTCTAAAGAGCAAATACTGATTTTCAAATGAATGTTAAGTAAGAACTTATTCCTATTAAAACATATCTATACAAAACAGTCGCCTTTTAAAGTTTATATAGATTCGCCTACAAAACGATAAATAAAGCAGAAATAGAAGTTCACACCAATGGCGAAGTCACTTGCCATTCACCCAAGAGGTTCCGGGTTCGATTCCCATAGATTCTCTTAGATGTCGCGAAATTTGTAACGACAAAACGAGTTTGCATGCTTTACAGGGGCTAGTCCAAACCCCTGTGAAGTATCCAAAACCCTACCCCAATTCTGGCCGCTGAGTAGTGTCGCAGGGGCGCTTACGCGGAGATGATACTTGGCGGTTCTCTTGGAAACTGCGACGAGACGTGACAGACATGACGACTTGATATGATATGAATTAATGGAGGATTACTCCGGAAGCGCAAAGTGCTCTACGCCCTGCGGGGCTTGAAGACGCGTTGCGTCAATGCAAGACGCAACCAATTTGAAAATAAAATTTAAAAAAAGTACAATTAGACTGATTTTGTGGAGTTTTAATCTCTTCAAACATTAGGGGACAAAAATATGGAAGTGATAAAGGAAATCCGGGGAAGAATAAAATGTACTTGTTGACGATTTTGCGACATAATGTTAGGAAACTAATTGAAAATGATCTTATTTGAGAAAAACAGCTTACGGGTGATTTTTGTGTGTGTGTGTATTTTAGTACAAAATGGGAGCTGTACTAAATACTATTCGCGACTTCTACACCTGCCATACCCTAAATTGAATATAATAGTCTGAGAGCATATATTATTGCAATGTGTTCATCGGAAATAGATCTTCAAATATGATCAATTCCAATATTTTAGAAAACATAGTTTTTGGCGTCAGATAATTTTTAAATTATAATATCAGAAACCGCTTCAATTTTTTTCTTTAAATATTTTCCTCGTTCGTACCAAAGAACTGTAAAGATAGTGGTTCCATTTTAGACGCACTCTTTGTATTGAGTGCCGAAAGTTGCAAAAAATTGGGAATCGTAAATTTGAATTTCGCGCGCTTCGTTGGACGCGTTGGTTGGTATGAATTAAAGTAAGCAATTACTCTTTACTTCGAGTTTAGGAAATCCTTCTTAGTTACGTATGAATAAAGTGGGCGAGCAATTGCTCAGTCTCGGAGCACTTGCTCCGTCTCTGAGCGTGCTCTCAACAGGCGAGCAAATGCTTAGAATTGGTATTAATATAGTTAAGCGTTTACTCTCTAGATTTAGCACTTGCTCCAAAATTTCGGAGGGACCTTAGTAGCAGACACGTTTGAAAAGTACGGTTAAAATGGCCGATTTTTTTTTTACCATGTGCTGGTATGCAGATACAGCGGACTAAAAAAATTTACAAGTTAAGGCGAGATCCTTGTGATGTAGAGTATAAGAATGTTTACAGATTCGAAAAGGATGATATGTTTGGTACGATTTTTACAGGTTTTTGCTTTCAGACGCGTTTTCATATTACATATATTTTATGTTAATTGACCATCGCTCTTTTTTACTCGGAATTTTTGAGGGTAATGATTTTCCAAACTTTGTAAAAATAATTTTATATTCGCTTAGCATTTCAGCAAAAAGTAGCTGGGCCTCTGGCGCCTGTTCTTCTGCCTGCTACTCATATTCGAATTTAAAGAACGAGACAACAAAACATTCCTTTTTGCTCATCACAAACGCGATGGCTGTATGTAACATCTTTGTTACTTAGGGAACCAATTTTTAACTCTTAGCCTGCACTATTACTTGTTCACAACGAGCGGAGTTTGTATTCATACGATATGGAGCTTTTTTTCAGTATCGTGGAGTAGACTCACTTTACCCCGGAGCAAATACTTCGAAGCAAGTGCTCATTTTTAATCATATGACCCGTTGTCTCTTCACAAAATCGCAGCACAGTGGTTTCAAAATTCTTTGACTTCATCCCATTGGTATCGGTCGTGATGATTGTATGATGTAGCTAATATATGAATGAAAGGAAATAGATTGAAGGTAATAAATTTAACTTAGAACCAACACACTTCTTTACTTTAAGAAATTTTAATCGCTGATTATAATATTCAAAAATTGAGAGCTCACTTCAAAGTAATTCGGGCAGGCTTGTGTGTCTGTGTGTGTGAGCTTGCGTGCGTGCATGCACGTGTGTTTCACGGAGAAGGCTTTTTGATGCTGTTCATTTTATTGTAACTCCACTAGATGGCGCATCACCACCTGGGCTTCAATATTGCTGGGCGTTGCCATGTGACGCGGGGCGAGGTCGAGGACAGTAGGAGAGGAAGGTGCGGGATGGAGAGATGGAAAGGAGAGAGGAGAGGGAGAGTAGGACAACTCACCTTTAAGAGAGTTGTCTTCTATTATAAATGGATATTTATTTCGGTTGCCTTCAAAATTGATGTTGCTTTGAATACTATTTTAAAATTTAAATACAGTAATGAATAATATCTTATATTGCATTATTTTTAATTCATGTTTTTTGTGGGAGAACAATAACAAAAAACAATTTCTCTACAAATGATGCTAATAAATTATCTATAGAACTCATGTTCGGATTCATTTTTCTTTATATTGTTTTTGTAACCTTTCTCATAATCTTTTCCAAGGACGATGTAGCGATTCTCGCGAACAGCGTGCATACCAGCCTGTAATGAGATTAAATTACATTTAGTATACAGTTGACAAATATTCCTTGCACTATTCTGTAAGTGAATGATAATATATTTCTTATTAACGTTTTCTACAACCGTATTCCTCCTCAAATACGTTCTTCTGGTTGTAATTACTAAATGATATGTTGGTTTTGATGTATTAGGGAAAATGCAGGCGATATTGTTTTAGTTGGTAAATATAAGGAAATTTACTTTTAACGAATTGTAAAGTGCGCTTTTAAGCAATCTAATTGAATCGCTCTGAGGAAGAACTGAGAGCGTTCCCCTCTCGAGCTGCTGTCTACACGCCTTTCAACTTTATCAACGCGTCTCGCATGGTCCATGTCTAACGGGAGGACGGACAAGGAGGATGAAAGAACTCTTCAGGACGTGTCCAGCCAGCAAAGAGAAGCTGGTGCATGGTTTAATTTTACAACGTCGGCTGGGGTTAGCCCTGAAATCGGGCAACAGAAACGATCGATCTTTTGTCTTCTGGCCCTTATAAGAAGAGAAAATATTATAATTGTGCGCCGAAACACGGCGAATTTTCGACAGAAATATTTTTATAGTTGGGCCCTGGTAACGAAAAAGTGGATAAATCTTGTTCTTATTTATACTAGTAAATGATTTCCTCTTAACACGTTGTGTAGTCGGAATCCATGAATCGCTTTTACATATTTACATATCTACGCAAATTTTGAGGCGAAAGTGCACGGGGTCCAATGTTGAGGCGTAGAATGCGCGCTCAATCAGTAAACGCAGGAAAAGAGCTTAAGACCATGACTTCGGTGCGAGCCTGGAAGCCATGAGGCGGCAGAGCTTCGACAGCCGATCTCTGATTTTATATCCATAGATATTGCTGTATAGTGCGATTTTTATAATTGTGCGACTCCTGTCTTCACGACCGCTGTTTGTCGCAGGATCGCGACTATCAAGCAATGATTGATATACATACGGTCGCGACATCTTGCGACCGAGAAAGACGCGAAACGCAGTGACAAAATGCCACCGTAAAGACGGGTCTTAAGGTGCACAGTTATAAAAATAGCACTATAATATCTCGAGTATTGAATGACAATAAATGGAAAATGTATATTCCTAACATATTATACGATTTTTCCGATTATCTTAGAGTTGTCCAACCTAAGCACGAGTCGTCATTGCACGCTGTAATACTAACTTACATGATTAATTATAAGGTCATTGAAAACTACAATAATTACATCTTATGGTCATATCTCCCTGTCATTTAGTAATTTAATATTATTAAAACAGGCCCTATCAAGATCATACCTTGTTATAAGAAGTATGATATTTCGTATTTCCTTGTAATAATATATTACAATATAAAGCTTAAAGAGCAAGTTTTAATGGATCTGTCTTATGAATATTTAAACCACATGTTTATCCCTTGTCTCTTCAATTGACCAATTAACTTTTATTTTTTTCTGACTGGAATAAGAGGTAGAAAATACTTATTAGTAAGTAAAATGGACTCACCTCTTGGCATATTGCGTTGATATCGGCACCAGAAATTCTGTCTGGACGTGCAACGTAATCTTCCAAATCGACTTCTTCGCTCAAGTTCATTTTAGCTGTAATTGTGGCAAATATGAGTCTCTTCTGTCTCCTATCAGGAAGGGGAAATTCTATCTTTCTGTCCAGGCGCCCGGGCCGCAGAAGTGCGGGGTCGAGAGTATCCGCGCGATTTGTTGCCATAATCACCTATTACGAACAGAAGGAGAATTAAATTAATATAGGAAACATGATGTGCTTCTAAAAAAATCTTGTGTCTGCGTTCACAAAATCAAATGTCATCTAATCAGTATAAACAAATCTGAAGTGTCTGTCAGATTTTCGAATTTTCAGCTTTTTACTACTTTTTTACTCTACTTATTCAATTATTAAAACTATTCTCACATCAAATCATTTTTTTGGATCTGTCCGTCTGTACGAATCTATTTAACACCGCGCACTTTCATTCCAATTGCTTAATGATATTAATAGTATTTATTTCACAATCGTACTGATAAGTCCTGCGAATAGGTATATTTATTGTGGCCGCTGCAAAATCCTGTTGTTTTTTTTTTATTAAATTAAAAAAAAACTAACCATGATCCCATTTAGTAAATTTGTCGAATAGATATCCAAATTCAGTCAATTAAAACTTCAAGTTCCGTTCGTCGGATGAGAAACTCTGATCTTCAAAATAACTAACAAAAAGCAATTCAAACTAGTACCTTGACATTGGTAGTCTGGTCGAATCCATCCATTTGATTGAGTAACTCAAGAAGTATTCTCTGGACCTCTCGATCAGCCCCCGTTTGGGCATCGAAACGCTTAGTCGCAATGGCGTCGATCTCGTCGATGAAGATGATGGCAGGAGAGTTTTCCTTGGCGAGCCGAAAAACATCCCTCACCATCCGTGGCCCTTCGCCCAGATATTTCTGAACGAATTCTGAGCCTACCACTCTTATAAAGGCAGCTGCAAACATAAAAGGAACGGTCGTGGTTTATCCTACACATTGCAGTGTTTGGGCATTCTACATGTGTCCATCTGCTACAGTTACACCAGCTCCGATCCACCCTTCGGGTCAATAGAGGCGTCATGGGAACCGTGTCGGTCAAATGGGGAAGTGTCCATTTTTTGGACCTTCCAGAAATTCCTTGGGACGTCCTAAAAATATGGGTTAAGGGGCGGGGGCTAAGAATCGAAGACAAGTTTTTGTGTTTTATGTAACATACAAAGGTGAGCAATAGATGATTCCTTTCCTCTTGATAAGACGAATAGATTTGCACTACGTATTTTTTACCCGGTTCCTTCACGAGTTTCTGCAAAAATTCTTTGAAAAACGTGTATTAAATGTTTCAATGCACCTGATATGAGATACTGTGAAGTACAGCACTTCCTTTCCGTTACAACATAAATCGTCATTAAGTCAGGATTAAGGTCAGTTTTAACGATCTACATTCAGCCTGTCACACTGTTCACGCACGAACTACTTGCCCGCCTAAGAATATTGGCGCTCTTTCAATTCCACAAAGGGCTGTACAAATGCAAGCACAAAGGTGAAGCGCGCTCAAAATATTTAGACCAGTAGCTTCAAACGAAAGCATGTTTGTCCGATGTTTTTAATCAACCAAGATTTGAATTGATTATCGTCTCCTATATTATTTCAGTATATACAAACCTTTTGCGGCACTTACATGCAGCCGATTTTTATAAATGAGATCTCTAAAGAAAAATAATTTCACGTACACATGAAGAATTGCACTTTGACTTTAAAGTATGAAGAATTCGTTTGAAAAACCCATGTAAATATTAATAACAAATGCAACCCGCTGCACGCAGTCAGTTATATCGTTAAATAACTCCCAAACGAAGCGTTCTGGGGCTTGAAAACTAAAATAATGAAGCCAAAGGTCTCAAATAAACGTTCCTCATATTGTAATCTACAGGATGAGATATTTTTGGACATTCTATTAAATTTCTGTTGGTTCGGCACTTCTTGATATTACTAATGACGCCTATATTTCAACCCTTGGTGATGGTGGCCATCTTTGTGACGTCACTTTTAGAAGTCTAGAAGTCTTAGATCACTCTATCTTATACTATTTACATGGAGGAATATTCCTCCATGCTATTTATGCTTTCTGTGTACACCGTGGTTTGCGCAGACTGACGAGGTTTATTTGCATAATTATTAATTCAACATTCACTCTCGCAGCAACAAATAGAAGTACTATTAATAGTTACTTGATACTGAAGATTGTTTCTTATGCGTGTAGTGAAAACATTCATTTAACGTTTTGCAGAGGTCTAGAAATGATGTGTTCCGAATTGTGGAGGGATGTGAGTGAGTGACGTGAAGAGTGAAGATGTGTCTTGTTAAGTTTCGTTTGTGTTTCACCTGTACTAGTATTTTCGTGATCAGCAGTAATTCGGTGTAACTTTCAAGTCAGCGTGTTCAGTCACGTAGCTTTCTCAAGAGTAAAACGCTTTTAAAAAAATATTTTTATGACTATCACGAAAAGCGAAAAGCTGTCAAATAATATTGAATGATTACTTCAAATATTTTTAAGGGAGTGTTCTGAATTGTTCCCAGAAATCCCTGGATAATGCTGAATAAAACTTTAGTGAACATTTCTTTTCCACATCAATTGCATTATTTTTTATTTTATATTGTGTTATTACAATAGAAGTTACCTTTATACATTTTTAAACAAATAAAAACGTTTCGTTAACAACTTCTCCTCTTAGACAGGAAATAGAAGAATAGGGAAGAGTGTGGGGTTTAAATTCGAGAGTTCTTGCACGGGTTCGCGAAGGTAATAGGAGAAAACATGTGTTATGGCACATTACAATGAACAAACGTTTTAAATTAGCCAAAGTAAATTTAAATACAAAATACAGTGTGATTTGATACGATTTTATTTATATTTTAGCATCGAAATTGGGAGGGGGACGGGAGATCCATGAAAGTAAGAATAGGGAGCCCCAATTTAACCTAGGCCCAAGGGTTCCCAATGCTGTTTAAACGGCCCTATTTGGATATTAATATTTAATTTGCCATTTTATTATTATTATTACTACTACTACTACTTTTGATTACGAGTTAATAATATTTCAATATTATATAGAGGAAATTAAAATTTGCCCCTCTGCGTAGAGTCTACACGACAGAATTTGCAAGTACTTGCCCGTAGTATGGTGAGCCACGGCCTTCGCCAACATGGTCTTGCCACAGCCTGGAGGTCCATACAAAAGCACTCCTCGAGGAGGATCGATTCCAATTTGTTTGTAGAGTTCGAAATGAGTCAAAGGTAATTCAACAGCTTCCCGAATTTCTTGTTTTTGCATATCCATACCCCCAATATCGCCGTATGAGACCTCGGGCTTTTCATCTGTGAAGGATGAATTTTCTTAGGCTGGAGAAACTAGCATTTTGTGAATAGATAATTTTTAACACCCATCTAAACTTACCAGCCTGTAATAGTGAAATGGATGAATCCGCTTCTGGAGGCAAGACATCGACAAGAGCGTTGCTGTGTTTATGTAAAGCCACACTAGCGGAAGGTTTCAGCAACTCTCGGTCAATGGTAGATAAAATTCGCACATAATAGTTAGATCCTTTACAAAAGAAAAATAGTTGGACACATGGTAATGGTGTTACGTTCTAATTTATATTTCAAGACACTCAGACCTGTGGTACTTCCGACAATTCCCGTATGCTGATCAACTGCTTCTAAAAATTGCCCAATGACCAAAGGAACACTTTGAATGCGCTTTACTTCTTCCTGAGCATGTACATATTCTTTTTTCAAATAACGCAATTCATCTTTTATATATTCCTCTTGTACAGTTAAAAATTCTAATTGTTTCTGCAATTTCTGTAATGATTTCCGACAAAAATACGAGTAAATTGAAAAATAAATGTTAACATATTAAAAGTAAACTGAATTTGTGTATGCGTAAAAGTATAAATAGTTACCTTGTATTTGGTGTAAAGATCTTCATCTGTATCTTCACCCGATCCAGCCGTTGTTCCATTTGTAGGCTTGGTGGCGTGTCCTAGATCAGTCTGTAAATTAAATCGCGTATGCTATTTTTGTGTCTCATACAAATTAATTCAATTAACTCTATACAAGCTATAAATACAACGATATAATATTCAAATTTGAAAAATACATAAATGAATACAACGCATTTAAACCTTGTCAGACAACAGGATTCCTATTTCTTCCATTTTTGCTCAGAAACAAACAACGATACCAACATGGCACCCATAAATATTGACGATGCGCGTGAATTACTCTGAGTCAAATTTCATTCATGATAAACAAGTTACTATTGCAGTATGCTAATGTTTCTCTTCAACACAATAAAATGTCTGAAAATAACATTAATTTATTATTTGATACCTACACTATATTAAAAATTGTAAGTCTTGCTAAGCTATCTGGATGTATTCTTTGATTTAATTATTGTGACTTTGGACTTTGATCTGCCGGAGTGTGGCTATCCAATCAGGAACTTCATTTCCAAAAATTGAGTCGTAATGAAGCTCCCGGATTGGATAACCCTTCCAGCTGATCAAACGGTAGACGTCACTATAATTAAATTGGAACAGCTAAGAAAGAATCCATATTACGCACAATGATGTATATGTAACATATGCATGTAGCAATCGTATACATAATTTATTTCGCATCATAAAATTGATGTGGTTGTTAATTATTTAATGCCATGTATTATGCTCGCACCTTTTCTCGTGCCCGGAAATACCTATCCCTACTTCTTTACTAACATTGAATAAAGAATAGATGTCAGCCACGATCATTGTTGACGAAATATGGACAGAAATGTTCACTCCCGTGTAATAGTAAATATTTTTGATCGAAAAACGAGCTGAGAATGATGTTTACAGGATTGCGCCACTGTCTGTGTTTATTGCCGAAACGAGATAGAATTCAGGCTCGTTGAGTCGAAACGATAGACGGAGATATAAGGACTCAACTAAAATTTAACTCAAATTAAAAATGGCGTGTGCCAAACTTGTGGAGGAAAAGCGCAATTTATTTCGTTGCAAATCTAGTGTTTTCCCAAGGTATATTTTAACTGTATTTGGACGTCTGCACCTCGTATTGGAATAAATAAAAGTTTTCTTTTCTATGGAGAACGAATCAAAATTTTGATCGAATTCCTTCGATGAGCAGAAAATTTGTACTGTGTCATTCGTATAAATCGTTTAATTTAACTTTTGTAGTTTCTCAGAATATTTACCAAATAAAATATTTTTTAATATAATACGCAACTACCACCATAATGAAGAACATTGTAGATACTTACTGTATGTCAGTGAAGTTTTGTTTCTTTATTCATGTTAGGTACTTTATTGAATACCTAACTAGTGGCATAAAGACTGCTTAAAAATGATGAATAAAGAAGAATACAAAATGTTTAAAATCAACTAAAACGTAAAACCATTTGATATAAAAAGAAAGATTTTATATATTTATTTTCGTAATAAAAAGATTAAAAGTTTTTAAAAATGCAACTTAACGAGTCAATAATGAAATAGTGAGTGTAAATCTTGCATAATGTGTCTCTGAAGTTAAATTTCATCTGCTGATTCCTGAGAAGCAGTATGCCTCCGATGCCGTAAAAATTTCCTGCCTGGTGTCTGAGTGTCCGTGTCCCTAGATGATTTACCGCCATTTTCCGGATAGACACTTATTATTAATACAAGGTCATTGACAGCATTTTCAAGCAAAGCAACCCTAACTCAATATTCTTTTGCTATTTTATTGGTATAAGTGACAGTTTTTTTCCCGTCTTCTAGTGTTATTTTATCAACTGCTTCTGATATCATTATTTTTAAATTAGAATGTGACACTTGTTACAAGTTTCTTTCGCCCAAATTTATTTTCACTAAAACTTTTATTACATGACGTGTAAGGCGTCTTGCCTGCCAGCGAAGTGTCACATCTCGACGAGAACTCACATTTCTCTTAGCGACACCCATAAACAACTCGCTTCACGCTCCTCGCGACTTTTGTTAGCGAAACTGACTCTATAGACTCGTGGTTACACTGTTAGTTCCCCGAGACGCCGCAATCACCACCTTCATTTTTCGCTTGGTCGAATTATACTAATTGGTTCTCAAAATAACCAACCTCCCACTAATCTCGCATCTGGCGAAATGAAGGCTCAAGAAATCGTGTGCGGATAATGTAAGTAATTATTATTTACGATTAGATAATAAATATGACATACGTTCTCTGGGTTTGTTTTCCTGTCCTTCAAATTGTGTTTTCTAGCGTAAGTTGTATTGTAATACAGAGGTGGAAACCGAATCGAATTTTGGGAGGGGAAATTCAAAATGTTTTCGTCGAATATGTCATTTTACAGATTTTGTAAATGTCGCTGGCTACACCCAACTCACACATAAGATTGTATTCGTTTCATAGTAATCCGAACATATTTGCTCTTATGACAAGTTAATAGTTATTGGAAAAGTTTAGGGAGGGAATTTCCCACATTTCCCTCCCCGTGGATCTGCGACTGTAGTAGACGTCCTTTACTTTACAAATCGTATTACACATGTGAATTTTACCCATTAAATTCATTATTTTACACTCGTCGGTTTACGTTATTGAATCGTTCATTAATAAATATTTTAGCACTTTCCTAATGCAATGGGTGTTTGTAATGTTTAAGTTACACGAAGATAATGAAATATTCGACAAATCTGATACAATTTATGTATACATTCATTTCATAGATTCATGTTTTTACTTTTTCGTATACGTACGTATATAACACACTTAATAATACACGTAGTATAGAGAAAGTGTGCGGATTTTCAGCAGAAAAAAATTCATTGCCGGGCCCTGATAACGAAAAAGCAAATAAATCCAGCTGTTAAATGAAGGAAAAAAATCTGTAACACGTGGTGTACCCAGAACCCCTCTTTTGTGGGTCCGTCACATCGAAAAAATGTTGTTTTTTTTCAAAATCTCCGTCCGTCCATCTGTCTGTCCGTCTGTGAACACCATTAGCGCCTAAATCACACGTAGGATTCTTTTCCAAAATGGATATTCCCCAGTCAATTTGACTTCACTCAAGGCATTGCGATTTTGAAACACTTTATTTAAAATTTGGGGATACTTTGCATGAAGCCCCTCGAATACTTTGAAAAACAGTTTTTTTTCTTTAACTTTCTTGTAAGAATAGAGTAAAAAACAACAAAGAGTAAATTTCTGTTTTGAAGCAAGAAAAGTTAAATGGTTATTTCAAGACTGTAGTATAGGTTACAGGTGCTGACCATCTTAGTATTTCGCAATTTACGCGTCTGAACATTTTCCGGTCATTCGCAGATATATCACGTAAAAACGTATGTAGATTTTCCATATTTTTGCAATAATATAAACACACTAAAGGATATGGCTCTCAATAAATAAGTTGTAATTTACTGCATTGTCTGAACGTGTTGTGAAAACACAGCATCATGTGTCACTAAAATTTTGTGGATCTTTATTTGTGTAAGAGCTAAGTCGTCTTCTTTAAAACTTTATTTTTGTAAAAGCTAAGTTCAAATATTACGTAGGTCATCAAATAAACTGTTTTCCTCTGCCACCAGGGTTATCAAGTCGTGTCCCATTATTGTATGGCAAGAAATGGCATTAAATATTCATTAAAACTCGCGAAGCAAAATATTTTGAAAATACGTTTCATCAAAAACCTTAACATTAAAATCATTGGAATAACAAGTAATATTTTAAGCGCCTTACTTGAATATTGAAATTCAACCATCAAAATTTGAATTCGGCACAGGAAAATTATAACATTTTTTAAAATATGATAAAAAATGCAATATCTATTTATATTTTTAAATAATCATATGTTTATTAAAATTATTGAAAAAGTAATAGTTAAATTATATTAAGTTTGGATGAACTTAGTATTGAAAGTTTCTCCACTCCGTAAAAAATTGTGAACTTTTTTGGGACTGAGTTTAGGAACATTTTGGAATTTTTACAAATTATTATTTAAGTTTAATATATATATATATATATATATATATATATATATAATATTTCTCTAGAAAATAATTAATAAAAATCTCAAATAAATATTTAAAAAGCCGACAGTTTATAAAAATATACAGAAAAAGACACTTCTACTTTAATAGTACAGGGGATCGAAATTGGTTGGCAATTTTTATAACCGATGAAAGGGCATGTGGAATCAAATGTTTCATACATTTCGTTTTATTATAAAGCAGTACCTTAGCATAATCTCTAAGGGCATGATAATATTTACTTCGAACCGTTTTCAGATAGAAAATGTAGCGACTTGACGTGTGTTGATACAATTTTGCTTTTTTTAAAATCCAATTTGTCGACGCAGTTTGCAGCCAGAATCTAAATACATCGAAAGAAAGCAAATATCATTGTAAATAACTAATGTGATAAGACACATGAACCTCGGCACCCGTATCATACAGCCAAAAACTTAGTAATTCTTTAGGAATCGCGTACACGCACAGCAGAAGTAGCCACCCAACACTTTCCTGCCAAACGTTGTGACGTCATTCTGGACATCTCTATATAGAAGTAGTATCGTGCCTAAAAAAAACATTTCCAAATGCTAGAACAGATGGCGGCATGCAAAGTATTAATGAGGCTATTGTGACTTCGACGTGGTGCGAGTAAAACACAGACACGAAGTTGCTATGTTCATATTTATATACAATATTTCTATGCAATAATTACACTCCTGAGGAACTAGCGCTGCACTCCAAGTACTGCACATTCCGGCGGCATCTCCACCTCAGCCTGACATAGACCCCAGCGGCTAACCTTACCGCTGCTCCTGGCCTCTCGTCCCATGGCGAACACCCGCAGCCGCAGCTAGCGACAACTCCTGGTGGGTGACAAGTGTCTCCGCACTTCTATTCCGTTTAAATTCTAATAGCTGGGGCGGGTTTCTCTTCAGCCTCCCTCGCAGGGGATCACGTGACAGACCTTCCACGCTGGTGGCGTGGTCTCATTTCCGAATTTTGGGTCTGGTTGGAATTTGGCGCCCGCCGCCAATTGCCCCGAGGCTGTCCTACACATCATCCCCCTCAGCGCTAGCTGACACCCGCGTTCTGTGAACAGGGCCCAGTCCGCCCCTTCGCGAGGCCCTGGAGCTCTTCATGGCCTTCAACCTGCCGCCAAAATGATTCACTTGCCGGCCTCCCGACTTGTGGGCTCCGGTGGCACAATGGCATGACATTACACTATGGTCAAGTTCAAAGGGAGATCAGCATCGAAGCAGTATCTCCCATTGAATCCTATGAATCGCGACATAAAAATCTGAATGAAAAGTGATTTCAATAGCGGATTTACTTATGACCTGAACGAGTATTTGGGGAAAAGAAGAAAACGCCGCTGAAGGCCCTTAGGATGAATGAGTTGTTCAGGAAATGGCTGGTAGTGTAACGGCACCAGTAGGTAGCCAGGCTTCCGAACGTGCTAGCGGGCGGTGGGAGGCTGGGGGCCACGTGGGAACCAAAGGTGGCCCCAAAACAGGGTCAGCTGAGGGGGAGTCGTGACACCCCTAACGCAGGGAGAGCAGGGCAGGGGAGAGTGACCCCGCCCCCTATGGGCATGCACGTGTTGGCCGAGCGGCCACCCTCACCCTCAGGGAGACCACCAAAAATAAGAGAGGAGAGATGCCAGGGGAATAACTTAGTAATTCTCTTGGAAATACTTATGCACACAGCAGAGGTTGCCACCCATCACTTTCCCGTCAAACGTGCCGTCATTCTAGACACATCTATATAGTAGTATCGTGTCTAAAAAAGACATTTCCAAATGCTGGAACAGATAACGATATGCAGAGTTTTAATGAGGCTCTTGTGACTTCGGCGTGGTGCGAGTGAAACCCAGACACGGAGTTGCTATGTTCATATTTATATACAATTCTCCTCGCTTTCAGAGGGCCTCGAGTACGGACGCAACTGCTAGCCTGGATGGCGAACGTGTATTCCTGGTGACACTGCGAGTGAATTGCACTGGGAGTCCGGGTAGTGGCGCGGTAAAGCGTCAGGGTGGAGGATGCACTAGCTAGGGGATGGGGAGTAATGTGTGTGTGAGAGTAATTGGGCCAGATAACGAAAATAACCCAAGAGCTGCACATAGTTGTAAACATCTTGTAAGTAATCTGATTGTAAAAAGAGCTCGTGTCTGTATCTTCTTTTTGCTACGACGACGCCTCAGTAGCATTAGAAACCCTGATGTTCTTTTGACATTTGACAGATTATTTACTTCTGTTCGTCTCAGAGACAACATAGCACTTCCGGATGTAGGTACATGCATGATAAACAGAATATATGTCCCAAACTCCGATGCAAAACTTGAGAAAGAACTATCTGATTTTTTATGTAATTCCTCGGGCACATTGTGGTGTAGGTGGCAGGACACAAAAGAAATCATGTTATAGAGCAATCGCCATATCAATGATTTGACTACTGTGAGAAGGAAAACTAAAAATGGAACTAAAATGAGTGTAGATTGTCTACAGGCTTTGAAGATTTATAATGAGTGTATGGGAGGAGTGGAATTAGCTGATAAGATGAGTTCACTCAACGATCTCGACAGAAAGTCGAACAAATGGTGGAAATGGACTTTCTACAAATTATTACTCATCTGTGTCGTAAATTCTAGGATCATTCACAAAGATATACCTAGCAAAAAGGTTCCACTCACGTACTTTGTGGTCAATTTGGTAGAGTAGACTATTTCCAAGCGAAAATCTCAGGCAAAGGAGCAACAAGGTGCAATGATGGAAGACCTTCTAAAAAGAGGTTGTTGTTAGCTATTTGCTATAGCTTGGTTTGTAAGCCATTGGGTGACGCGCCGACCAGTATAGACGTGCAGACTTCCCCCTCAACTTGTAGGAATCCGCACGTCCACGATGGTCAAGCGCGTAGGTGGCGAATCACTGCTGTTCATTTAGTGTTACCCAGGGGACACGTGTGGTAGACCACGGACGCGAGCAACTTTGTCCCCGCTGAGTATTATTATTATTATTATTATTATTATTATTATTATTATTATTATTATTATTATTATTATTATTATTATATTAGGAGGTGATAGGATATTGGTGAAAGGTGATCGTGGACTTTTTGAACCATCCCAGCATTCCCCATATGACCGAGGGAAACCACGAAAACCCCGATCAGGGATCAGGATGGACGGTCCGGGAATCCAATCCGGACCTCCCCATTGCGACCTTCTAAAAGGAGGAGACTCATGCAAAACGTTGAAATGCATTTACCAGAGGAAGGACCCATAAGAAGAAGATGTGAGCCAATAATAATAAGGAAACACGTACAAAAACAATGTGTAAAATCTGTCAGAAACCTCTATATAAATTGCATTTTGCCAAGTATTATATGCTACCACCTAATAAGAAAATAAAACTGTTCGATACTAGAAAAAATATAATTTGAGTTAATTTCCTAGACAAATTCCTTTCTTTCAGTCACAAAGTAATAGCCTATTCGGACATAGGTATCCCATGCCCTTGTACTAGTGGGACACGCGTCCCATCACATAATTTTCAGATTGAGATTACACAATGTGTCTTGTCAGTCGGCTTTTAGTCCTATAAACATGTACTATCAAAATATTGACTACCTACTAAGGAAATACTAATAATTTGGGGACTGTATTTACAAACATTCTGGATCTTTTCCCGAGTGATTATAAAATTTTAATGTAAGTAATATTTCTCTCAATGATAATAATTAATCAAATTTTCTAAAACCAATTTTTATAAAGCCGACATTTTATAAAAAATAGACGAAGGGAACCTCTTCAAGGGACCCGAAATTCGTTACGTGACACTTTTCATATCCGATGAAAGGGCGCCTACATGTTTCATACATTTCATTACAAAGTAGCACCTTATCACCATCGCTAAGGTCACAATAAAATTTATTTCGAAACATTTTAGAAATGAAAAGGTAGTGACTTGGTATATGATAGATCAAATCAAATTTGTGAACGAGATGCGCAACTAGAACCTAAACACTCCTAAAGGGAGTAAGTATAACATAAGTATATAACATACGTACATAACAAACGTTGCAAGAAACTTAACAACCCAAAACTTACTAATGCTCTAGGGAACGCTCATATTACTCGCGCCACTAGTACGATGGATTGAAGAAATGCTGGTAGAGTGGAGGTATTAGTTATAAAATGGGCCACTACATTTCATGAACTCACTGGAGAATCAGTCATGTCTTCACAACGTTTACAATAATTTGCGTTCTAACTTTCTCAGCAGTTCGAGATATCTCCTGTGATAGATCTTTACCTGATGCGGTAATTTCTTAAGATTTTTTGAGAACAGGGGATTGAAGTTCTTGTTTTCAAAAGAACATCGTTTATATTTCACGCCGTGAAGATGTGTTTGGAATGTCATCAGTGCTCGCTGCGAACATTTGCCTTCAACTGTTTAATGTGCTAGAGAGGGGTAAGCAAGGTCACCGTTTCAGAAAAGTTGCGCGAGTTGTACCAGAGCTTGATTCCCACCCCTTTCCCGCCGAACTTATACTGAACATCTCTATTGGCCGAAAATGCTTTAAAAGATTCTCCCATTGAGCGTGTGATGTCGCTGAAGCTAAGAGTGCCCGATTAGATACTTACTCTTTCCATATTTATCTTCACCTCTCCCTTACATACTTCATGGCCATGCACCATTTTTCGAAGTTATACTTTAAACGCTTTGGGAGTTTCATCCTTTGTAACATAATTTCTCCCTGTCATAATCTGGGTCAATGACCCCCATCTCGATCAGGTTTTCGTCCAGTTTCCGTGATCTTTGAACAAATGCTCAGATGGACCCTTCTTTTGCTTCTGGACATAAATGTTTCTTCAACTTAACTTCTCCCCATAGAACATCACACACAGTTTTTAACGATTTTTGATGTAAATAATTAAATTCGCTTAAAATATGGCCAAATGTGTTTTATGTAACTTATATACAACATCAACTTATATTAACAACTTATTTGCTACTAACGTATGCGCTATTTCATACCCTTTTGTTCTTTATATAATTTCTCCAAGCGTATAGCATAGGCATAGTGAGTATTTTTACTCTATGCATAGGCAACGTGGTCTTTTGTGCAGCCTCTGAGGTGATTTTCCGGTTCGGCCTTGCGTCTGGTAGTTCAAATTGGGAGGCGAGCGCCGTCTACCTCCGTTGATAGTGTGAAATGTATGCAGATTATGTTGTTACTAACTCTTAAACTTCTGAAGCGTCCTTCATCGCTCACTTAAGATACGGTGTAAATATTTTTAAGTTTGTCAACATGGAAAATTCCGTATCTCTGGTATACGACCCGGCAAGTGTGGAAGAAATGGTAAGTGATTCTCTTGCAATGGGAATATTTTATCTGAATGCTGCTGTTTACATAAGCTAATTTAGTACCGGCCTTTTAGTCATGCGATATGTATCCGGGAGAAGTTTTGGAATTGTAAAAGCGTAGATGTTAAATGCTCGTGAATTTTATTTCCCTGGTAGGTTTTGAAAATAATTGGATATTTTGTTCGTATATGAAGCATTGTCAAGAGTAACAATGTGACTCATTCATAAAAGTGATAGTATATGTACCAGGAGGCATTTTTACATAATGATTAACTGTTGCATTGTGAGATAACTTTTATTTACAAGTCAAGGAGTTTATATAATATACATTATGTTTAGGTTATATTGTAAATCAGTTTGTCTCTGTTAATACTATTCGTTGTCAATCTTGCAGTACCATTTTTATTTCACTGAACAATACTATCACCTTGCGAATCTATCACACTGGTGTGATATCTCACAGCGTCAGATTTTCAATTGTGTGAAACAGGCTGCTGATAGTTTCATTAAAGGTTTCCTATATATTTATTATTTTATTTAATATACTTAGTTCATTAATTTAAATTGTGTAACAGCCAATACTGCATGCTTCATTGATAAAACATGAAAAAAATTGAAACATTTGTATTGTATTAGTGAGTTCAATTTCTAAATTTGGATATTACAATATAATTTCAGTGTGCATGAAAGTAAACAAACTACTGTAAATTACATAATTTTACAACGAATTTTGAAAAATGGATCTTTTTTTATCCAATGCAATTGAAATTGAAGTTCTAGAGTAGGCAAGTTCAGCATTGTTATTGGCCTTTCAATTTCTGCACCCTCAGCTATAGCTTTGTTTGCTACATTAATACATTACACATGCATACATAATACATACATAATGCATCATACTTCTTTCTGTTGCCTTCCTGTATGAGAGATAAGCAAAATGTAACACAATGGTAATACTGATTTTTTGTGACCATGGCAACAAGTACCTGTAGACACAACATTAATTCTATAAATGTGGGAAAATTAATCACATTTATGTTGACAGAAAAAGAAGCAAAGGTACTGGAAGCAAACCACTGTAGTACCTTGTTGAGTGAGGGGATTCTAAATTATGGTGCTGCTAAGAATCGTTGTATTCTGTACAATACCATTACTTAGATGACTTTTATGTTAAAGTAATTGACCACCTTTTATTGCAAACTGAGAAAATGTGATTTAAAGTTGTCATCACTTAAAAAGCTGAGAAACCTTATTGTAGAATGTAGTGTAGGGACAAGTTATGATGGAAAGTTATGGAAATGAGGTTTTACTATATCATATTCCATTAAAATTTCCCACTCCTAGCCACTTCACAGTAAAAAGGGCAACTGACTTTTTAATAATAAGTTATATTAATATTTATATAAAAGGAACCCAGTGATGTTTGGCAATAGGTAACTGGGTATTATATACAACTGTAGATACAAAATTTATTGGACTTCAATTATTATGTGGAACTTTTCAATACAACTTTTGAAACAACATGTGTATTATTTCATTTTTTCATCATATTTTTCTGTGAGGTCTTCAACCATTCCAAAACCATCTATCATAATGGACTTAAATGTTCAATTAAGATTTTTTGTAAAACACCTAGGTATCATTTGGTATGAAGTGACACAGTTCGGTCATTAAGTTTTTTCTTGCTTGTTGCACCATAAGGAACTCAACATAAATGAATGAAAGCCTTTTCATTGTCTTTCTGATGGTCTTTTATTAACTTTTAGTTGAAAGAAATTTATCTGGGAGGTGGTTAGTTTTCGTTTGAAGAAATAATAATTTGCTGCTTTAAAGTTATGTATTTGAATGACAAGCCAGTAGATTTGTTTTCTTTGATGTCAGTTGTTCCTTGGTCTTGAAGTCATCTTTTGGGATTTGTAATACAACCATTTTCTTCTTTTTACCATCACCTTCATTGTAGTTGGTTTTTTAGTGCAAATTCTACTTTACAGAAACTGGAATAGTTTGCAAAAAAACAGTGTCTGAAAACTAGGTACTGTAATGTCATGAGACTAAATTATTGTTTTTATGATACAATTGCAATCCCCACATGTGTCGCATCATAAAAATCTGTCGTTTCTTTCAACGTGAGTCGTAATGTGCTTTTGCAAACAAGCACCCACTTCCTTGTCTTCAGTTCCTTGTTGCCAAATCCATAATTGTACATAACACTCGAACCATATAGAAAGAGATGCAGTTTTGTTCTTTCACCAAAATGTGAGTTTCTCCCATCACAGGTTACTGTCCATTTTACACATAATTGATGTAGATTAGCGTTAACAATAAATACTGTCAAATTAAGAGTGAATGTTTAATATAGTGGTCTGCAACCGTGGCATATTGGATTTTCTCCAAGGCTGTGTCTGATGTGTAAATTTAAGTAATAAAAGAAATGCATTTTCTTTTTCAGAGTGAATCCCAATGTTATATCCAAATTTTCTTCTGATAAAAAATGTTTGTTGAAATTCTGAAAAATGTTTGTTGAAACAGGTAGACATATATGATACATGATTAGTCATTGCAGGTTTGCGCGCAAGACTTTGTCTTCTGCGAAATAATGTCAACATTATTTGTACTTTGTTACAACCTGTAAATATATAAATAAATTCTTGGTCAGGAAAATGTCTTCTCCAAATATAGTTTCCAGGTTGTTAAATTCCTTTTGCAGTTCTGCTCTCATTCATCACTTTTCTTCCTTATATCCTGAAAGTAATGCATGTTTAAAGCATTCTCAATTTTTCCTTTGTCAGAAATGTTGGTACTCTTCTTAATACTGGAATGAAAATTGGCACTTTTGGAGGAAGTGTCTTCCTTCAGTATTTTTCACTTGATATTATTGGTCCTTTCTCTAGCAACTGAAACTTACTGTGGAAGTCACATAATTTTGATTTGTTCTGGACTGACTGATTTGTTTGATCTGTTCTGTCTCTGGACTGATATTTGTATCGCTACCATCTTGTCGACAGTAGAGGTACGCATTTCCTGGAAACTTAATAATGCAATCCTTTACATTCTGAATTTCATGTGGAGACTTCAAATACTTTTGGGTGAGTTTCTCTATTAGTTACACTGAGCAACTGTTGTTGAAAGTGGTATTCACTCAAATTGTTATTTGGAAGGTGTTCACAAGCAATTCCCTGTAGACATGTCCTTAAATCTTTGTCATGTGAAGTCTTGGGTTAGCATTTTGTTTATTGGGCATGGTTGTCTAAAATAATAAAAATTGCATTTAGTTCCTTTTCTACAAAAAACATGTTTTCTGTAAAAGGAACCAACTTCCAAGTATCACCTGATTGTGGTTCTGTATAAAAAAAGTAAGAGAATGACAATTTGTTTAAATCTGCATTTGCCTAGTTTAAATTTGTGTGCATCTCAGAAATGAAAAATGGTACTCTTTTTGCATAAAAGCTGTCCTTGGAGCCATATAAATCAGATCTTTGAAGTTGAACAATCGAATCTTTGTTTAAAGGTTTTGGAAATTCTACACATTTGAGACAGCCTTGGAGAAAATCCAATATGCCACTGTTGCTGACCACTATATTAAATATTCACTCTTAATATGACAGTATTTATTGTAAATGTTAATCAATACCAATTATAAGTAAAATGGACAATAACCTATGATAGGAGGAGTTCACATTTTGGTAAACAAACGAGACTGCAACTCTTTCTAAATGGTTTGAGTGGTATGTACAATTATGGATGAATTTTGATCAGTGCCTTCCATATTGAAGGTGAATAATTTTAGTGGATGAAAGATCGATACAAAGATCTTTTATTTTTATCAATTTGCAAGAACTTACAACCATTTTAAATGTTTATTAAATATTCACTTTTAATACACTTACAAAAAGATGAAACGTTGGTAGCAAAATCTGGAACCCATCTTTTAAAACATTCAATAGACAGAGGTGGTTAATGCCAAATGAAATAAATGTGAAATACACAAGGGGAGCCACAAGGTATTCAGCTTCTGCTCAACGGGAGATATTGATAGAAAGAATAATACAACATACATCTTCTGAACCCAGCAATAAAGTAGGTGAGAATAATACTGATGAGTGACGTCAAGAGGAATGAGGTTTTCTAGAGAAGTGACTTAATGGTACACATAGAGATGTTGAGTTGATGGTACACATGGACAGCACAGTGTGCTGTCTATTCGTTCGTCACACATTTCTTAAACAGAATCTCATTCATAATACTATTTACTTGATAGATTTCTAATTTATGCACAACTTCTTCAGAAATGATTTTAATGTTATGTTGGTACAATAGATTTGTTCCCTCCATTTATTTCTAAATGCAAAATATCTTAGTTTGGTTTTAAAAAGAGTTATTGAAATGAGATCTAACTGAAAACTATTAAGTTATGTCTAAAAATTTATTGCAACCTTTTCCTTGTGTTAAAAGAATTCTCAAATAATATGTCAGCTAAATTTTTCCTTCAACTCCCCGAACATTGGATTAAAAAACTCTCAGAAAATCAACTCATGACAACACTCAACATGGAAAGACTACAAGCAAAATAAACTTACGTATAAAAGCAGTTATTTTGTAAACCTTTCTACACATTTCACATTTGCTACTTTATTACACAAATGAAACGCGTATTAATGAAAATCTGATACTGATAATAATAATATTTGAATCACATGCACAATTACAATCGTGAATGATGAGTCAATATGATGTCCTGGGTTGAGAGAGTGTAGTTACATTACTGTCCAGAAATGAAACAAGGGACCAGGAAAACTAAACAAAAAATCTGATAGAGATGGGGTTATTGGCCTAGGAATTATACTACAATACTTGCTACAGATAGATTAAGACATAATACAGTAGATCATTATTATAAGTAGCAATATAAATAAACGTTTCCAGATTTGTTCAGTTTCATGTTTAAAGTAAAAGTAAAATTTACTTGTTTTTGTCATTTTACTGCTACTACTTATAATAATAATAATAATAATAATAATAACAACAACAACAATAACAATAATAATATTAATAATAATAATATCAACAATAACAATATGAAAATAGTACACGGTATCAATTATGGTAGAAACTACATATAATTTAATAATATTAGTTCATTGTATATTGGATCACATTATTAAATCTTGAAATGGTGAGAAGTAGGAGGCAGGTTTTTTTCCTATTTGTACACCTAGTTGTACTGCGGCACCTAATGCATCTAGCAAATCCAAGGTGAAGGAAACAGACCTTTTGGTCAGGCTGTAATGATAAAAAGTTTGAAGTCTTAAAATGGGAGGTGAGGGGTCAACCTTGTTCTTGGCAGAAATTGTGGATATCTGCTTACTTTCATTAAGTGAATGTGGTGCAACAAGGATTAACTTCCGTTTTTAAGATTCCAAATTAATTATTACCGGTAGCAAATTTTCATTATGTTTTTTATGTTTGGGTAATAAAGTAAAGAATACGGAAAAAGTGCAGGTACATAGTTAGAATTTTATTACAAGTTAATTTTGTACACGTTGTCCTTGGGTATTCAATGTGAGATTGCGGTTTCGGGGCATTTTGATTTTGCGTCCAGATGTTAAAGGGATTGTTTTATCCCGGAAACATTTAAACCATCAATGTAGTGTTCTTCAAGAAAAATGGCCCGAAAAGGTCCAAGGAGAAGGGAAAGAAGTCGGGAATGGTCGGGCTACCAAGGGTGGAGGAGTCGCTCACCTTTGAAGAGGGCCCTCCCGGGTAGTGATGCCCCCGAGAGCGAATGGAAGACGGTCCAGGCGAGGAGGACGAAACCATCGCACTCCATTCCCAAGCGTCGGAACGCCTTGTTAGTGAAAGCCAAGGAAGGGGCGACATGTTCGGATAGTTTGCGACAAATGAAGCCCCCGAGCCTGAACAGCTTCAATGTGGTTAAAATAAGAGGCACGGGAGAGCTGCTTTTGAAGGTGAAAGCCGCAGACTGCTCGAAGACAGCACAGTTTTAGACTGCGGCCGATCATCTGAAAGGAAAAGCGGGGGGAAAGACAGTCAGGCGAGGCACGCCCGGGGATTAAAATTTGGATGAAGTCGCGACTAGCAAAGAAATTCTTCAGGTCTTTGAGAGACAGCTGGAGGGCGTCAAGCACCGAAAAGTAATACTTAAATCCATTCGCACCGCCTACGGTAGTACCCAAACGGCCGTGATTACACTACCGGCAGATTTAGCCAGGAAAGCTATTCGAATGAACAAAATTCAATTGGCTGGGTTAGGTGCCGCATTCGGGAGAAGGTGGTTGTTACCAGGTATTACAGGTGCTGGGCTTTTGGCTTCAAGAATTATCGAGGCGGTGAGGGAGGGCATTTTGTTGAGACTTGCATTAAGCCCCCTAATTGTTGCATCTGTCAAGAGAAAGACAAGCATGCAACTGGTAGCTATAAGTTCGTCGTGTTTTTGCATTAGAAATGACTAATTTGCAGAGTGACACTGAATTAAGGGTAAAAATGCAAATAAAAGAAAAAAAGTTACAATTTTATGATAAGTCCCTCAAAAACGTTTTGCGAAACTGAATTGGAATGCAGCTCTAGTGTAAAGTATGTTTGGATCAATGTACAATTGTAAGCGGTTTTATCTTCGAAAATTTTTGAAGTACCATTACGACACAAAAAACTAATCGATTTCGGAATTAACTTCATTTTTTAATTTTATTTTCCTTTCCGTATTTCCTTTATTAGTTTATTTGGTAATATTTTTCGGTAATCTTTAGAGTAGTTTTTAATCAGCAGCATGATAAACTGTGTAATGTTGCTACAATTAAATTTCTTAATGTGGTTGAGCACACTTTTGCAACAAAAATGTTGGTGCTTATCTGCAAAAAGAAACTTAACTGTCCGCAATGCATTGAAAATTATTTTTTATTTTCAAATCACAAGAATATGTTTGTAACTAGTAAATATTACAAATATTTTACTGTTTTTGTAACGTAATATCTTTTGCCAGAGTAGTGAGACGTTTTCAGTCCGAGCAATGGAAAATACCTCGAAGAAACAAGAATCGACCCACTGCGACTTGTCGCCATTCCATAAAAGATGAAATCTGCTCCCTCTGCCTAAAATGAGTAGGGAGCTTCTCCACGAAGCATTAGGCGGAGTGGCCCTGAGTTCAAATCACCCCTCAGAACCACAAGCGATGAGAACTTTTTTCTTTTCGCAGCCCTGTGTTTATCATTAAGTCATTGGCATGATGAAAATACAAGCATAGCTCACGCAGTATGCTTCTTAACTTATAGGAAGGAAATATCACTTGCTTTCGTGCTAACAAGCTCATAGACACCTCAATACTGACACACCACAATGCCATATTAACTGGCCTGAACATGTCAAAATATGAATAAACTTGCACAGTATTGCATGTTAGTGTTTCTGCATGATATTACATATAATTGCTTTATAATACAGCTAGAATAAAATCGCTACATATAAGGTAAAGATTCTATGAGAGGTCACATAGAATGTTAAATTAAATTTTAAACAGTGGCACCAAAAATAATGTACTTGGTGGAAAAAATCTGAATACACTTCGGAATTCAGTGTGGAAAAATGCACTAGATTCACTAATCAGATTTCTTGTGAAGAAAACCTTGTCGACCAATGTAATCACTAATCAGTATGGCTTCAGGACGGTGCAAGAACCACAGTGGATATAATTACTGTCATCATCGCAAACAAGGTTATCGAGGGCAAACGATGAGGCGCGAAGGATTGCGCTATTGTTACCCTCGGCGTCAGGAACGCATTTAATACGGCAAGGTGGGGCTCAGTACTTGCCGCGTTTAAAAACTGGGAGTTCCGAATTACATAATGAAGTCAGAAGCTACTTTGAGAAACTGACTTCACTACAAACCGGAGTAAAGACCTATGGCATCTCGGTAGGTGTTCCGCAAGGCTCGGTATTTGGCGCGCGGTTGTGGAGTATTATGTATGACGTTTTGAAGTTCGGCTGCCGGAAGGTGCTAGGGCTATTGGATTTGCTGATGTTGCAGTGGTAGTGGTCGGTAAATAACCTGAAGAGATCACGCAGGTTGCCAACGAGGCTGTGGCTGCGATCCGGCGGTGGGGCTACTTATGTGACCGATCATGAAACAGGCTTAGTGACAAGTAGAAAAGAGAAAGAGTATATTACTCTATGTAAGGGGTAGTAAAATAGCCTCCAAGCAGTTTCCAAGATATTTAATATTACAGATTGACGCGAGAGTGCACTTCGACGAGCAAGTGCGTATAATCTGTGTGAAATTGTCTCGCGTAGCCCCCACCTAGGCACGAATTTTACCTAACGTTGGGGATCCAAGGCAAAGTAACCGGAGGTTAGTGTCTAGGGCGGTTAACTCTGTGCTGCTCTACGCAGCCTCCATTTGGGCTGACGCGTTTGGGATCCAGTCGTACGCCCGCGGTGCGAAGTCAGTGTGTAGAAGGCCCGCCTTGAGGGTGGCCCAAGCGTTTCGCAGGGTTTCACAATGTGTGTGTGTGTGTGTGTGTGTTGTAGCCGACATGCCCCCTATAGACTTCGTGGCACAAGAAAGAGCCAGGCTCTACAGACGCAAGAAATAGGAGCGTCATCGTGAAGGAAGAGAGAGAGGTGATAATGGCAGTGGCAACGGCGATGGGTTCTATCATCCACTGGTAGGTGGACATTTCGTCTTATTCCTGACGTAACAAAGGAAATGTGGATCGTTATTTGACAGTTGTAAACGCGGCAAGACTGCTTCCGTGTATACCAACTCCTTTTTCGGTTGGAGGATGACTCGTCATGCTTAACCTGTGACCCATTGGTTGAAGATGTGGAGCGCGCGCGGTGTGTGTGTGTGTGTGTGTGTGGGGGGTGTGGGGGTGGGTGTGTGTGGGTGTG
>BOPP01000261.1:29813-53975 GCA_017312745.1 Gryllus bimaculatus | reverse complement strand
TGTGGTGTGTGTGTGTGGTGTGTGTGGTGTGTGTGTGTGTGGTGTGTGTGTGTGTGTGTGTGTGTCCCAGTGTCCACGCTTTGTTTAGGCAGCCACGGATCCACGAAGGGATGAGGGGAAATTTTCCCGCTCAAAAATTGTCCAGTAACAACTATAATTATAACTTCTCACGAAACTTTCAAGAAGCTAGTCCTAAAACAGCACGTACTTTCTCGCCGCCATGCCCACACAAAATTACGCGAAAAGTGCCCTATTTTTTGGAAAAATTGGACAAAATCTTACTTCAAAATCTATCTTTAAGGAAGTGATTTCATTTGGGGGGATTTCTACCTTTAATATTGTATTTGACTCGAGCGCCTTTAGTGGTAGAATCGTTCACTAATCCGTCGCCATTGTAATCGGCCATTTCGGTTTTGTGGTTAGGTGTGTCAGGGTGCGTTTGGAGGACGTGAAATTGTGATTAGCTACCTTCTTCCCTATTCTTACTTTCATTCTCTATGCCCCGCATGGTAAATACTTGTTTTCGGAAAAACTGGACATGTCGCAACCGTAACACTAGAACAACACAGAAGAGTCAATTGTGAGTGGTACACAACAATTTGTTTGCCAGCTGACTTCCAAGAAATCAGGAAAACCAACCGCGGAAGACGGATCACTCATCTCCACGACAATGCGAGCTCTCACACATCGGCTCAAACAAGTGCATTTTTGAGCACCCAAAACATCTGATTTGATGAGTCATCCGCCGTATAGTCCTGACTTGGCACCGAATGATTTCTTTTTATTCCCGTACGTAAAAAACAAACTGAGAGGTCAACGTTTTTTGACACCTGAGGAAGCGGTTGCCGCATTCAGAATGCATGTTTTGGAGATACCTCAATCAGAGTGGCAAAAGTTCTTCGACAATTGGTTCAAACGCATGTCAAAGTGTATAGATCTTCATGGGGACTATTTTGAAAATCAATAAAGTGATTTTCGGTGATTAATATTTGTTTTTGTTCTCTAATCCTGAAATATAAAAGGCAACCCTCGTAACCCTGGAAACCTACAGAGCAGTGCATCCGACTGGTAGAATTCTTCTCCAGTCAGCATCTGAATTCGGCTTGTATAGCGAGCGGGGAAAATCAATAACCTTCCGAACTCTGATCGGTCTTTGAGCGAACTCTGCCAGTTTTGTGTGTTATGATGAAATTGTAGTTGTGTAGATGTCTACTTTTGTTGTTTTCGTACGCGTTTGTGTGTTCGTTGGCAATAATTTTAAAGTTTAATGACAATTTATATACGTACAATTATAAGTTTTGTTATTTTATTTGAAATAATTAAAACATCATTACAAAGTTCCAATGATTTTTACGAGTTTTCATGTTTTTTATCGTGTTTTTAACCGGGTGTTTATTTCGGTTTGGGCTACCCTGATATTTGAAATGAATTGTTTATTGTAAGCTGGTATTTTAATCACTTTATTTTATTTGCAGGTAAAGGAGGAGGTGTGGGATCCTTTTGAGAACAATGCCTTAAATGTAAGTTATTTGACCAATATTTATTTATAAGCTGATTTGTCATATTCTTCTATATACATTGCCTGAATATTTGTGATGATTTGGAAACCCACAATTGAATATCTCGTAGTAAAGGCAAAGAAAAGTCCCCTTTTCATAATTTTGCAGGCGGGAGAAATTGAATTAACTTGACTGAACGAGATATTATGGTATTGATTCTTCTTACAACCATTCGAGTCAAAAGATTCTTATGCTGAGTGCTAATTGTCACAATACAGAAGCCCACAGCCATGTAGGGTTATGAAAAAGTTCATTTAAATTTGGCCAGCAAAAATATTGAAAACTAGCTAATGTAATTCGGCATTGCAGTGGTGGTTATCACAAACCTCTGTGGGCGTAAGAAATTCCACCTATAGGGTGAAATGGAAGGGCCTTTTTATCTTCATTCTCACTACGCCTGCCCTCATTTCCGCCTCGTGTTTTCGCCAACTTCACCTAGCCCCACCCTTCCTACTGCAGCCTGCCTGCTGTTATTGTCCTCTCACCTCGCACCCGTCCCGCGATGTGCACTGTGTTTCCCAACCACATTACGCCGTTCTAGAGGCCTGGGCAAATAGATTAATGCGGCCTCCTCCTATTTCAAAGGAAAGCGCCACCCCTTCCCCAACATAAAAACAATTCATTTCTCAATGCAACGGGAATATCTTAAAACTAATACAATCACATGTGTGTAGTAAATTCCATTTGTTACCACTTTTTTAAATCGTCAAATTTCATTTTTATTTCATGTTTTCATTAAAATAATTTCCCTTCTTGAACTGTGTTGTTCATTAGCTTGAAATGTGACTTTAATTAGCAGAGCTCAAATTTTGAGGAGTGAACGTTAAAACAAATAGGTTTTGAATTAGAATAATATGCACCTTTGGTATTTAGTAGATATGAATGGTATAGTGTAGTGTTATCCGCGCACGTTTTCGCGACTCCTCGTTTCGCTAATTGCGAGAGGAGTGGGGAGTTACGAGTATTGTGACAAAAATAATTTTGTCATATTTGCATTTCGTTTTTCGATGCAAAATAGTTTCATTTGAAATAAGGTCAGGTTTTATACGGAGTTTTTATACAATTTAACCAATTACGTTCTCAATTTTTTTCTTTACACTTTTTCTCGTATGTAGCAAAAAGGCAAAAAAAGTGTAGCTAGTCCATTTCGGCGGATACTTTTTTCGAGAATTGGAAGAAGAAAAAAAGAGAGAGAAAAGTACAAACTTGGTAAGGGATTTTTTGGTTAAATGAAATGTAAAAATCAGTCCTTTAAAAAATGTCACTTACAATTTTGTTTAAAAACATAGTAGTTTGGCAAATTTTTTGCAAATTACCGTTTTCCCCCATTTCTTTTGCTACAATCTTTCAGGGGTTGTTACGTTGCCACGCAACTATGGAACGCCGTGGCAGGGTAGTGTGAAGTTCTGAAAATGCCTTCTCGTTGGTGGGAGATGTTATGGCTGGATGAAACGCAATCTTAATTTTTAGATTTAGAGTGTTAGATACATTATTAATTCTGCAATTAAGTATCGCAACTTGGTTGTAGAATATCTTTACTTTATAGGAATTAAGCTTGCATTGACTAACAATAAATTACAAGAGTGATTAATTATAAACAAAAATTAATAATAAATAGTACAAAATTTTACTGCGCAAGCCTTGCTACACATCACTGTACTGCACTCCGCTTGACTGTGATGCATATTTTCCGCATTCCTTTCTCTCTACTTCAGACAACTGCACTGCACTGCACAACATAATAGTATAATAATAATAATAAATAATAATAATAATAATAATAATAATAATAATAATAATAATAATAATAATAATAATAGAACTACTGCAAATAACAATTAAAAAAACTTACTTATTAGGAAATAATACTAATTTAACAGTAGAAACTTAACATTGATCTAAAATATACATAAATAAAATTATCTCAAGCTTCGAGGAAAGGGTTCAAAGATTGTTGCAAGCAAACTGTTTCAGACTGTAATAGTTCGGTTTGTGAATGCAAATTTCACAACGTCCGTTTTATGTTTTCTTGTATTAATCTTAATCTTAATTTTGTGCACATGATCCGCTCTATTGAAGTATGTAGGTTTTCCCAGACAGTTAATTTCATTCCAGGCCGGATATCCTATGTATGCTTTGTACATAGCACAGAGACGCAACTTCATCCGCTTTATTTCGAGTGACTCTCATACTCCTCAATTTTTTGAACTCCCGAAAGTGATTTTTTGATGTTCTACGCTGGAGCTTTTCTAGATTACCTTGTTGCTATTGTAACGTATTAGCCAGCGTGCCTCATGGCATCTATTTGGGGACGCTTGGTTGCGGATTAGTCTCGCCACAGGAAGTAGGGTTTTTCCGTAAAGGGAAGAACGCGTAGACGGGAGACACAAGGCTTTGGGTGTCTTCCGGCTTATAGAAGCTTTTCACTGTTATAACAAGCGAGGGGGTGGCGTGACGTAGGAGGTCACGTGGGCCTCGCCTATATAACAGAGTGTACGGAGCCAGTAGGCAGGTTCTGGAGACAGTGGGAGAACCTCGTGCGTGTGCACAAAACTTGGCGCCAAGGCGGTGCATATGCGAGCCAGGCTCGCAAGGCTGGAGTCATTAGTTGACGAAGCCTGCGGACTTTATGTCCTTGGGTGACTGCGGTCACGGGGGAGCGATGCTGTGTGCGTGCTCCGAGGTGAAGAGTGGTTGAGTGCCACGATTCACGCCGATTCTCAATCGGATAAGATCGCTCCTGCGATCGAGGCAAACCAGCCGTTGGTGCGCCAGAACGGACTTTGTGTCCCAGCGTGACATCCAGTCACGGAAGCTAGGCTTTGTGCGCGCTTCAAAAGTAGGAGTGGCGAATGCCACAATCAAAACAATCTTCAATCGGGTTTTGGATCGCTCCCGCGATCAGGGGATAGTAGGTCTATCAGAGCTAGGGTGTAAGTAGATTATTAAGTGTATATATTTGTTTTGTTTTCTTGTTAATAAATATATTTGTTATACGAAAGCTCTGTGTCTGTGGTCGCTGTGAGTATCCATGACGTCACACTATATTCTGTACGGGTCCCAAATATTCTAACATGGGTCGCACTAGTGACATATAAGCTGATTCTTTACTTCTCACTGTACTCTTTAGGAACCACATAACGAAATGTTAAGATTTCCAGGCTTTCTCCACAAAATTTACTCGATTTTATCAGCTCAATTTACTTCTAATTGTGTTCCTAAATATTAGCAAGATGATACTGTAGGTATGACATTCAGTTTGTACACAATTTCAACCCCTACCAAACGCGATGGGTTTACTCTTTGAACTGTTTATTTCCATGCCGTTTGTTTCTGCCCAGGAGTGTGATTGGTCTGTGTCACGCTGCAAAGACTGTTTTGATAACCCGATAGATGATACAGTCATCGGCAAAGTCTTACATTTGAAGTTAAATTTTTTGGCAAGTCATTCACGAAGGCGAGAAACATGAGAGGTCCAATGACACTTCCTTGTGAAATCCCCGACGTAACACTTTCGGAGGTTGATAAATAACTTCCGATTTGAACCTTCCGTTTCCTGTCACGAATAGTTCGTTTACCCAATCCACCACCCTTGTGTCTATATCAGAATCTATTAATTTGTTTACAAAACGATCGTGTGGAGCAACATCAAAAGCTTTGGCAAAATCTATTACTATTGCGTCCACCCACCTTAATCAATATCTTCAACTAGATCCTGTAAAAGTGAGACAAGCTGACTATCGCAAGAGAAACCGTGCTGACCGTCATTCAGCCATTCTTTGCCCTCCCATTCTTTCCGGAGTAGATAGTAATTAGTTGTTCCATGTTTCAATTGTCGAATGTGTTTAAACTTCAAAAGACCTAACGTTCGCATCTAATGTTATGCGATGTGTAATTCGTGTTACATGTGATAGAGATGTGGTAATATGGGCAGAAATTGCAATATAATAATATTATGGAACAGTTACTAAGGGCGAGATGTTACTAACGTGCTGGTGTAGCAGTACTTGTGTTCTACCTTCTTTTGCATTTTTGAATTTCTTAGATATAATATCTTGTTTCAGATTGAAAACATGACATCAGGAACCATTGTTGTGAAACAAGAATACATATCAGATGAGGTGAGTTTAGTACATTTCAATTATTTTATGTAAAGTTTGAAGATTAAATGTAAAATTATTGTAGTGTGGGAAGTTGAATTGTATAAAAATGTGGTAATTAAAGAAAACAAGCAATTGCACAATACCTTTACATAAAGTTATACACAAGAATGAACACTCATACATTACATAACTAAAATGTATCTGCCCAAAGGGTATAGCGAATTAAGATAGGTGAAATTAACCCACAACCAAACTAGAACACTCCTCATATAACATAGAAAGACAATTTTTTATAATTGTTGATGTTACCGTAGTGAGGTAATATCGAAAAATGTGTTTTTCGCCCCTTTTCTCATCTTTAACGTTGTATGTCGGCGTTTGTAATGTAATGTCACGTAACGAAATGTATTCTATAAACAATTTTCTAAGATATACACCAATTTCTTACGATATTTTTAATTCTTAAGATCAACATATGCCCATCGAGGTGGGTTATTCCTCGTCCTGACGGGGGAGGCAGGGAGAGCTCTCATGTAATTCTTTCTTTCATCAGTGATCTTTATCTTCCCGTCCATTCATTCTCGTTCTTTGATAACATCCTGTCTTTTTTCTACCCCTTCTATATTACTGTCCCCCCCACCCACCCGTATGCTGAATGCTCACCCACGTGTTTAAGTTGTGCATTGCGACCCGTGTCGAAAGGAAAGTGTTCTGGCGATTGAAGGACCTGTCTGTTTCCCAACTACTCTCCTTGTGCTACGGTGTGCTTTGCACCTAGGGGTAAGTTATTTACGTATTTTGGGGGACTTTGTTTGTCCTTGTAGGTTTTCGACACTTGCTTTGGTCTCGGCCTGTTCTAGACTGGCGGTCGGGAGCTAACGCACTCACGATCAATCGGCTTGGACTACTTTCCATTGACCCTAAGAAAAATCCAAATGTAAACAAATGCACATGTTTGGATGATTGTCATTGGTTTGTAGTGTGAGCTCTGTTGTCGGAATCTTGACGCTAAAGTAAATAGTTTTCTGTATAAAAACTAATTTGTCTGTCATCGTTCGTTAAAGTAACCTTGCGTCAAAACTATTGCAACTGTTTCGAGGAGACCATTTTGAACTGACTGACTATTGCTGTGCGATAAGATTACGAGCGTCTGGCAGTTCAGCCCACGAACCTACTGATCGACGTGAGTCAGACACGTGGCTCTTGGGACAGTGGTGCCGCGCCGCCGATCGGCTTGCGAGGCCTTGCTATTCAGTTCGTTTTGGAATGTCTGAGTGTAGATGGCAGTAAAATTAAAACACAAATGTGGAAAATTTCTGCGGAGTAGCGAAAAGCGCATCGTTCTGAACGTTTTCAATTCGTTATTACATAGGAGTCCGTCGTTACCGGTGTAGCAAGTCGCAGAGTTCACTGGAATATCCGTAGCCAGCGTATTGAAACTCCGGGAAGAGCTCACTGAAAAGGGGCAACTTCAAACGCCAGGAAAGAAAAGAAAGGGGGGGGGGGAACCTGTGATTGAAGCATACGATGACTTTGTAGGCAGTACTGGTCGAAGGTACATTCCTTGCATCAAAATGGAGAAAGTAAACACCAACGCTTGCGAAATTGTGGCAGCTTGTGAATTGTGTTCAACAACTTCTGAATTTTAGGCCAACCAATTTATACAAATAATTGACATCCGGTTATTGACAACCACTTCCTATTGTAAGTAAAGTAGTTCAATGAACATGACATTTACATGACAACTCTTATTCCATTTGAATTGACGGGGTAGGCTACGATAGTAGTGCGCTAGGATTTGCCCAATCAGAAGCGTAATGCAGCGCAAATATTTCTTCTGTTCGCATCAGTTTTTCTCTTAGGGTGAACGAATAAGAAGTCTTACTGAACACCAGGGTGAGCGGGGGCATCCACTGCGGGGAAGCGCTGTGTCATGCCCCATTTTATCTCGGTGTCAACCCTGGCACCCCAGTGGGGTGTCCCCTTGTTGGACTCCATGGTGGATGGGGAGCACAAGATGAATTACTATCTATCGTGTGTATATTCAACTGCTACCCCTACCCTCTTCTGCAAGAAAGAGGCATTGTCATAGAAAAGCGATCGATTTGAATAGCTTTTTCATTACAGAAGAAGATAACCCGAGGAAACCACGGTTTCGTTTAACGTCTTCGCGCCGAAGAAGAGTGTAAGCGCGGTCCGACTTGCGCTCTCTCACAAAGCTGCAAGCGGTCGTGCGACAAATAATTGGTACCATCCTCTTTGAAGCGCGCTCCGGCGATCAGATTGAGAAGAGAATTAAAACCAATCATTGTCGGCCTCCTGGTGGAAGTTACCACTCACCCTACTCTTAAACTCTGTATCGGAGTGGTCAACCATAATTTTGCGTCTGGGAGTGAGGAGGAACTTCTCTTCCTTTTCAAGAGCGAAGGTGTCACCGAGATTTAAGGATTAAAAGGAGAACGGGAGACGGACCCTCACTCCCACTCTGATCCTGACGTTCAATCTCCCAGCCTTCCTAGAAAGGATCTGCGGTTGTTAGTCTTCGCGTGTGGCTGTACGTGCTGAACCAATTGCGCTGCTTTAAATGCCACAGATTCTGTTATGCGCAACAACTCTGCTTGCCCTGTATGCGCCAAGTGTGGTTGGTCAGAACGTGTTAATTAGAACCCTGCGCTACAGCATTATATTGTGTGAACTATGAAGGCGACTATGCGGCAAACTTTAACAAGAGCCTACCCTTTTAAAGGAGAGATATATCCAGAAGATTGTAGTGAGCGAGGTGTCCTTTCTCGAGGCCATACGCCGTTATCTGGCGAGAAACCCTTTAGATCTCTCTCGGTCTTTCTCCGGTTCAGTGAAAAAGCCTGCGAAGCCAGCATCGAGCTAACAAACCGAACCGTTACCATCTATGTGCGACGCAGCTTGTCGGGTCTTTGAAGAATTGACTCATACTACCACCTCTACCGTTCCGTCAATAATCAAGCCCAAAAACATGTAATGCAACAAATACCCAAGTTCATCCCCAACGAAATCGAGTCCAAACGTTACCACCAGATCTTGGTCACCTATCTCAAGGGGTCAGGATACCATTTCTGGTCGCACTCTCTAGCAGTAACACTCGTTTTCGTTCCCATTTGGAGGAATTAAGGTTACTAATCGCCAGTCGTAACCCGTTCATTATATGCTTGTAGGACCATCTTCTACTCCAACATTCCCTCCGCGGTTTTTGCTCGTACCGTCTCGACCAAGATATCGGGTTTCGCGCTCATGGTGGTGTCGCGGTGAATGCGATTCCTGCGACTCTGCTCTCCAAGAAACACATCCGAACTGATATCCCGACCTTGTGCGTGCGGTTGAATTTACCTTCAGCCCCGCTCACTCTGTGTAATGTATATCTTCCACCCGCACAAACCATGTCGCGGAGTCAACTTGAAGACGTAATATCCCAGTTGCTCCAGCCTCTTCTTGTTGGAGACTTCAATGACCAAATTCTCGCTTAGGGTGGTACGAGGTTCTGCTCGATAGGCACTATTCTTGAAAATATTATTGACCAGCAAACAATTCTTAATTCTGGGAATTATACTTTTCCGTGGCTTTAAACACGTCAATCAATTTGGCACTCTGCTGTCCATCTCTATGTACTATCTTAGAGAGGACTGTTGTCGATGACTACATGGGAGTGACCATTTCCTTACTCTGGTCCTCTTTGATATTCCTGATTTAGACATTACCCACCCATCTCGCTGGCAAATCCTTAGCCCTGGGATACATTCAGCAAGAAAATTAAAATCCCAGAATGTTGTAATGTCATCGATGCTTTAGAGGCCCAATTCGCCGATTTCATCGCAATACCGAAGTCGCGTGAAGTCTAGTCCCTGTGCCTTGGTGGAATGCTGACTCTGTCATCTCTGTGCGTGACGGAAAGCGGCCATTGGCGAGGCTCAATAGTTTCCCCCACCACCGCAAATCTGATTTCGAAAGGAAGCGGGCCAGAACTAAGTTGGTAATACGGGAAAGTAAGACCGCATCCTGGGGAGCCCTTATTTCTTCTCTTTCTTGCCCCCCTAAAGTAGTGTGGCGAAAAGTCCGAAAGATCGGAGGAAAACGTTTCCCACCGTGTCTCAGAACTCATTAATGGAAATTTCACTTCTTCAGCAGAAGTAGTTGAAGTGGCCTGTCACTATGAAAAAACTTCCAACTCCTTATAGTACTCCCCTAGCATCTTGAAAACGAAGAGAATGGAAAATGGCAGACTGGACTTTTCAAGTCGCCTGGAAGTTTTTAACATTCCTTTCTCCATGGATGAATTTTCTTCTGCCCTCGTCCGAGGAAAAGATTCTGCTCCAGGACCAGACCTGATATACAACCAAATTTGTTAGTTACCTTTCTTAAAGTTTAGAATACGCTTTCGCCAAGTTTAACTGTTGTTGAACGTTAGGCCAAGGAAAGTTGCGGATTCTGCGAAGGGAAGTTGACGACCTACAAGAAAAAGATCAGGGTGGTTATGGAGATGATGAAACCTACATGAAGTACCTCCTTTAATGAAGACTACGCGAGCCTTGGTGACAGCGTATCTACCAGTCACCAGTTAGAAAACGGTGTCCCTCAGGGATCAATTTGTTGTCACCTGTTTGCCATTGCATCAATAGTATTGCATTAGTAATTCGGGAACCTATGAAAAACTTCGCCATATTTTGGTCCTCGAAGAGTATGCAAGTTATTGAGAGGTAGTTACAACTTGTGCTCAAGAAATTGCATGAATGGAGCGATGTAACAGGATTCTCCATCTGAAAAACAAACTGAATGCCCTTCTGTAGGATTCATCTCCATCACCCTATCTTCTTGTGGGTCATCAACTTCCCTTCGTCAAATCCGCAACTTTCCTTGGCCTGACGTTCAACAACAGTTTAACATGGCGAAAGCATATTCAGAACGTGAAGAGCCGATGTATATCACCGTTTAACCTCCTTCGCACCGTGACTGGTATATCATGGGGCACATACAGAGATTGTCTCTTGCGCCTGTATAGGACCATCATCCGTAGATTATGGATGTATTGTTTATGGGTCAACGTCTCCGTCGGACCTGCATGGCTCTGGCCATGGAGTACCATACACAATGCCGGTAGACGGGTCAGCTTCGGCGCCTACCGCACAAGTCGCATTGAATGCCTCTTGGCCAAGGGTGGAGACCCATCCTTCAGCCGAAGGCAAAATGTTGTAATGGGCTCCTATGGTGAAAAAGCATCAGTGACAAGTACTCCTTTGCACCAAGCAGTCCTTCACCCAAGTCGCAGGTCATTGTACGCATTCAGACCATCTTTACCCCATCCCCCGGATGTCTGTACACGCTTTTGCAGAAACTAGATATATACCTCCCCATCCCTGTGAAATCTCCGTCAATCTTGTTTTCCCTTTGGAAGCTTCTCTGGCTTAAAATAGACCTGAGATTATCAAACTTCCCCAAATCCTCAACTCTCCCCAGTATATTTCTGACGGAATACAGGAGACGAAATTCATGTACCCCGGCTAGAACTTCATTTACACTGATGGCTCCTCCCAAAATGATAAAGTGGGATCTATACTCACAGTTAACCGTAGATTTCAAACATGAAAAAAATGAAATACAATCTCATAAATCAAATGCAGAGACAGTTTAGATGAGCTCGGATGAATAAAAGCAAATTAAATCGAATTTTATTGAAACTATGCATTTATGTTCTTTTTTTTCTTTTTTAGGAAGGTGGAACTCTTCCTTTATCTTTGCTGCCAGCTGCAATTAAAGAGGAAATTCTTGATGAGGTAAAAGAGAGAAAAAACTTCGCTTCTTATTTTTTATGAACTTAACTGAATATCAATTACGTTTGCCTTCATGCAGCTCAATATAATTGTATCACTGGAACGGAATTTGAATTTAATTGATATCTGTACGTTTGTTGCAGGGCTATTTATCCACAGCACCAATCCTCGCAGGAATTGCAGGGGCATTGACAGATGCACCAGTGAAGAGGCCGCGAGGCAGACCTCGTGGTGAGTAAAGTTTATGATCTAATCCATTCTTATTGTTCCTTGGTGTTATTCCCAGAGCTAGGTAATGTTCTTACACCTAAACCTAATCGTACTTTGGTGAGCTATGGTTTTTCTCAGGAACCATGTGGTGTGGTGAAGCGAAGGCCTTGAGACATACTAGTTGTGTAAAGGGTTATTTCATCGATTCGCGAATCTACAGATTTGGTTATGCTACCTACTTTGTGCAATTTTGATAAATGGTGCTTTTTGTTAAGAAACGCTCCGGGAAATGCATATTTAAACATTTGTAGTCCCCCATGTTTAATTGACTAAATTATTTGAATTGATTCTGATGATAGGAACCAGTTTATTATAGTAGTGTGGTGTTATAGTAGTCTTGTAGGTACAGACCGATGCAAATCATTACAAAAATGTATAGGAAAGGATTCTCTTCAAATAATGTCGCATTATAGTGTAGTATACATTAATTCAGACATTTTTCTTTGTTTCATGGGCAAATTAGTCGTTGATGCTCCGCTAGTTAAATTTAAAATAGTTATAATATATTTTAGTAATGTAACAAAAATCTTAATACTTAATCTTAAACTTAATTAAATCTTAAACTTAATGAAGTGGTGATGGCGCAGTAATTCATAAATACATCAGCTGTGGTACGTCAGTGATGTTAAAAGTGAAAATAAGCGATGAGGACCTCTGCATTCACGGTTATCGAATTTGGCCCGTAAGCCCTATACACGAAACTGGAAATTTCCTTAGATATCTAAATTTAAAATGTTGCTAAATTATTTAGAGTAGGATACAATATATACTCTAGGGTCACACGCTCCCAGTGGTTCGTGAGTTGCTTATGTACTGCATAGCTTTGAAGTGCGCAACCTTTCTACTTGCACCAATATTGGCCTACTATAGGTACAGCGTGAACCAGAACTCTTTTGGGAGGTGACTGCTGAGTGTAAGTGGAGCAAATAATGCGGCTTTTCTGAAATGCTCTTTATGGACAATGTCGTGCTCAAAGTTAAAGTCGTTGGATCGCTAATGGAAAAGGACAACGGGCGTGGTTATCAGCACTGCCGTTTTCAGTTGTCTTTTCAGAGAAGAAAGAATCTTTCGCTAACACAAGGCGATTCTGGCCGGCTCCATTTGCACCCAGGAACCACCTCCCCGCGTGCGCCCGAAGAGCTCGCGTTCAAGCTGCCTTTTGTTTGCACCGTGCCCTTCAGCTCCTGCACCTGGTGTTTGGGTGCGCAGGCTCGAAGAACCGCGTGCCCTCCCCGCTGGGCCTCGGCCTGGTCGGGGCGGCTGCCGTTGGTGACGGGCGCGGGCGCGGGCGGGGCCGAGGCCGCGGGCGCGGCCGGGGGCGTGGCCGCGGGGGCGGAGGCGCCGTGGGGCGCGGGGGCGTGCGCTGCGGCGTGTGCTCCATGGCGCTCAGCACCGCCCGTAGCCTGCGCCGCCACATGCAGTGCGCCCACAACGCCCTGCGCTTCCGCTGCGACAAGTGCGACGCCACGTTCCCCCGCCGGGAGGACGTGCGCGCCCACGACTTCGTCCACACAGGTGAGCGGGCGCGACTTCCAGCCCGGCCCGGTTGGTGTACAAAAACAGCGGTGGCTCGCCCCGTCAAAAAGTAGCAAGGAAATCGAAAAAGATTGCCAGTTGAGAAAGGTAGTGCAGATGCTGGTATTGGCTTAAAATGAATATGCGCATTCCGAAAATTGCACTACACTTGCCTGTGTTGATTGCTGAAAAATATAAAGATAATGTGCACTCTCCTATTTGTAAATGCCGTGCATCTTTATCGGCGTCGAGCCCGAAAGTAGAAAGACTGCGGGCAGACTCCGTTGTGATTGGTTGGCCTCCCTCCGCTCACTGTCAATGATTTCTCATCGTCTGTGCTGTAGTAATATGGAACGGTGTGGAGTAAATCCAGACACGCTGATTACTCTTGCATATGTTTTACAAAAATTTAGCTTAGTAGCGCAAACCTACTACAACCGGAAAGAGCCGCCGCTGTGGTATAAAGTATACGAAATCTTACTTTTTACTGTGGAAAAACTCTTGTATAGTAGGAGGTTTAGCGACCTGGGATCTTTGGTTTTAAGAAACCCATACGAGTATCTACGTGCGGCCTGTGATTTATTTTTTATTCAAACCTATAAAGAAAATGATTAAACGGGACACTTGGAATGCGCCTTGTGCGAAAAGGAGTGGAGATTCAAAGCTGTGATTGCTAAGGAGGCTGGGCTTAATAAACTATTGCGAATTTGATGCAGCCAATTTAACTCCGCTCGCCCTTTCCAAGTCTATGGTGAGGCATTCCACACGTTTTCCATTTATCCATATACTTCATCTGTTTGTCCAAAGACAAGCTGTTCGCCCGCTGCTAGAAACGCGGTGGAAACGTGTCGCCCAGTTGCTATTCCGTTCCACAAACGTAATTCGGCATTCACACCAGCAGGGTGTCGAGTGAAAGCTCAGTTTCTCCGTATTTGCAGGTGTCTGAACGTTTGGTGCACGCAATTAAGGTTCAGAGAAAGACTAAACTAGTTTTGAAACATTTTCAGTCAACGGCTTCGGGGGGCTACCCTGAGGATTGACAGGGCTTGGGGGCAATAGATCAACGGGTATTTTTCGTAAAGAAAAATATAAATAAATTATATAATTTTAATTATTGAATATATTATTTGGGTAGCATTTGTGCACGTTCTGAAGTATGCGTGCATTACCAATGCCGGTGATTCCAAGATCCTGCGAGTTAGTCATTCCATATTCGGCCGACGGCTGGCGCAGCGCGCTAGTAGCTCGGGAATAAAAGTGTCCCTTTGAATATACTTTTAAATAAATTGCACGATACCTAAGTATTCCTCTAGTTAAAAAAACATTTTGTATGTAACAATTCATTTCCCGTGATAAAGTAGATACGGGATATTTTTGCATTGATGCTTACAAAATGTTTCGCGCTTTAAAGGCGTGAATTTATTAATTTCGCCCAAACTTATTTCGTATGGTTTCTTGAACTGATTGCTAGGCATTCTTTGTGAAAAACAATTCTGTGTATGTTGATGCCACAGCTCTCGTCTCATCTAGACAGAGAGGTCCTTGGTAGTTGTCAACTAAGAGGTGAGAGGGTGAATGTACTTGTAGAAGTAAACTGCAAATGGAGGGCAGGAGTGAAGGGGTGTGGGTGGTTGCAGGAGGGCGGCCGTACGCGTGCCGCCTGTGCGGGATGCGGTTCAGCAGCTCGTCGCACCTGTCGCGCCACCAGGTGACGCACACGGGCGCGCGGCCGCACGCGTGCGGCGAGTGCGGGGCGCGCTTCTCGCAGGCGAGCAACCTGCGCGCGCACGTGCGCTCGCTGCACGCGCGGGAGCGGCCGCACGCGTGCGCCGAGTGCGGCGCGCGCTTCGCCCACCGGCCGGACCTGCGCGCGCACGAGCGCACGCACACGGGCGAGCGGCCGTTCGAGTGCGCGCAGTGCGGCGCGCGCTTCGGCCAAGCGCCGGCGCTGAGCCCCACCTGCGGCGCGCACGCCGGGCTCTGCGCCGCAGCGCGTTGCCGCCGTGTGCGGGCGCGCGCTTCACCACGCCCCGCGCACCTGGCGCCGCACGACGGGAGCCGCCGCTGCCATGCACGTTCCGCTGCGCCACGGCGCCGGCGCACGCGCGCGCGAGGAGCTGCGGCGCGCACGTCGCGCACGCCGCCAAACCCGGAGCATGCCGCGCGCCCCGCGCCCGCCCCGTCGTGCGCCTCCGTCCGCCCCCGCCCCCGCTGCTGCTGGGCGACGACGAGGACGACGGCGGCGGCGGCGGCCTGCCGTGAAACTACGTGCGAGCGGTAAGTGACGAGTTTGTCTGCCGTCTGCGAGGAAGGCGCGGTCCAGCCGCGGCGGGGCCAGGAAGGCCTGCGGAGGTGCGGCGCAGAAGAGGCCTTGGCGAGGGAGTAGCGCCCCGCCCCAAAGAGCAACGGGGATCCACCTCTTCCAATGGGCAGCCGCCAAAGTCATTGGAGTGAGTTGCGAGCCGTGCGGCCCCTCGCGGCTCTGATACTGTGATAAAAATGTATTGGATATGTATTTATTCTGATATGTGGGTTCCATATGCTGTATTTAAAATGTCTTCTGGTGTTTCAACACTTTCAGAATTATCTTTAATTGACTGATGTATATAAAAGGGAATTGTAAATTAGTATTAAGACGCAATAATTCCTTTCAGTTGTTTAACGGAGCATAAATAGTCAATCGCTTAAGTCATATTCTATGTGTTAATCAATTCTTGAATTCGTACTGCAGAATGTTATTTCTGTGGACCTAGTCTGCATGAGACTGACAGCGAAAAATGTTTTCACTTGTTAAATAGTTGGTTATTTTTGTGTTTAATGTATGGGTTATAAAGTGCCCGAAAGTGTATATTCAAATTTTTATAAATGGATGTTGGAACATTGTTGTTTTCTCTTTGTTAGGCACATAGTGCACGTTATTTTTATTTTTTTTGTGGGCGGGGGGGGGGGAGATAGAACACTTCTTGACAGGAGCGGCCTGCCTTGCGTATGTATGCGCACCACGCTTAAGAAGTGTTCTCTACAATTTATTTCGTGTGTAAACATGCATGCGTTGCCATGGTGTTCGTGATTGGCTGCGCTGACAACCGAGCGCGAATGTCCAGAAGTTCTGACGATGGCCATAAACGACTTTACGGTCCCACTAAGTATCGACTTTCATTTAGTGGAAGAAAAAACCCATTGGTTTCGCATTCGTTTGCGTTTATTTCAAACAATTGTTTTTGTGAAAGGTTTCTCTCTGCAATCACGCTCTCTGAAAAGGAGTGCGTTGTCAGGCGGAAAATCATAACACAACTGCCGCGTGCTTGTTTACATGCCAGTCAACGAGTGTGAAGGCACATGTCACTTTGCGGCGATCGTTTCAGATGTGAGCGTCCGTTGGAAACGGTACTAACAATCGCAGGTAGACTCGCTTATGGTGAGAAGGAGTTTTTGCACAGCATGACACTGAATCGGATGTAGGCTAAGCACCAAGTTAGGTGTCTGTGCGCATGCGCCTGTACGTTTTGGAGGCTGTTTTGAAAAGCTAGGATGAATAAGTGTAATGAAAGTTGTGTTCTGCATTTTCGAATATGAATATGTTGACATAAATAACTACTGATAAAACTACACTTAGTACCAGAACGGAAAGTGAAGAAATAGTAAAGATGTAGTTATTAACTTATAATTGGGTGGGTTCAATGAAAAATTGCCAATACACATTAATCAGTTCTTTCCTTAAACTGGCCACAAAAGTAATAAAATATTAGCATTTGTTTTATATTGACCCTGAAAAAAGGTAAGGGAAAACCTGTTGCTAATATGAACACTGTTGTAAATTTAGTCATGGAAGATTTTTTTACTGAATTGTTTTAAGCAATTCGCCAATCTTGTTTGCAGACCTCTTCCTTGCCAGATTTAAATTTTTCAGTGAAGTCTAACAAATGTGGTGCCAGTAGGGAATACGATTGGGGTTACGATTAGACTAATTGATTCAAAGCATTGTTTCCAACTCGCCTAAAGTGTCTCGGCAACTTTGCAAAAACAATCTGGCATTCACCCCAGAAGGTGGTCAGATTGATGGCAACAACCACACAATCTTGCCCTCTCCTGATCCTGAAGGAAAAACCCTCCTAATGTATCGGGCAAAAACCTTCAGACAGTCTGCAATTTGAGGTATACTCCAGCGGTAGGCCCTCAGATTCTTCAGCAGAAGAAATGAACAGCTACACAGAATCCCACTGCACCTGCAAATTGGGAATCTCCGGCAGCATCAAAGGCACTTAAGCCATTAACGCCTTCACATGCAGGCACAGGCTCACGATTCAAAACTTACATTAATAATAAAAATAAAGTAACACCATATCAATAATCATATTAGTTAAAAATGGACTTAACATCTAATCACTTTACAAATTTAACTTTCTTAATATTACTTATTAATTTTAATAACATTTTTAGTATTACTAGAGTAGTTATTAAATAAAAAGGATTTAAAATGAATTATAACTGAAAACAATATCAATGATAAGCTAATTTAATCTACACTGGCACGTGTGTGTCTCGTCTTGGCCTTCAGAAATTCCAGATAGCAGTGTGCAGCCTACCAATGGAGCTGCAAAATAGCAAACCTCTCGTCATGTTCCTTCACCTTTGCTGCATATATCTCCATCTTCGCTGCACGTTCCTCCATATTCGCTGCATGTTCCTTACGTCTCATTTCCTGTTGCTCTTCTGCCATCTTTAACATTCTGCTATCAAAGTTCTCTTGTTTCCTACAGAAGAACACATGTACTTCAGGTCTCAAATATATCTTGCTTTCATTTAACCTTTATCACACTGCTATTTTTAATTCTACATAAAGATTGCTAATTGAAATTCATGGATACTTTTCCATATATAAAAACATTAACCCATTGTAATGAGATGGATGACCCTTATCTTACAATTACACTTTCCATTGTTTGAGAAACGTATAGGATTGCATAATTGTTTCCTAATCAGATCAACTTCACTGTACTCCATTTGGTATAATTTCATTTAATTTTTTTGTTGCTTTTAATGTTCCCTACAATCAATTATAATTCTAAGTTAATTAAAACATGCCACTTATGTGTTCCTTCTGAACAAACCATGAATAAGGGTGACCACCCCATTTCCTGACTTTTCCTTTTCTGTTCCTGATAAGATATGGAATTTCAAACTAGTTAAAGAAAATATTATAAGTATCATACCATAGACTAAGGAGGTATATATCATTACTCTATGGTGATACTAACTGCTCAGCTCTCTGATTAGATGTAACAAAGTACAAATGAACAATATCATCATAAAATAAAAACTCAGTAAATAATAACATTTGTTGGCATCTCCACCATCTTGTACTAATGTTTTCAAGGAATAATATCTACTCTCAAACTTTTCCCAGAACTCTAAAGATTCTTCTCCAAATTACCTGATTTTTCCCAGTTATCCAGAAAGTTTCCACCCAGTCAATACAATTTTAGTACTGAATCTATTTGGAATGTTTTGAAAAAAATATTTTGCATCAATTTTGCCAATATTTATTCATACCTAAGTATCAAAACTAGATTGTTCACGTTTTAATACTGTAAAATCGAACAGAGAGCCCGGAATTGGAAAACTAATGCAGGGAAAAGACTAGTAGAGTGGAGCTCTAACCCTAAACAGTTTCTGAAGAACTACATAATTATACCAAAGGTAAATATGTACAAAAATTGAAGCACTTGCACTTTTAGAATGAAAATTTATACTGTAATAGATTCGTCGATAGGGGAGGTCAGGATCCATTGGAAATAGTATGAAGTTAACTTGTTAACTATGCTTCACTGAGGTGTAATGTTTCGTGTTCGCCTGACCCCTCTCGGGGTCTCTTCGAACGTTGGGCGGTTTTGGTGGATTTTTGATTTTTTGGGGTTTTCGACTTGTTAACTAGGTTAATTTTGCACACGTATGTGGGCATATCTAGCATTTTACCTCTTCTTGGCCTTATTTTTTTGTGGTGTTTCCACGATGGGTATTTCTTCTACTTCTACATCTTCCCATCTTTCATCTCTTCTTTCTGCTGCATCACTAGGGCCTTCCTATAAAATTAACCAAGTGTTTTAAATATTTGTGAGAATGAAAAATAACCTATAAATTGTGTAAAACTTGCCTGAAATGGTAGCACATCATCATCCAATGGGTCATCCAAAGGATCATATGAATTCCCCAGTAATGCTGCTGTAATCTCTACAGCCTTGTTCTTAAAGGCAGGTTTACTGGGTCCGCCACCAGTCTTCTGGGACAACTTATTGTAGTTGTCCACCGCGGCTTTGGCATCTTTTAGCCTTCTCCACAATCCTACACAGAAATGTTGCATTAAGGTGTGGTCAAGATGTGATTACTGTACCTAGAAATTTAAAGGTACACAATGTTGTATTACAAATTCCTTACATTGATAGAATTACCAAAATAAATTTGAACGAAAATTATATGCAATGCCTAAGTTGAAAATACGCCAACAAAGTGCTTACCTTTCAACGACTGCTGTCCGTATGGAGCTTTCCCAGGATTCGAATTATTAAATTCGTCGATTATTCTCTTCCATGCAGCCTCCTTCTGCTTCAACACAGTTGCACTGTAGCCCGAATCCACAATCACCGGATATCTAGTACAAATTTCTGCCATGAGCAGACGTTCGGAATACTCGAAACGCGTCATCTACACAAATTACACGATTTAATTGTATTATGAATTGTTGTTGTAATAAGAATTCGCGTATATACTTATTGAATTAGAATAAAGATACATTGCTCTTAAGAAATATTTCTATTGGTCTTACCTTGCTATTTTCTTTATGGATAAAAACAGCACGAAGCACAACTGAACTGCTCAACCGATCACAAACAAATGGACCGAGCTACGCTGTTATGATGTAAACAGTCGCACGTGCTTCCGAGAAACAAAACACTAGCGCCTTGCGTCGTCGAGAACGCGACGTTGCCAAATAAATTTCATTCGGACGGTGGTCTGAGACGACGCGCGGCAGCGCAACGGTGAGACATCGTATTCGCAGGCCAAAACCCGCCGTGGCTTGAGCGATGGCTTGCAGACCATGGCTTTCAGGCAGCGGCTCAGGCATCGATTTGATAATCGATCCAATGACATTGGGGGAGGGTGCGGACATGACACAGCGCGCTAGTCACAGAAAAAATCCTCTTTGGGAGTATTTAAAAGGGAGTTGTTGCTCGGTAATCACTTCATTCACACACACCGCCAATTCAGCAGCAAAACAATAAACATGTCTGAAGTGACCGACGTGTACTTCGACTCAGAAGATGACGACGAAGTGTTTGATGAGTCAACGTCCGTGGAAGTGGAGGAGGACGAGGATCCCACGAAACCGCACTACCTGGAAGGTCGACTTGTGATCAACCTGGGCGATCCGGTCGACCATCAAGATGCTGCGACGAAGCTATACGTGGATAATCAGTTTACAAACGCGCGGGAATTCACAAACTATTCTTCCAAGGAGCAGATAAAAAGACTCGACATGCGGTCCGATTTACAGAACTTAGCATCTAAACAAACTCACTATTTACGTCAATGGCAATATCCCGGACCATTCAATGCGGATCTTTTTCGCATTTCGAATGTTGGCAACCCAGAGGAAGAGCGCGATGCTACACCGAGATCGTACGTGGACTGCAACGTGAAGGAACTGAAAAACGTTGATAAACTTCCTCCAATCCGCTTGAGCAAGCAAGGCAACGTGAACATGCGAAAATTACGCCTGGTCTACGTGGCCCCTCCCCGCAACAAGGACGACGCAGTAACGAAACATTACGTGGATTCCAACATGAACCTCATCACACGCAGTGCCTTGCCTCAAGATAATAATTTTAATCAACAAATCGTCAATGTGGGTGACCCCGTAGGTGAAACTGTCGTCAACCTGAGAACCCTTCCCCGTTTCCTGAATACAAACTAAGAGAGACTATGATGAATGTTTGTCTTTATCGTTGCCTCCGTCAAGGTCGCGCGGGCCCCTCTCTCTATCCCATCCGGGGCGGCCCCCTCGCCGCATGCGCCGCCGCGCCACTACACAGCCTGCGGCGGCGTCATACTGTTATTTTATGTTTGTTAACAACGAAAGAACGTTCGTTATTCTTTTCTTTCACTTTGATATTGACACACTATGTATTTTTTTCTTGAATACATTTACTAACAACGAAGGAATTGAGGAGACGGTCGTATTGCAGCAAGGTATTCACACTCATTGAAAACAATTTAATGGATTTTTATACTTTTATTTGATATTTACAAAATAAGTTTATTTTCATCCACGCTTCCTATAATTTTAAGTCGTGTTCAGGAATGACTACAGTAACGTTGGCATTGTTGTCGATTCGTTTGTTGTGACCGTCTCGGTCTGCGACACTGCCCCGACTGATCGCGCTACCACCCGTTGCCAGGAACCGTCGCTGCGTGGTGACGCGCAGCGGCGGCTCCTGATTGGCCAGGGGTAGCGTGATCCGCCGGAGGCAGGCGCGACCAGAGGTCAGCTTTATTATTGGTCGTGCATATCCATTTACAATCAAAATCCAGAAATAAGAAAACACAGTGTGCAACATACAACAAAAGAGAATTATTGGAGTGAACAACTCGGCGGCGCAGGTTAGCTACGACCGCCGAGTTGTCACTGTACAACAAGACCTTACATCAAGGCTTAAAGACTAAAACATAAAGTAAACAAAATAGGGCTGCCTCCATTTCAGCCTCGAAAATATTAGTTGCAATGTTGGAGGTCCATGTCCATATAATGGACGCACTGTCATCACAAAAGGCACAATACAGTGAACTCGCATCGCTGTAAAAGGTGGCGTCCGGGGTGAAGTGGCGAGGGGGGCGTCGGGCGTTCGGACGGAGGCGTCGTATCCACGGCAACGCGCGGAGAGGGTCGGTTAGGATCATGCGCGCGAGCGGGAAGGTGGCGGTGGCCGCCACCGTTAGCCAGCCCACCATGCCCGCGAGCGAAAGCCTAAACCGAAAGCTTCGGAGCCACTGCGTCGGAACCATTGCCACTTGTCGCACATAGCCCTGTTGTGCGGTGATAGTCTTCTCGCGCAAATTTAAAATTATTCCTAGATACAGTAACTTATGCGTAGGGACGAGCACACTTTTCTTGGCGTTGATGCGGAATCCGGCCTGGCGTATTCTTTCACAACCTTGAATCATAATTTGCGGATCGTTATGGCACAACAATAGATCATCATAATACACAAAACACTTAGAAGCACAAAGATTGTTCATGGCCGCTCGCATACCTGTCTGCATTAAGAGTGGTGCGAGCGACCACCCCATTGGCAAACAGGTAAACGTCCAGCGGCGGCGGCGGATGGCGACGCCGAAGAATTTCTGGCATTGCGGATTCAGTGGGACGTGGTAAAAACCGTCCTGCAAGTCAATTTTGATCGCCCATGCGAATTGGTTCACGGCGTCAAGTACTTGTTGCGGCGAGAGTAGCCTCACGGGCGGAGGGCTGTAGCATGGTGTCCATTGAGACATGTTGTATATCACGCGGTGATTACCGCCATGTTTGGGAACCACACCGAGGGGAAACGTGTTAATCACTTCACTATGTTGCGCGGGCCGCAAGATGCCCACGTGAACCATGTTCGCCACTGTTTTCGAAAGTCGCGCACTAGTGGGGCGAATAGCCAATGGGACCGCGGTGGGAGGAAGATGCCGAATGCCCTCGGAGAAGAGGGGATGTCGTACGTATGGCGTGGCGCGTGGCTTGAACTTGATCGGCGGGATGCTGCTGAGCGGTGCACGCCGGTAGGTATGTGGTGGCGCCATGGAGCCGTCGTCCTCGAGCTGGGAGGAATCCTGTGTTGCCGTGGTCGATTCAGTGGCGCTCATAGCCTCTATCACCGGACGCCAGAATGCCCAATCAATTGGGATATCCAGCGGGTCCGGGTCAGGAGGCTGTAGCTGGTCGAATATGTCGAGCATGTCACTGTATTCACGCCAACGAACATCAGGTACGGCTTCCCTTTCAGGAAGTCCAGCCCTATGGCTTTCACGTCCATCGTCATTCTATAAGCACAAGACACAAAAAAAACAACTATATTAAAAATTATTCATTCAATCTCGAAGACGTCGACTAAGGTATATACCATTACCTTTGCGGCAAAAGCACATCTATAGCGTCATTCAACGTGACGGAAATAATCGTGTTTGTAAATTTGGTGGACTGCACACTTCGGGCTTGCGTATGGGAAACGCAAGCCCCTTCGGTAATGTGTTGAGCTTGACCGTCACATTACTTGCCTCCGCTTTATTATTATTTTTTTTGCTTATGTTCAGCACCGTACGAGGTGTTACTTACTCCATGCGAGGTGGGGTGTATACATACACCGTACATTCTTTGGCATTGATGAATTTACGTTTGAAGGTGGGGTTGACATCAACCCCGTTGTTAAATTCTTCATCGAAGCTATCTTCACTCACGAGGAGGGCGATAACGTCTCGGCAAATTGCCTCAATGTCCACGCTTGTTTCACACACACACACACACACACACACACACAAAAACACAATCATAATACATTATAAAAGAAATATATAATGTATTATAGACAGTTGAAAAACACAGCCAGCAGTAGTGATACATTTTCCTTCGCTTAATCAACGCTTGCGGCGCTGACGGCGATGGTGAAGGCGATAGCGAGCACTCGACCACCTCGTCAGATGAAAAATTGTTCGACAGGCTGCTTCTGCTGCTACTACTGTTGCTGTAGCGTGGCGGCCCTCTATGCTGTGGCGCGAGTGAGTTGCTGTTGATGCTTCACATATCTTTATATAGGGCCGAATTCATAGTCGTCACTTATACTGAGTGTTCCCTTAAGTACACGAATCGCATTCATAAAC
>BOPP01000261.1:0-27143 GCA_017312745.1 Gryllus bimaculatus | reverse complement strand
GCATGATTAAACTAGTTGAAAAAGAAATATTACACTGATTTACAATTCACTATTATAAATTGATAACAAGAAATTAAAAAAAAAACTTCACAAAAAATTACATTCATGAACTACTTTGTACTTGTGCAATATACTTACTAGAAATAATAAGGCAAATCGAGGAAGATAAATTAAATACACTTCAGGAAACTACAGGAACTACCTGCAAAAATACAGAACGCATTAGGTCTATATGGTAACACTCTCCCCAATAATAATCATAAATGGCTTGTGTAATAAACTTACTAGAAATAATAAGGCAAATCGAGGAAGAAAAATCAAATACACTTCAAGAAACTACAGGAACTACCTGCAAAAATTACAGAAAGCATTAGGCTTCATGTACAATAACATTCACTATAAGAAAGTACAGTACTGGCGATTATTTACATGTGTTCATCATACAATTTACTTACCTCGAAGAAAGAAAACACTTCCGTTTACTTCGAATAATCACCACACACTTACGAACTTACTGCGGACACAACCACTCTCTAACGCGAAAACACAACAACTGAGAGAGATGTAGTCGCAGCGCTCGACGTCAACTCAACGTTGAAGTATCCGCCCCCCTGTTAAATTCGACGCTCTTTGTACAAGATAAAGTGGGTGTGTAAACTCGGTTGCTAAGAACTACAAAACAGCTGCCGCCAATGCGTTGCCACATTTACCTTCCACTTAAGGGAACACTCATTCCGCGGTCTTAAGGAACGTCTATGAAATATATAAGGGAACACTTATTTTGAGAAAGCACTTATCACTTAAGGGTTCCCTTATCCTATAAGTGACGACTATGAATTCGGCCCATAGAGTAACGAATATTGCATCACCTGCCGGAATTCGCCCGCGGTTTGCGTCATCTGCCGGTGCCCCTTCCCTTCCCCCTGAACTGGACGGTTCCGGACTATTCACGAGCCGCGGGGAAACGCGGAGAATGTGCCGGGTGCCTGGAGACGAGCGCCGGGCATGTGCCGCTGCCGGCGGCCGCGAGTCAGTGAGTAGCAGAGAAGTCAGTCAGTCTGTCAGTGTGTCCGAAGTGGAAGCTGTGCTGTGAAGTGTGCATTGCGGTGAACAGTGGTGCAGTTGGGAAACAGCAGTTAGCGGTTTGAAGTCTGCAGTGGAAGCTGATCTGTGAAGTGTGCATCGCGGTAAACAGCAGTGCAGTGGACCCTGATCTGCGCAGTGGACCGTGGACAGTACATCGGATTGGGTGATACGGTAGAAGAAGAGAACAGTGTAAATAAATAGTGTGTAAGAAGTGAACTGTGTAAATAAATAATCAAGAGAACGCAGTCGTGTGTAAAGAAAAATAATTAAGTGCAATATATCTGTAAAAAGACCAAGTAGTTTGTAGTGTCAGTAGATTTTAGTGTATAATTGTTCACGAATAAACGTTTTTGTTTAAATAATACCAGTGAGTTTTATTTCGCCACGAGACACGTTACAATAGTAACAACCACCCCTCTCTCCACGTTCCATTAGAGTTTAATTATTTTTGTTAATGTCAGTTGCGATGGCAAAGGCATCACGCCACTCGCACGTGTCTTTATTCACGCAGCTGTGGAGGCATCATGCCGGCGGCGAGTGCATTTGTCAGTCTGCTCACAAACGCACGCTGATTATGCACACGCGCATGAAGTGTGGCGCACATTTGAATTACAAACTTTAGGAGAATATGCCGACCTGTATTTGAAGGTTGATGTCTTGCTTCACATGGACATTTTCGAACTTTTTAGAAAAATGTCTTGAAGTCTACGGTATAGATCCAACCTTCTATTACAGTGCTCCAGGACTATCGTGGGATGCCATGTTGACAACAACTGGCATTCAACTCGAATTACTAACAGACATTGACATGGTTCTCTTTTTCGAGCGGGGCATTCGCGGCGGACATGTACAAGTGTCGGACCTTGAGGACTCTTATCAGCCTTCTGATAAGCATTCCTACCTCTCCTTTGTTGATGCAAATAATTTGTCTGTGTATGCCATGTGTTACCCTCTACCGACAGGACGGTTCAGTTGGTTGACACCTGATGAACTTCAAACGTTCAATGTCAAAGAGGCCGCTGGTCTAGAGAACCGCGGATGTTTTAGAGGTAGATTTAGACTATCCTGATCACGTTCACGACTTGAGTGATCTGCCGAATGTTAGCATTCTTTGAAATAATCCTATCCCCAAACAACCGTCTTACTGCTGCTATGGACTGCCGTGCAGTGTGTAAGGTGGCTCCATCCTGTTGAAACCAGGGGTGCTGAATGTCAAGATTTGGTAGTGAATAAAGCCTTGGGGCCAAAAATGTCTCTAGCATGTTGACATAACGTTGAGACGTCAGTGAAAGCGGAGTCCTCTTTATCTTCAAAACAGTAAGGGCCTATCACCCCGCGACACGACACAGCACACCATACAGTAACTTTGTCACTGTGTAATGGTCGCTGGTGAAGCTGAGCAGGATTTGTTTGTGCCCAGTAACGCATGTTCTGCTTATTGACAGATCCACTTAGATGAAAATGGGCTTCATCTGACATCCAAAGATTTTCAATGAAGTGTGCATCCTCATTGATTTCAGCCGACAGTTTTTCACAAAATTGTTGGCGCAATACAGAATCATTAGGTTTAAGTTTTTGAACAATCTGAAGCTCGTAAGGATGAAATTTAAGGGCGTGGAGTAGTCTTTTCACGCTCCGACGCCAGAGCCTTAATGACGAGGCAATTTTTTGCACCGAACGACGACTCCTCACCACTGCAGCTTGCACAGCATCAATGTTTTCTGGGGTACGTACAGACAATACACGCCCGCAAGGTTTTTTTTCATGGCCGAACTTCTCTTCAAAGTTACGAACCCACGTTTTGGTTGCATGTGGAGAAGGAATTTGACCACGGGGCGGGATTCCATAGTGTCGCCGAAACACTCTGGGGAGCGGTCACACTGTCACCATGTCGCTAGTACGCTCTCACGGCGATCGCACGCTCCACACCACTCAACTGCTCCATTGCAACTAAATGTCCGTTACTACAAGACAGTTTGCCGTCACCTCCCCACTTATTGTACATCCACAGGGCTGCCAACATCAACTTCAAATTTTCTCGATTTTCTGCGCCACCCTGTATTTCCAGTACAGGATGCAAAAATGTTGCGTTCGCAGGGAAGCTAAGTTCCCCGGAGGAACGTGGTTTCAAGTATAGAGACAAAGTCTGACGAAGTATGAAGTTTAATTGAAAAGTAGAGCTGCAGAGCATCGGGCTGTCTGTCCGATATCAACGCTAGAGGATCCTATATGGGAAACAGGGAGATTTACGAGGCCATTACACCACCCCCGCCAGAACTCAACATGCCCTGGACGCAATAAACTGACATTACTGTCAGAGAACATTTGCCCTTTTGAAAACTCACAAGTTCCCAAACATTCCTGTTTGCACGTCTGGATCGTGTTAGCGTTGACGGCGGTTTGGGGAGCCCAATCACCCATGACCTTAAGCAGGGCGCCTGCTCCAGGCGAGACCCTAATTTAAACATGTTTGAAGGGTGATATTTCTCTCACGTACAGTTTGAAAGAAATATTAACTGCTTCTCTTACGCAATACGTACTTCATGTGTACGTAGGTGCATTTACCATCACACTTGGAAGTCTTCTCTTTCTTTAATTTTTGGTTTACACCAATATAACAAATGAACATTTTCTAGTACATCAACTTTTGCTTTCTTTTTTCTCTTTATTTCATTGCACACCAATAATCGTTTATTAGAGTATGTACTCTTAAACTGCATTCTTGAAGGCTTGTTATTTCAACCAAATCTGTTGCGCACAGCAGAAAAAATATCCAAGTGATCTTGGCTGAATATGTACTTTGCTACATTCAATTTTCTAGTCTAGCATAATCTCCAAAAATACCTCTAATATACTGTATTAATATCAATAAGCCCAAAATACCAGTTTTTCGAGGGCCTTCATACAAAGGCCTTCCGTTACGATCTTTGTACCCCATTAAATTCATCTCTACTTCCTCCATGAAAGGTTTCCAAGAGATCCTGTTTAAACCTTTTAACACACATTTATTACCTTTTGCCAACTGGTTTCTAGAATTACAAAAAAAGGTCAAAAAATGTACAGTAATCTGCAGTTGCTTCATCTCCCTGAAACATCTCTAATTTTAAATCCTTGCAAAGGAAATTTAATGTTGACCCAGCAGATGAACTCAAGACTTGGGTAGCCAAGTACACTTTCATTTTTTGATTTTTGTGTTGAATGTTTTGGTTTTTCAATTTGTTTGCCAAAGTTAGTTTCTTCATATTGAATAGTGTTCAATTGTAATATGTACTGCCAAATAATGTATGATCGCACAAAACTTTCTGATAAATGTATTTCTAATTAATTTTATCATGTGACGGACATAAAATATACACTCTCTCGTCTGTTACATGTGAAAACCAAGGCTTCAAATCGATAATTGATATTTTTTCATCCAAATGTGCAGCCGTAGTAACATTACTTGATTGACCATCAAAGGTTACACCCACAAAGGTAACATTACACTCGTGCAACACTAACATTCATTGTTTCTCTATTGAAGCCTTCACAGTTGCCTCCATGCCACTAGACAGGAAGTACGCAATGAGAACTTTCCATGAGCAATTATTATACACAACTATGACTACAGGCACTTCTCTCGCTTCAACGTATTCCTTGTCACATACTTATATTCCATCACCCATATCTACAAACCTTATAAATTTACTTCCATCCCAGTCAACTCTTTGTCTGATAGATATTCATCAAATACAATGTTAACATATATTTGATGTTTACTTAATTCTGCTTTTTCTCTTATAGCTGCAAGTGCTTCATACGTGACGTCCGGGGTTGTCTTCTACCGAGTTATACCACTTGTGCAGTGTTTTTTTCGTGTGATATTGCAACATTAAAAGTTTCTCTTACATAATTGTATGTCGCAGGGAAATAAAAAAATGTAGTGAATGTTCTGTAGTGTTCTTAAGTTTTTCACTGTATGCTGCTTGGTTGGAAGACGAAAGGAAATGTTTCAGCATTTTAGTGAACACTGCCCCGAAGTTGTCCTGCAGAATGCCAGCAGTCCATTCATTCTCAAGATTTTCAACTTTGATTCTTCGGTACTTATGACAATTCTTCAATCTTCTTTGTTTGTCTGTTGCACTTGGAAATTTTACAAGCTAAATTAGTCCTAATTCCATCCACAATACTTCGCTATCTTTCACTTTCTCCAATTTATCTCTGACCTGTGATGGACTGCTACTAAATGTATAATTGTATTTAAGAACAGGAGCACTTGATGTACAATCATCTCTCAATTGGTACTGTCTACCATTTGCTTCTGTAGTTCCCTGCGATGCACCTTTTCCTGAAATTGCGTACATAAAAAAATAAGTTCACCTATTAACCATATAATTCATAACGTCAGAAACTAGAAACATCTGTTTAGGTTTGAAGTTCATATTAAATGCCGTTTATATTGTAACGTTCCTCCGTGGTGAATTAAAACCAACACAATATTATTTAAACAAAGAACGTTTATTCGTGAACAATCATACACTAAAATCTACTTGGTCTATTTACAGATATATTACAATTAATTATTTTTCTTTACACACGATTCCGTTCTCTTGATGATTTATTTACACAGTTCACTCCTTACACACTATTTATTTACACAGTTCTCATCTTCTGTATCAGCCAGTCCGATGCTCTGTCCACGGTCCACTGCACTTGACCCAATTCCCTGCACAGACCACAATTCCCCTGCGCAGACCACAATTCCTTGCGCAGACCACACTTCACTGCGCACACCAGGGTCTACTGCATTGCTGTTTACCGCGATGCTCACTTCACAGCTCAGCTTCCACTGCAGACTTCAAACTGCTGACTGCTGTTTCCCCACTGCACCACTGCTTACCGCGATGCACCGTTCACAGCTCAGCTTTCACTGCAGACTTCAGACTTCAGACTTCAGACTGCTGACTGCCGTTCAACCGCTGCACCATTCTTCACCGCAATTCACATTTCACAGCACAGCTTCCACTTCGGACACACTGACGGACTGACTGCTTCTCTGCCAGTCACTGACGTCTTACTACCCACTGACTTCTACTCACGTCTTCTACTAACTGACTCGCGGCCGCCGGCAGCGGCGCATTTATACCTGCCCGGCGCTTGTCTCCAGGCACCCGGCACATTCTCGGCGTTTCCCGCGGCTCGCGGATAGTCCGGAACCGTCTAGTTCGGGGGGAGGGGGGGAAGGCAGATGACGCAATCCGCGCGCAACGAATTCCGGCATGTGATGCAATATTCGTTACAATATCAACACTTATGAAATGCATATACCTTAGCTTGTAAGTGTTTAGGGAAGTTCAAAACAGAATGTACAGAATTAGGTTTTAAATTTCCCCTTTCTCCACCAATCCAATAATCACTTGGAGTGAAATGATCAGCACACAATCGATAGTAACCCATTCTTTTCACACTATTTTATCACTTCCGTAATAAGAGTTAATTGTTCAGCGGGAATCTGTAAAAGTGCATAATATCGGTTTTACATACAATTCTCAATATGTACATCACAAATATTATTTTCAATTCATTCGGTGAATGAGTTTCGCATTCTTACAAGAAAACTATTATATAAGTTAGACATTTCACATATACTTACTGGTGAAGGACGTTTTAGAATTCTTCGTATTTCGATTCGTAGAACCCAATGCTGCACATGAACTGACCATAATGTTTCACTAAAAACCAACGTAAACGCACGTTAACACACATGAGCTTCGACTATTCACTTCCCACACGTGCCATCAACTACAAGCGGGCCGCGCAATGTTCAATTTGCAACGCTTCGAAGGTCAGGAGGGTAGGTCTAGCACTATATTCCAAAGTCTTTGCTACTGTGTGTGAAAAATCATTCATGTGGATATTGTATATGATGTAAATGCATAGTTTACAAAACTTGTATTTCACAACTGAAATGCGTTGTTCATGTTTAAGTGACTGAACAGATTGTCTAATCTTAGTAGATTTGTAATTCAGAAAATTTCACAAACTTAAAATTTTCTTTCATGAATTTTCGCAGGACTTTCTATTTAACCATCAGATTTTTTAGATCTTATCAGAATAATATTTCTTTGGCATAAGAAATGATTTTTTAGATTTACTATCAATTTTTGTTTTTCCAAATCATCCAAATTATACCCCTACAACAAGATAATATTCCCCAAAATTTTAACTTTTAATGGTGGGTATATTTCTTGACCTTAGGGAGAAGCGTAGGATGGTAGTAGAACCCCAAGCCACTGGTATACAAGATTCAACATTGCTAACATTTCAAATGATGAAACTACCCTGCAAAAAAATAATACACACAGTAGCTTTAATGCATTTATTTTTACTTTCTTACATTTTTTCAACTCTGTCAGCAGCATTCTTGTACAAATGTTTTCTTGTCGATTAATATCTCTGTTAAGTTCCATGTCCGGCAAATGAGCCTGCATTGCTGCCTTTCTGGCTTTCCAAATAAATCATCCAGATTATACCCTTGCAAAGACAAGAAAATTTTTCCAAAATTTAAACTTATCGTACTGGTTATTTTTCTTAAGATTGGGGAGCAGAGTAGGATGTTAGTTGAACTCCACGCCACTGCTATACAGTGCTCAACATTTCTTAACATTACTAATATTTCACATGATGCAACTATCATGCAAAAAAAATATGTTTGTATGCGGCCCAGTTGTAAACCTTCATAAAATAAATAAAAATAGAATCATTAGTAAATGATAATGTATATCTAGTAACATATTACACTGGGCAACACATTTTGCTCTACTGATGATTTATGTGTAAAGGCAAAACACACAAAATACAAGAAAGGAAGAGAAGAAAGAGGAAACCCGAAATCACTTTATCTCAGTCTCGCTTCTTTCCGGAGACACTCTCAGGTTGCGTTTCAAAACGAGCAGCAGCATCCGCAACGTTCTCCTTCGTTGCTTTCGCGCTGTTTATCCCCAGGTACCGGAGCAACTGGTCGTTATGGAGCCCGGAGATAATTTCGCCAGAAATGGAGACTTTGGGATACTGCATGGCCCAGGTTGTGTGTCCCGCTGAGATCTAAAATGCGACACTCGTGGAGGCCGCCACTTCCATTCCCTGCACTTCTAAGTGCAATTGCTTTATACGCAGCTTATTATCTACGTCGCCCGGGCCCTCACCGAAGAGCCAGGACGTCAAGAGTCTGGCCAGCTACTTCGAGCCGGGTTTGATCTTCCAGGCGTCGAAGCAGCTGGTTCATAACCAAGTTAGAGAGGGGAGAATAGTTCTTTTTGTTTCACCCCCCCCCTCCGGGGACATCTGCATATCCCCTTCGGGGTGTGCTATGGTGGTGGACACTTGGCGGTAAGAACCCTTTACGAACTGTACTAACTCCGGCGGCGTACTCTGCTTTTCTAGTGCCCAAGCGATAGCTTCATGGGGGACCGTGTCAAAGGCTTCGCCTCGTCCAGCTGGACGCTCACGCCCCCTCTTCTTTTCTTCATCGCTTGGACTGCCTCGTGGAGAATCTGAACATTCTCGAAGCAGCCAGGCTCAGATACGAAGCATTTCTGCCGGGTGTTAAGGGAGACTTGGCTTCGCAGCCATGCCTACTTTAGGTCCCAGAACACACGCGCAATCACGGATGACATGATTGGCCGATAGTTGGAGGCCCGTGTAGGGTCCTTACCGTAATTTGGGATGAGAGTGGTCCTGATATATAGAAACAAGTCATTGTATTACTAATGAAGTTTAGTATTGTTCAACATTCATTTTAATTTTATTAACTTGTGTTATCAGAAGCCCCTCCTTCTATTACCTTGGAAAATGCCTGCGATCCTTTCATCTAAGACTATATGCTGACATGAGACATTCGTTCTAAAATTTTAATATTTCTGGTTCCCATTTGAAAAGACCCCTACTACCAAAAATATTCCCTTTTTATAGTCATTCAGCCAACTCATATTCTCAGAAGACTATATAATAACAATAATTCTGTTCATTAATATGTTCACAAGTTTGGAATATAAGTTAAAATCTACTAATCTACTAATTTTGGCCAACTGTGCATCTCCCAAAAAACAAATACTTCAGAAGTATTCTCTACTTTGTAATAGTCTAAGTTTTTGCTTAACATTATGTTTAATCAGAACTTACCAGAAATATTAGAGAATTTGTTGAAATCATATTCCATCTTTTGATCTCTTCTAAAACTTGGAGTAGCAGCTCCAGCAACTGGCGTGGTGGTGGTGGTGGTGGTGGTGGTGGTGGTGGCGGCTCCTGCATCACTGGAAGCAGTATCACTACAAAACACCAGCAGCAAAAGAAGTGCCTGAAGTAGAGGCAATTGCATCATCGCTCCTCTCCAACGCAAAAATATTTATAGCTGGACGCAACACAGTATCCTCAGTTCCTATTTGCGGTTCGCAAGATATCACAAAATTGTCAGTCATATGGATTCTCTGGATATACAAATCCTGTGGGATCCAGACTCACCATTTCTAAAGTCTCGTGTGAAGGACTTGTTGGCTTTGGTCCCCCGCCAGTCAATCTAATACGTTTCTTGAATTCCCCCTTTTCTTTCTTTGACTTGGTTTTCATCACTTTCCATTGGTTATAAATTTGTTCCAATTCCCTATTCCGAAAGTTTACATCATTAATTTTTTTCGTAATTTCTTGCCAAGCTTGGGCTTTTTTTATTAATAAATGTATCATTGTTTTTCACATTCAACACATTTAAGTCCTGCTTCATAATTTCTCTCAGCAGTTTCTGGAAAGAAAAAGAAAATAGGAAAAGTTAACACATTCAAACATCACACTTGCAAAAAACAATGCTAAATATTTATCAAAACAAAATCTATCTTATCTTCTCTATCCCAGTTTACACTCCTCGCGCGCTTTTCAGCCATCGTTCGATTGCTTAATAATTATTAACAAACTTCAATTTAATACAAATACTAGTAAACTATTAAAACCTTGCTAAAAACAATCAATCAGTAACGCGTTACTATAAAAAGTAGCAAGACACACGTCGCACACCACGAACTTCACCTCGCTAACAGAAACTCATTCTGTGATTCTTGGTCACCGGATGTCGTCGCTCACTACTTCCTTGCAGGGAATACGCAAAATCACCAAAGATGCTACAAGAAGCAACGTTGCCAAGCATTCTGCGCCACCCTGTATTATGGTAATTGCAATGTACCTCGCAGAAAAGTATTGTATTTCCCATTTAATATTACACCATAATTCGTCGTGCCACACTGATCCGAAGTGAAACGTTTGGCATCCATTATTTCGAAAGCTACTCCATTCAAAAAATCTTCCCCTTTTCGGGTCATTAATGACCCTTCTGCTCTGTGGACGATGGTTTCCCACATGTTTCTAAACAAATCAAAACATATCATTAATTTTTGAACAAATTCTTTCATTCTCTCAAAACTTAATTCATTCTACTTTCGTCTCATTAGGTGGTGTACTTGTATATAAAATACTGGGCAAGATTGCACGGGTGTCAGGAACTCAAAGCGTTAATCACTTTGAGGTTACCATAGGGTACGTTGACTACACTTGGGACGAAATCACCTAGGCTGTTCGTCATGTCCTTAGCTAGGGAAGGTATAACTTTGTCGCTAAATGCCTCAATTGCGCCAAGCGACGCGACGATTCTTTTCACTGGTGCGTTGATCACTTGGTGTTCTTGACCAATGATAATAGCCGATCAGAAGGACGTATTAGATGGTTATCCATTACATAGGATGGTAACCCTTGCTGGTGGCGAGGCATCGTCATCAGACGTGCGTAGATTTTCTCTAGAGCAACTCGATAGCACGAGTAGATGTCTGCGAGGTCAAAACCTCTTTTTGTTAGTCGCTGGGATATGCGGTAGTAGAACATTGAGATGATAAATCCTACGACTCTGAGTGACACGTGAACATTAATAGCTTTTTGCACAGGGATAGTTTCAACCTGGCTTGCCACTGCTTCAAGAGCGCGTGGTTCAAAGCTAAACTGGGTGTCTAGGCCACGTGTGATGGCATCATTGACTGATGCTCCGACAACCTTACGGTGTTGGTCTGACCGCGCTGTTGGGTGCTTCTGCCTGCGTGGTGCCTGGCGACGGCCCTTGCCCTCTCCCCCTTTTGAAGCCACGCCTTTAAACGACTGAAAGGTGTTTAATTGGCTGTTGAACTGCGGCTTCAACCTGGGAGGAAATATTATTACTCGTATCTTTCAAGTTGGACATTATGATGGTGTGCTTTATGACCTCTGGTCGTAAAATCCAATGTTGATGTTCGACGAGGCACGTCAGTTTCATCACCAATTTTCACTGCTGTTGTAGAATTTGTTTCCAGTTCCATGCTAGTGACAAATTGAGTCGCGACGACTTTAATTTAATATTCGTCCATGTTCGATGGACGATGAGCTGGCGCCATCGCTGACACTTCTGCGGCGATGAGTGCGAAACTTAAGTTGCCCTCCTCCGCGACGTTATTTTCCATGTCCAGCATGAATACATCCGCTCCCATAAACCTGTTGAAAAGCTCCATCCTAATAGCTTCGTTCGTTCTTGATGATAAAAAAATAATTTAGTTTACAATATACAATAAGGTATTGCTAAATAAATGAGAAAGGACTGTTGAATACTTATACTTGTGATGTCTTCTGCAACGGCGTTGATGAGTTGCGAAACCGGCCTCGACTCTTTCATCTCCAACAATTTCGCGAATTTCCGCCATTCTTCTAATTGGGGCAGACTATACCATTTCGTGTACCCTCCTTGTTTCCCTAGAATTATCTATGTTACCTTTAGGTCACCACAAACATTCTAGCAGTGATCAGAGTATTTTACGGGGAAGTATTTTCATTGTTTCATAAATTTCCTTCATATGATCACCACAGCTGTTCGATACGGTCGCAATCATACGACATCTAGATATGATGAGATAGATAGATAGATAGATATTCTATCGTAAAGACAAGGCCCCGCGCATCAAGAAATAACACTCCATGCATACGAGGGTTGCCTTTTATATTTCAGGAGTAGATAACAAAAACAAATATTAATCATCGAAAGTCACTTTGTTTTTCAAAATACTTCCCATGAAGATTTATACACTTTTGCATGCGTTTGAACCAATTGTCGAAGCACTTTTGCCACCGATTGAGGTATCTCCAAAACATGCATTCTGAATGCAGCAACCGCTTCTTTAGGTGTCGAAAAACGTTGACCTCTCAGTTCGTTCTTTACGTACGGGAATAAAAAAAGTCATTCGGTGCCAAGTCAGGACTATACGGCGGATGACTCATCAAATCGATGTTTTGTGTGCTCAAAAATGCAGTTGTTTGAGTCGATGTGTGAAAGCTCGCATTGTCGTGGTGAAGAGTAATCCGTCTTCGGCGGTTGGTTTTCCTGATTTTTTGGAAGACAGCTGGCAAACAAATCGTTGTGTACCACTCAGAATTGACTGTTCTGCGTTGTTCTAGTGGTACGGTTACGACGTGTCCAGTTTTTTTCGAAAAACCAGGCGACCATCTGTTTGGAAGTGCTTCGTGCGCGAACAACTTTTGTTGGATTTTGCTCATCTTGAAACACCCATACAGTCGACTGCTGTTGACTTCCGGGCTCATACGCGTAAATCCACGATTCATCACCTGTCATGATATCATAGACGTGTTTCGAAGCACCGCGATCGTATTTTTTAGCATTTCTTTCGACCAATCGACACGATACTTTTTTTTAGCGATTGACAAATTGTGTGGGATCCATCGCGAAAAAAGTTTTTGACAGTCAAATGTTCATGCAATATTGAATGTATGCTGGTCCCACTAATTGGTGTGTCACCACTCTTGGTGTGTCAACATCAATTTTGTTGGTCATGCAACCATAAAACAACTACCTTCTTGCTAACATTGTTCATGGAACTAGGACTTCTTCTGGAGGCATAAGTGTGTTTTTTATAAGTTGTCATAAAATGCAGAACATAACTTTCAGTTTTTATAGTTGGTGCTCCTAAATTACAAATTTGGTCTATAAAAATATTATTTGTTTATTAAATACTTTAAAAGCATAGTTTTGTGAGTTAAAATTTACTAAGTATAAGAAGACACAATAGAAATCACTTGATTTCCTGACTGTTAGCTAATTAAAATGCAGTTGGAGATCTACAAAATATTGTTTTCATTTCAGGATTTTTTCTTAATCCTCAAAAATTTATTAATTTGTCAAGGTGAACTTTTTATTTTCTTTTATGTGATTTGCTTTGTGGAACAGACAAGATTGTTGCAGTCTGAAATGCTGGAGTTTCCTTTAACAAATCTCATATCATAGTGGGGGAAAAAGTGCAGGATCTGTTGTAATGATATAGTATCTGTTGAGGCTCTGCCTTCTGCATCCCCACACAAGTTCTGTAATATGGTTGGATTCTTAACATCCTGTACATGACTGATCATTATGATTGTCAACTATTAATATTAATAATGATGATTGTTGTTGGCAGCAGTGGATGAAAGGAATTCTGATTTCTTGTGAAAGATCAGAACAGCAACAGCTTTTAAGTTTAAGGTGGACACACCTTCAGCGAACTTAAACCGATAAGTCTTTAGTGACATAGGGTGAAATGTTTCTTCTAGCTAATCATGCTGTATTGCATGATATTTAGATTATTTTCGCTAAAAGTGTGTGTTTTTGTATTCGGTATCCAAAATTTCTAGGGGGAGATTTTCACTTTTTGTTGCTGCAAGTGAATTTAATTGAAACTTTTTGCTTTGTGAATTTTGGTCAGTAATGAAAAAATGAATTCAACTTTTGATTTTCTCAAGCACTAGATGATGAACGATTGAAAAAGGTAATTATGAGTAAATCTAAAGTGCCTTTTTATAAAATACATTATAACATAATATTACTGAAATTAATGTTATGTCAGTAAAACAGTAGATGCTAGAGTGAATAACCGCAACTTACATAAATATGGCATTTGCAAAGATACTGTGCAGAAAAATTGGTTTGTTACTTTCACCAGCAACATGTTATTCCATCTCATTGAAAGTTGTATATTGAAATGATGTTTACCGTATTTCATAGAAAGTCCTGTGTAAATAACTTGCAGCTTTTAAATGCTCTTGTGGGATTGTTATTTATTCTTTAAATTTCATGCAAGAATTAGAACATTCTATGTAAATTAGTTGAATACCAACTATAGCTTCTATCAAATAAAAATAACACTGACAATTGAAGGGGTCATTGAGAGATAATCATAGGCCACACTAATAGTTTTGAGATTGCTAGTTTAATGTTCTTATGTGAATCAATAAACAACCAAGAATATCTCTCTGGTGTTTTCTGGCAATCTGACATGAAAACTGAAGCATAGTCACTTGAAAAAGAGTTCATAAAAAGGTTCTGAATTTGAAAAACTTATTGTGGTTTGATTCTCACTGGTTCAATTATTGTCATTAAAGTATTCAAGATTTTGTATTTCACCAAAAACTTGAAGTAGAATGTTGAGACCAAAGATGTTGAACTGGACTTCACTTATTTTGTTTGTTTTTATTTTAGTATTTGCCTGCGAGCATGTTTGTTTCCAAGAAAGGGGCTTTTTAGATTTAAGACCAGTGTTTCTGCCCTTAAAATGTCCAATGCCAACCCTTTAAACAAGAAGTGCTTTAATATTCAAACATCAATAGTTTTTGCTTTCTCTTTCCTTATATTACCTTAATTTTCAAGAAATCCTCAGCAACCACAAATTTCTTGCAAATTCCCAAAATCATTTCACTTCATGTCTTTATTCATGATTAAAATGCAGAAAAAAATCTCTCATTCAATTTGGGATGCTCTGTGGTTGCTTTGAAGGTTGCAAACTAATGGGAAAGCCACCATGACTCGGGAGAATGTATTTGCACTTCTTGTCAGATTGGGCTCGGCATTGCTGGTCTCCACACTACTTTCAAGATGTGCCATTTGTTGAAGATTTTTTATATTTCCATATATTTGATTGTTATGTGTGTGTTGTATTTATTGTATTAAATTTATCATGTGTTATGTATTGAATTCATACATTTTGTAATTAAATATTTGTTGTAATCTGTGTTCTTGTATTCTTCCCTCTGAAATATCTGTAGTGCTTCGTAGAGATGACTCACAAGGCAGAAACTTGCAAACAAACAACGTCAATTCAAATTCCACACACATTAAGCACCATACTTCCAATAGTGTTAAGAGACTTAAGCAATTTGAACCAGACATTAATTTGTTGGAATCTTTGCAAATAGTTTCTGGTTAATGGTATTATTACCCTTATATGTGTACAGTATACCATAACAAACAAAATATGTTCATGGAAACATTCATAAACTATTACATACTGTTTTGGTAAATACTTATTGAAGTTGTAGACTAATCTTTTGGAACAAATGACAGCAAATTATACATTTTCTAAAATACACTTGGATGATTACACGCCAGATAAAACTGCAAATTTTGTATGTTAAAAGGCCTAAACTGATGTTGATTGTTGGAATCCTATGAATGTTTTCAAAATTGTTCTGGATACCTCTTGTCTTGAAATCGTGAATACCATTGAGATCTTTGACCCACCTGAATTCTACTAGTTGTTTGGCTGCAGCTAACTAGTGAGAAATTTATCCAAAAATTCTCCCCATTTAGTCCTTCAAATCCGAAGACACTCACTGCACTCTTGAATGTAGTGTAAGTTAAAAGTAAGAACCCCAGGACATCATTAGTTTCGACAAGAGCTTCCGGATAAAAATCATAATTTGAATCTCTAATGTAGCAACTCCCCCCATGCCTTTCAGGAGATCCTGAACATGCTATACTGTCTTAAAAATTAATAAATGGCCAGATAGAAACACACATATCAACATACCTTTTATTAAATAAACAAATTTTACAAACATTTCATTTAGTGGCAAAATCAAACACTAGACTAAGCAATTTAAGTACATAAATTCATAAATAATACTTTGTCTAATTGTAAAGCACATAGAAGTGAACAAAAACAACGGTAACCTTAATCTGTTCCAAAATACTTCTGTCCAAACAGATTCGGTGCTACAGGATGAACTTCAGAAGTCAATATTTTCATCTGGAACCAACACCAGAGTTACATGAGAACATATTTACAACAAAATTCAAGTAATGTATTTCTAATTATTAGTTTATACTGGCAAAATGACTAATAATACATGTTTCATGAAATGACATTATGGAATGCTCAATTTTAAATGCCGAGCAACTTTCTGGGGAATCAAAAGGAAGTGCTTTTTATTAAAACATTAAAATGTACTAGTATATGAGAGTTCCCTGAAAACTTCCAAACCACTTCAACAATTGCTCCAAATACATGAAGGCTGGATGGGTAGAACAAGTGGGCAGGTCTGAATAATAGACAAGTGATAAACAAATACTCCAGTACCACTAGGTAATCAGCTAGATTTAGATACGTGATTCTAGAGAATTTGGATTACGCCAATAACATTTAATATGGATTCAGAACAGGTAGTTATTTTTGAAATCCAAAGCACATTTTATACGTAGGGACCTGTAATAGGAGGTTTTCTGTTAAATTCCGTTTTATCCACACAGCATTACATAATTCAATTACACATTAAACAAATAATCTTAAATTAATATCAGCATTATTCATCATTGATGACTTGAGCCAGTGGCTATATCAAAACTTTCTGGTAGAATTAGAGATATACATGAGGGCATTTTTCTATTTTTTGAACATTGGTTTCTTTCTGTTGAATTTTAAATCTGTTTTCCTCTTGTGTCTACAATTAGGGTGTGGATTTTAATGAAAGGTTGCCCCCCCCCCCTTCAAATGCCAATAGACAGAGTACCGTACATAGAACATAGAAAGTTTTTGAAGTTTCCTGACGCTGAGAAAGTTCGTCTCACCATTTTCAAAGAAACAGCTCCAATTTTTTCTATAAATCAACAATTAGAATGACGTTCTTCTCTTCTGTAATATTCTTAAAGTACTATTTCAGTTCTATTAGGAACCAAAAATTATCAAAACTGTTCACTACAGGCTTTTTCCTTCAACAATTCATTGCCAGGGAAGGGGCAGGTAGTATTGAGATATGCCTATGCAATAATTGGGGAGTGTGAACTGGAACTCACAAGAGCGGAAGTTTCCGCAAGAGGCCCTAGTAGGTGTTCAAGGCTGCTGTATATGTAGCAGATGGGAAGAGGGTCGGGGCAAAAGGTAGAACAGACCTGACAAGTCTTATTCATCCTCTACCACCACTAGATTCTCTGCTGCATAGTAATGGCAAATTACACAAGAATTAAAGCACTTTTCATTTGCTATTGGGGCTTACACCAATAGATATTTTACAAATGGGAAATAGCACTTTTTTGTTACAAGGCTTTTCACATCTTTCCAAGTTGTCTTTACAAGTTATCTTTTGAATTATCAAGAAACACATTTTAAGATAATACTGTATTGTTGACATTAGTACGTATAACTTTTTGTTTCACCTGTGGAAATGTAGTGGTAACCATCTGGGCTGCAAAAGGGGTGCAAAATAAATTTGATAAAATAATGTTCTCTTCAAGAACATGATGCTCTTTAAGTACAGCAACAGCCTTTATTACTGTGTTGCCAGTGCCTACAAAATGAAGTTAAATATCAGAACAAAAATATAAATATTCTATTGACTCAATACAACACAATCTTACGAGATTTATAAAAAAATACAAACTCATAATTGGGTACATTAGGAGCACTTTCCGATCAGCTATGTCCTCTGGGAATCGAGCATAAACAACTCTTGCTTCATGTGTATCCACATCAGATTCCACTAATATCTTCCCAATTCTTATAGACCTACAGCAGTCTCTAAGGCCCTATTAATAGAGAAAACTATAAATTAATGATTTTTTTTCAATTAACAAAAATTTTAATTCTGGACAAAATTAACCAATTAACACACACATTATTTGTTTTCTTATGCAAATTGAAACTTTATTAGAAAGATAACTCTCAAAGATGTAATAATTTATTTTACCTGATTGTTTCTACTGAAATATTACCCAGCCTACACAATTTCACCAGGCATTAGAGGTATCATTTGTCAGAGGCAGAGTGGATAGTGATTAGAGAAATGAAATGAAATGAAATGAAATGAATGTTGCAAAAAGCTTTTCAAGATGTAATAAATGGCCTTATTTTCACATTGAAGACAGTGGTGCTTTCAGAAGAACTCTTTGACCATGGTCAACTTCAAGTAGATTGCTCCAGAATTGAAGTTTTTAATGTGACTCTCAGAGCAATTTGAAGGGGAAAATTTATAACAGAGAAAAGAAAGTGAAAGAAAAACAACTAGCATGGCATTTTCAAGAAATACAAATTATGTTTTTCATTCTTTTTTAATGTGAGTTTAATTTTGTCCCATTATTTTTTATTATATTCATTGAAATACCATTTTCTTTTCTTTATAAAAAAAAAATCAAAATGCTATATTCTTGCAAATTTAATCTCATATTTCTTACAAAATTTATTTAGTTACTTTAAAAAAATAATGGTTCTTTTTGAATCTTAGATCACATGTAATTGGTTATTAAATAATTGAATGCTTAAAAGTCAAAATAATAAATGAAACTCAAATTCTGCTACTTACCACTTTTTACTACACCCTGAACCAGGTAGGGAATGGAATACCAGAATATTTTTTCAGCACATGTCTCATCACCGTTTAGCTAAGCAACAACAACTCCACCTACACGAAATGGCAGTTACCATGCACAATTTTTCAAAAATTATACAAGTTTAAATTTCATGGGGCATGACACACCCCACCTGGTTCTTGGAAGGATTAAAAATTGTTCGTTACCTGTTCCATGGCTTCACCACTTCTTACTATGCTCACACCACAATTCCCTTTCTGATACTTCAGGCCTTGGTAAAGAGCTCCAGTTGGGGTAATCACTTCACATTTTGTGAAAGGCAACTGGTTCAAACTTTCTTCAATGACCAGCCTGATCTACACAACAAAAAATCCAATTAAAAATGTAAATACACAAGATACGCTGCCTTCAGTGCAGTTTGCACAACTTTGGCACATTTTCTGCCCTACTGCATTTTCCACTGCAGGAAGAAAAATGAAGAATTATTTTGGTCAGGTAAGAGCGTTGCATTTGGAGTCACAAAATGTGTAGAAAGTAATCAAAGTGCATTAGCAAGAAATTAATTAACACCAAATACCATGCAAAATTTAGGGCTGAAGTCTAGTATACGGTACATCTTAAGGAAGTCGTTTAAACCGGCAATTTTGCGCCGCTCCGGCGAGGGGGAATCCACGGTGGCGGGGACAAAGGGCGTTATTAAGGGGAACCTTTCGGTGGAGAGGGTTGAGGAGCAATATGCGTTACTAAGTACATACATATAAAAAGAAAAGAATGGGCGGCTTTGCCAGCAAGGCTGCTGCCGCGCGCGCGACAGCCTCGCCGGCGAAACCGCTTATGCCTTCGGTGTGGGCGATTTATATAAATTGTAAATAAAATTTAACAAAGCTTTTGAAATAATTTTAATAGTTCGTAATTGGTCACGAACGTGACATCAAAAGTTAGGGGTGGGGGAAATTTCACCCTAATATCTTGTCGAAACTTCATTCCGAAATGGTGTGTGGTGGGACGTAAATCGTGCGTCTGCGTGATTTTGTGTTGGTAGCTGTCGAAGTGTTTAGCTACGTTGCTGTCGTGCAGTTAAGTTTCTAGCGTTCTTCAGATTCTTTGCGATTCGTGTTTCTGAGTGTCGAGTGTGTGTGCTACGATGGTGATAATAAGTGTTTTTTTTTTTTTTTTTGCGCCAAAGGGGGTGTTTGGCTGTCATTGAATGGGCGCAAGAAGGACGTTTTGATTGCTGCAGAATTTCAGTGTGCTGTGTGTAAGTGACCTATGAGGCTGGCCAAGCGAAAGTTGTGTGATGGTTTCGAGTGCAAGTGTAGCAAGAAAGAGGCCACTCTTCAGGTGCGGAAGTGGCCATGGTTAGCGGGGAGCAAGTTCAGTGTAATTCATGTATTAGAAATGAATTATCATTGGGTTATAAAATCGTCAGTCAAACCGCCATAAAAGTCGCCTATCGGTAAGTTTAATTCATTTCTGTCAGAGCGCTTAGCGTAATTTGAGGGAGGGCTAGAGGAGACCCCTCCTCCCTCTACCCACCCCGCTTCTCTAAGGGTGTACCGTGTACCCTACTTCAAACAAATTTAGTTGTCATTTCCTATTACCCGTTATCTTCCCCAAACTATTTCCTTAACTAAAAAATGTTGGAGCAGAAACAAGATAGCATAACATTCCAACTTACAACTTGAATTTACAATTAAAAACATAATTCTAAATTTGAAAGTACAAAATTATATACAGCAATGTACATTTTAAAAATTTCTTTTAAGGACAGCTTTTACTCTTATTTTTTAATGAATTAATACCTCTCGGTACTTTGCTAACACTCTTGGCATAGCTTAGAAATTGTAAAAATTGGATTTCCTCACCTTAAAAGTAAGTAAATTATTGAGTAGTTTCATCATCTTGCAAAAATAAATATGTTACGAATAGACAAAGGGAAAATAAATCTTAATAATTTTTGTGTTAGAAATATGTACAATATCAGCCTTTAATGTACTTGCTAGATAATATAAATTGAACAAATCCGCAGGAGTTGAGGAATAATATGTAAATATGTAAATGTATGGGAATTAGACATCCTGCTGTTCTGTTAATGAACACTTTCAATCCGCTTTTTCACCTTTCAACTGACTATATACGAGAAGTACTGAATGTGAATTATTTTAACTGAAGAAAGAAACCCAATTTAGATGGAATTAATTTTAATTTTCAAATTTTAATTGGTGCTATTTAACTCTGCAACACTTATATTACTGCACTAAATCCGCTGTCAACTTTACTATGAGTGGTAAAAAAATGAACAGGAGTATAATGAAAAATGTGTTTTTATTTTTAAAGACTCTTGTTATTTTGAAGGGACAAAAATAAACATTTAAAGATGATGGATTATTATTAGGTTCAAAAAGGAACTTCAACTTGGAATTTAGAAGTTTGAAGCTGCAGTAAATATTGGTCTATATTATATAACACATTTTCTTCTCAGGTATTAAGTTACAATATCATTTTGCACTGACTGCCAAAAGAAGAAAAAAACATTTCTGAAAAACTATAAAATATCTCAGTAATAAAAACCAGTAACTTTAATAAAAATAACACAAAATAGCATTGTAAGTTTAGGAGTTAAAAACTCTATAATTTGTACACTTGAATGAACATCATTCTTGCTAGAATGGTTAATGAAAGCAAGTAGCGGTAGTTTCATCAGCAATCAATATTTCAAACATTACAAAAAATATTTTTAACAATCAACTAATAACTGCAATTGCTCTACATACACATACAAGCATTTTAATTTTCTTTTAAATCCTTAAATTACTCGGGTAAAAAAATGCTTCACCAGTAATTGTGCAGGTATACAAATGGTATTGGGCAATTTTATTATTCATTCAACTTTCTTTCACCTAGCTACCATTTTGATTCTAAAGAACAATTAAAATATTTATACTTAATTTAGGAGTATTCACTCCTTTTGAATTATAAATACTATAAACATTTCTTGTCCAAAAAATCCAAAAAAATAACTAAAACTCACCAAACGGTCTGCATAAAACTTAAAATCACTTCTACTGGTATTTCTGAAACAAAAAAATTATCCATTTCAATAATATGAACCGGAATCTCCAACAAAGATCTAATAATATGTGAAGAAAACGTAACGAATAAGAAAAATAAAATTTAAATTAAGAGATTATGGTTATTTACTATTAAGTTAGGGGTCATCCACAAATTACGTAACACAGATTTGGAGTACCCCCCCCCCCATAACTTACCTGTAACGTGCGATTGAACATCCCTCCCCCATGACAATTACTTAATACTTACTAAAAGTAAGTATTTCAACAAATGTTAAAAATGTATAAAAAAATTCAATGTTACATAACGTTAATGGAATTCCCCCTACCACTATTAAACACAGTGTAATGCTGCCTCAAACCTCCTCCGATTCTCTTTCGCATCATGTAATTTATGGACAGCCCCTTAACAGAATTTCAACATCTTATATTGGCAGGAAAAAGATACCCACGATTTCACTGACAATAACCTGAGTAAAAACTGATTTTGTGGTCCTTCAAAATCAACTACAATATTTTGTAATTTTACTTCACACATTGATTTAAAGATAAATGAAAAATTGCCATATTAGAGCCTTGTCCGGTACTTAATTATCTTTTTTAACTCAAGGCAGCTAGTACTTCCCTTCCTGAAAGTTCTCCATATATCACAATTAACATTGAAATGGAAAAATGTTTTGAAAGACAGGAGTCATTCTTTAGACCAATTAACACAACATACAAATACTTATAAGGCAAACTATATAATATTGTATATTACACAATATTACTTCTAGGTCTTCAATGCTTCTAGTTATTGAAAATCATTTCTGAGAATTACTAAACCTTGCTTCAGCAGATACTAGAGTAATTTCTTTATACTTCAAGTGTGCATAATGATTTTACCTCACAGACTTAAACTGATGGAAATTACTGACTAACTACAGTAGTATAGTGCTATAGAACATTGACCATAATTATCCACTGACAAAATATCTTAATTTCTAGTTTATAAAACTTTCGATCCATGCATCATAAATTGTTTCATATAAAAATGCATCAACAAAAGAATGTTTAAAAAAATAGCATAGTTCACAAGTTTAACAACCATACTTGCAATACTGATATTAAAATTTTAGTTTAAAGAACAATATCTACCTGAGCAGAGAGTCTTTAACATTCTGAACCATACTTGTACAAAAATACAAAAGTATTATTTTCTCAATCACCAAATTATTCCTTTCTTAATTACAGTTGAAGTGTACAATAATGATACAACATAAATTAATTAACAGTATGTCATACTAATAACTAATGTTCATAAATTTAACCTGCTCCTTAATTAATAACACATTTTAAACATGTTTGCTGCTTATTCACAATGTACCTATAGCTAAATCTACAAGTTGTTGTTCCTTGTCCATCAAGAAATATTAGTTGAATTCACAAAGGTCTTTAAAATATTTTATCAGAGAGATATTAAGTATTGTCAATTCAGTACAAGTCATAATAACAAGTTTACTTGCATCATGACAGCAAAATATTACTAATTGGATTAATACTTTTGCAGCTGAGATTTCAAGTGCTTGAATTCAAACAGCTCATTTAACATCATGGGAACTACTTAAATTTGCTAATATAACAGCATTTGTTAGTAATTTTACGGTCCTGCAATACATCAGCACCACGTTTATGAAAAAAATAAAATAAAATAATCATATTACCTGTCACGTAAAATCGTCTGCAATTCTTTAACCTGGTCATTCGAAGGCAAAATCTTCAAATTTGGGAAATACTCTTCTTCTCCCTCCGACTTCTGTTCTGACAGCTTCATGATCATTGCGTATTCTCCACTTCCCATATCACATTCTTACAATATTCCAGAAGTCACGCAACAGGAATTGTTGCGTTTCCTTCTGACCTGCCTGACACCTCAAGCAGCTGACTTCACCAGGCCACCTTTGTTTCTTCACTATTTTGATTACTGTTTCTACAGCTACTCGCGTGGATGTTACCAGATAATACCATACATACGTATACTGTGATAATGCCACGGTTTAAAAAACGTCTCGCACGCCGTCGAAAATGATAATACCGTCTTGCTGCACGCGGCCACAAATTCACCGGGGTCTACAACACGTACAACACTCCCAATCCCTACGCTCTTGCGCATCGTATGCATCGTCAGCCAATGAGCTTCAGGTATCGGCTTGCGTCACAATAATGGCGGGAATTTTAAATGCAAAAATTATTACCTACACCCCAGTCCAATAAATTGTCAAAAATAAATATTTTTGTTTAGAAAAATAAAGTTTTAATAAATAAGTTGGTAGAAGAAGAAACAAATATCCTTAATACAGAACCGAATTTTATATTCTTGTTAAATAACAGGGGAACATTCGAACTAGAAAACAAGTGTTAGGAAAATAAACAATTTTAAGAATCATCTGGAAGCATTTCGAAAAGAGGGCACACAAGTTTAGAAGGAAAACTTGAAAGGCAGAAAGATACTTACATGGATAGACAATTGAAGACAGTTGTTGCCGAAATGGCAAAGCAGGTGAACCAGAGGGCAATAAACTTTGGGGAACGCGGCGAATTAAAAGGCAGAATTTTCAGAACGTCTAAAAAGTAAATATAAAATGTTCCAAAAGATCTCGGTGACAAAGGGAAGCGAGCGTTTTTGTTTTGTTGAAGAAACAATCGAAAGACTAGACTGACTAGAGAAGACAATGAGGGATGATAGAGGGCGAGCTGATAAAATGGTGTGGGAAGGAAAGGATCGGCAAGCCAACGGCAACACTATCGTCTAAAGGGCAGATATTACCCGCGCGTACGGCACATATTTTATAGGAAGGCAAGTGTTGTATTAGATTTTTGTAAAACTCGAAACAACGTAGATGACCAGTACAACTATGATTTGCACGGTGTGAATGTAAACAGCGTAGATAGTTTGTTAGTAAGTGTGAATGTTGAACTAGATATTTTGTTATTGTAAAAAAGGGGGGAATGGGTTTTTGTTTTTGTATGTATTGGTTTTATCGGCAGCGTCACGGAGGAAAGTGGCAACGGTGCGGGTTGACGCCGCCAAATAAATAAGTGGTACCGTTGAATACGGTGCTGAATGTAAATTGAACAATGGTTATTTCTCGTTTGAGTTGTAAACAAAGATAATTTCCCCGACCATTACCAATAGATAATGAGAAATATCATTTTCCCAATCTTGTACAGGGAGAAACTTCAGTCTCACGACCCATTATAAATTTTCTAGTGGCAACGCCGCTCGTGGCGGAAGTATTATTAGTTTAAAATTTGTAATAAACAGAGAGCTTGACAGAAAGGTAATACGTAAATCAGGCAAAGAAGTAATTGTAATAAAGACTGAGGCGCGACGGGACATCCACATTGCCTTACAAATCATTGAAATGGATATATGCTTTCTTTTAAATATTGCATGTCTTTTTTCAATCACACCTTCATCGTGTTAGTTTGGGTTGGTCACCGTTGAAAATAGTCACTTTCAAAAAGTTTCTCAACACGTCTCGTTCTCCATTCAACATGACGGCCAGCGTCTAGTCTCGCTTTCAAACGAACTGCCCGTGCCGTGGTCACGTGCTTCGTGACGTAATCTGGTGCTGCGCAGAACGATCAAAAATCGATGCACCAGAGGAGCCCACCCATCTCTTGCCACCCACGAAATTGCGTTATACAGAGAGGAATTGTGAGCAAATGCAACACTGTTGCCAACCGTTCTCTCGCGGAACCTAATTCGAGAACGAATTCAGACCGCACCATTCCGCTTCCTTACCTGCATTTTGTATGGCTCAGCAGATTTCCGCTGACATGTTACTCACTCAGGATGTACCTGTCATTTACCTCGACATGGTGCAAGCCTTCGGCAATGTGCCACACCACACACTCATCAGCGCTACTTTCCACAAGTCGCAACCGAAATGGTTGTCTTTTCCCAGAAACCACACATTCGCGGTAAATATCGGAAAAGCGGGATCCTGAAAGTGGAGGATAGCGGCCGGGGTCCCACAAGGCTTCATTCTCCCTCCGCTACTATTCTCGCTGTATGTCAATGGCATATACCGCGAATACGGCTCTTCCTTTATGCATGACGACATAGCCATCTTAGCAAGATAAATAAACCTAGACCAAAAACTGAAACTACTACAAAAACAGATGAACCCGATGATGAAGTGGGCGGAAGAAAACTACTTGACTTTCTTAGCGGAAAAGTCTCAGGGAATCTGGTACACTCGCCGAAGACACATACCACTAAGCGGTTTAAACCGCCAAAACAAATCACACTGCGAACTCATAAACTGAAGTAAGCGCCTAAAGCAACGTACCTGGGAGTCACTTTTGATTGAAGGATGCGCTGGCCCTTACGTGTCAGGCGAATTCGATCGAAACTTCAGTTACGAGTTCGACTTTTACAACCTCTTTTGAGGGAACCTTCACTCTCCTTGGACCTTCGCCTGGATGGACCGTAGGAACGACATGGTGAACTATGGGGAAAAAGTTCAAGATTACACGTGAGCTAGTTCAGAACAGAGTTCTGTGGCTCATAGCGCACCCTCCGTTTCGGAAACGGACGAAAGTACTGAGAAAGGAACTCTATAACTAATCCTTCACTCAATGTTCGAGACTTATCCAGGGGCGTAACATTCGAGCCCCCCCCCCCCCAAGGCCGGCAATGTGGACGGGCCCAGGTCCCAGATGGCGTATTTTTAAGCTGCAGTGTCTGCGATTATAAAAAATATTAATTACTTGATACTTTCTGTGACACTTAGCGATAGTTAAAACATAAAATATTGAAAACAGCATCATCCAGAAGAACGATTTTTCCCGTTTCTGTTGCTTGTGTAACCCTGTTTCTAAATAAATAAAGGAAAGCAATTCATTTAGATTTTATAACTTATAGTCTTGATTGCATAACATTAAATAACGAAGGCAGATATTTCCACTATTGGTTACAAGCACTGTACCATTGTTAACAATAAACACAACACACAAACTGTTTTCCTCTTTTTGTTGCAAGACGTACCATCCAGTTCACTAGTTTTCATGAGTACTGTTTTTCTTTAGGAATGTGTAAAGGCAACATTTTTGAAAATATTACTATCGCTTTCAAGATTCACTCCCTCGAGATTAGTCTATGAATTAGCTAAGGAAACCTTCTTCATAGAGGATTTGCGAATTCAGTATGTGCCACCCAACCGCAGCGTCTAAACAGATCCAGAAAGAAAGAAAGAAAGAAAAAAAAAGAAAGAAAGAAAGAAAGAAAGAAAAAAGAAAGAAAGAAAGAAAGGAAGGAAGAAAGGAAGAAAGGAAGAAAG